>RJWH01000264.1:293304-808762 GCA_004363575.1 Solenodon paradoxus | reverse complement strand
CGCCTGGCTTTGTGGCCTGGCCCAAGTCCCCAACATGTGTGGGTGTGATGGTGATGCGTATCAGATGTATGGAATATATTTTTTGCAAGTCTATGACTTATCTTTTTATTTTCTCACATTGTCTTTTTAAGAGACTAATTTTAATGATGTCTAATTCATCAATGTTTTCTTTTGAAATTTTTGTCCATCCAATAAATCATTATCTACTCCAGGATCACAAAAATATTCATATTTATTTAGCTTTGATATTTATTCATATTATAAATGTCAAATTAATCCGTGTTTAAGGTATGACAATAGGTCAAGTTTGTTTCTTTTTTATTTATCATACAGTTACGTAGTAGTTTTAACATAATTTGTTTTAAAGGAAAAGTGCAGGCCAGAATGAAGGCAAGTAGAAAGGCAGGAAGAGAGAGGAGGAAGAAGCACTTTACTTATTTTCATTTAGTATCTCACATTGGTTTGTTCCCCCTGGAACCAGGTCTTGTACTTGGGACCTTGGGCTGTATGTGGAACTCCCCGTAGGTGTACTAGTCTGCTAGGCCTCCAGGGTACTCCCTTAACATCATTTAAAAAATCTTTTTCCTCTGCAACAGCTTGGAGCTTTATTAAAATCTTAAGTTTATATATTCGAATTTCTCTAATCTGTTCTATACTGACATACTTTTTTCACCCATAATCCTACACAATTTGGCTTGAGTCTTCCATCTTAGTTTATAATTTTTTGCCATTCTGTTTTTAAATTTCTGTATATATGTTACGGTTATCTTGTCAGCTGCAGTTTTACTGATTTCATGAATTTTTTAGATCAGTGTTTCTCAACCCTTAAAAGAAATTTTATTGCCCCCCCCCCACACTCCAACTCTAAGGGAAAGAAGTTCTATTTAAATTCCCTCAAAACAAGGTAAGTTAAATAATAAGTAAATAAATTCTATCGGGTAGAGTTGAGCCTTGGAGAGGACAAGCTATTATAATTGTTAAAGATTCTCTTGTACCCTAAGAGTCAATTTGGTCCCCTTGTGAGATAATATGGCCTCTATTGAGAACACATGCTTTAGATCAGTATGGAGTGAAACAATAATATTTAGACTTCCATCCATGAACTTGCTGTTTCCATTCATTTACTTAAGTTTTCTTTAGTTCTCTGGCAATGTTTTCTAGTTTTCAGTGTGTATATACTTCTTTTATTATTCTTTACCTTGAAAAGTGGTATTTTCAGGTACACTTTGGGGCTCAGGTACTAAGTTGACAGCTGGAGCATGGACCATGTAATGCTCAGGGCCCTGAGGGTTGGGCAGGAACAACCAAAACTAAATAAGCAAATAAATTAAAGTGCTTCTTCCTACTCTCCTTTTCTTCCTCTCTAAAAAAATGGTATTTTCATTATGTTTTCCAATTGTTTATTGTTAGTATATTAGAAATGCAATTAATCTTATTATATCAACTTGGTAGCTTTTATAGTTTCCATGTCAATTTGGGTAATAGAAGTTATTCCTTTATGATGGATTTTTTCAGATTTTATATCTAAACCATCAACAACCATCCACAAATAGAGGCAACATTTTTTCCAGTTACTACATTATTTCTGTGTTTTTCAAGCAACATCTTCCTGAAGGGTTATAAAAATGTAAGCAGTTAAAAACTTTAAAAGTGAAAAATAATAAGGAAGTATTTGGGGGTCATTTTTGTTGCAGTTTTTCCTTTTTAGCTGCCTGTCAATATCATTCAGTTATAAATCTGCAGTCAACCAGTGTGCATTGTCATTCTCCCTTTCAGGGAGCAAGATGTCTGCCAGAATGAATGGACTTATTTCCTGGATTGCCAAAGGCAGAATCACAGAGCTTTCCCTTTTTTTGAGGGTTGCTCAGAAAAGGGGAGCCTTCCCAGTTGGCCTCCAAAAGAGAACACAACAGAAGAATCTGACTGCAAGCTTGTGTAAAAACAGTGCTTTGTTTTAGACCTGCCTCTGAGAGAATCCCTCCAGAGTAAGTTTGCCATTGTAGTTCACAGTCAGAATTTCTCTTGGGCTGACTGACTTAAATATCCCAGGAGGCATGTGAAAAACTGTGGTCCTGGCTGAACTAAGGTCAGGAGAAATGAAAAAAATGCAATTACAGTTGAGACACATTCCATTTTCTCATCATTTTGTTTTTGTTTATGGCTCTGTTAGCTCCAATATTGTGCAAACTTGATAATTAGTTCCTTGGAGATTTCTGGTACTGCCTTGAATTAAATTTAGGAAAAAGCTTTCATCAAACATCATCAGATCTGGATATAGAGGAATGAATGTGCAATACAATAGAAGTAAAGAAAAATAGAAGCAAAGCATAAGAGATGAAAATAAAGTGAGGTGGTAAAAGAGTATGAAAGAGGAAAGAAAGTGCTAAAAGAATTTCCCAAACATATCCTAAAAATCTAGCACATGTCAGATATCTTATGTTCCATAAATTTCATGTTTCACAAGTTATAGTAAATATAATAGATGTTCATATTTAGCAATTTTGTTAATTTCAATGTTTGTCCTTTATAAAGGTCAAGATAAAAGCTCACTGAATTCCATTATACCATAGGTAATAAAATGTTATATTGCTTTTAACTGTTTCTATATCTGTTTTTTTCTATCTGCTGTTTATATCTATATCCATCTATCTACCTACTTATCTTCAATACAATTTAGACCAGAAAGAAAAAGTTATTCTGTATTTTACATCTTATTTGATAGTAAACATTTTTACCAACTTTATTGAGGCATAATTTTATGAAAGTCAATACTTTAAATTGACAGTTTGAGAACTCATAAATTTATGCTCTTTTTAACCATAATCCCATAAAAGATAATGAGTATTTCTATCACCCCAGGAATGGGTCCTTTCTCATTTTTGCATACAATCAACTCTAGCCCCTGCCTTTAGGCAACCACTGATTTCTAAACTTAACATCATTCTTTTTTAAAAGAAAGGTACAGGCAAGAGTGAAGGTGAGTAAGCTGGCAGGCGAGACCAGAGAGGAAGAAGTATTATTTTCATTTTTATTTAGTTATTCACACTGATTGTTTCTGCATGTGCATGGGACCCGGTGGTATGTGGCCTATGCTCCTTTGGAGGTGATTGACCTAACCACAGTGCCATCAGAGTGCACTGGCGTAGCCTTATTTTTATACATTAGGTTGTAGGTTCTGCAATTTCATGTAAATCCAATCATATTATAAATACTCTTATGTTTGATTTCTTTTTCTCTACATACTCTTTTTTAGATTCATCCATGTTTGCTTGTGTCTGTGTTCATTACTTTTACTGCTGAGCACTATTTAATTATGGATCTACCACTATTTTATTGTTCACTCACCTGCTGATTGTTCAAAGGCTACTATGAATAAATTATCCCATTTTCATCATTAAATAGTGTTATCTATAGACATTTTGTAAATGCTTATTAGATTAAGATGCCTTTTATTCCTAATTTGCTCTTTATAATTTTTCCTGTCATTTTTCATTTTCCTTTAATTCTGTGTTAATGTTAGGTTTTTCCAAATTTTTCTGCCTCTATTGAAATGATTGAGATGTAATGATGATCATACAGTTATTTTCCTTTATGTATTAATATTGCAAATAATATTTAACTACAAAATGCTGAATCTACCACCTTGTATTAAGGGATAAAATTACTTGATCATTTTGAATTATCCCTTTCATATGAATTATTCTATATTTCATTTGCTAGTATTTCATGTAAAGTTTATAACCTATTGTGAGTGCATGATCTGCACAGGCTCTTGTGCTCGATTTGGGTAAGTGTCGCTGCAGACACAGCACGTTGAAGGTACAAGAAAAATTTTTATTTGTAGCGGAGAAACTTGGCAGGTTGAGAGAAAGAAAAGTACACTTCTCAAGATAGGAGAAGTGGGGGTCCAAGTGAAAACCCACACACATTCTATTAAGGGTGCACATATTTATGAGGGTCCCTGGCTCCCCCTCCTCACCCACTCTAGGAACTTTCAGGATGGGAATCTCCAGGAGGTAGGCTATTATAATGAGCTGGATGAATAAGTCCATATTCAATCTTATGTTAAGTTTCTTATAATGAGATAGAGTGTAGGTAACTCTGTGAATGGCACATGTGTTGCCAACCAGTCGGGACTATGAGGGCATCTGCAGAGATATATCATCTTTTCTAGTCATTTTGTTAGAAACTTATTATTTCTTGGGCCCTTTTAGTGCCTGGTTGTGAAGCTTCTTGGTATTAGAAATGTATTGCTTCCTGGTCTGTGTTAGTGCTTTATCTGATGTTCTTTTAGGACCTTGTGTGTGAAGGCACCTTTCCTGTTCCATTTGTGTCAGTGCCTTATCTGACATTCTTTGGGCCTTGTTTGTTGGGGCACCTCTCCTTTTCCACCTCCTGTAGCTAGCCTAACGCTATGACCATAAATACCACTGTTCTATAGTTTTAAATTTCCAGGATTTCTTTGTCAGTGTTTAGTACAAGGGTTGTACAGCCTTCATAAAATGCTTTGGAAAGTTTTCTGCCTTTCTGATATTATATCTCCCTTAAATGCTTAATAAAATTAACTAGTTGGAAAATCTGGGTGTAGAGTTTTCTTTATGAGAAGAATTTTTATTATGATTTCTTCAATAGATACAGAGATACTCTGATTTTTTTCACTGCTATTTGTGTCACTTTTGATAAGTTGCATTTTTTAAGGAATTCATTTTATTTTATAAAATGTTAAAAATTCTAAATACTATTTCTTATTTTCTTAAGGACATATCTAGGCTCTATAGCTATAGTTCTGCTTTTATCTTTTGATATTGTTACTTAGTGTTTCTTTTTATCTTCATTACTTAATAGGCTTTAATCAATATTATTAATCTAAAATTTTTGGAACTGTTTATTTTTTTTTGCTTTTCTGTTTTCTATTTAATCATTTTATACTTTGATCATATAAATTCTACCATTCTTCTTATCTTATATTCAATTAGTTCATTTATTCTCTTTGCTTCTTAGTGGGGAAAACTAGATTATTGATATTAAGTTGGAGAATTTAATTTAAATTTAAAATTTTGAATTCCCTTACTATATCAAATTATTTTTGATATTTTGATTATTTTAGAAATTTGCATTATCATTATTTTCATTGTAATTTATTCTATGATTCAACTTATTTTGCATAAGAAATAAATTTTTAGCATCTTGTGGTTTATATGTTTATTATTGTTTCTAATGAAATTTTATTACAGTCAGAAAATATAGTCTTCTCTTAGGTGCATACAGATTGGAATTTCTGCTTTTTAATAACTTCTAATATTTGTCTTTGTGAAAGTATTTTTCTTTGCCCACTATATTTCCTTTGACTCTGAAGTCAAATTGCCTGACTTTGCTATAACATGCATGCTTCTTTAGGTGTACTGTTTGCATATTAAACTTTCATAATCTACTTACAAATGACTTATCTTTAACATTTGCTATAAACTTTTTAGGGTAACATTAGTTCATCTCACATAAGTTTCCGGTGTACAACATTATAATATGACATCTGTATATACTATATCACAAACACCACCAAAAGCTTAATTTCCACGACCATAGAATTACCATCCCCTCCATTTATCCACTTTGCCCATTTCCTGATTGTCTCTTCTAAGAGTTATCTTTGTTTTATTTGTTTATTTGCCTTGCCTCTTTATTTTCCACATTGTTATAGCTCTCTCTCTTGACCGACAAATCCGAATGGTGCTCTTTTAGAAGTAGGAAAGATAGCTTTATTACGCATGGGCCAGATATAGAATCGGAGCCCCCAAATACTTTTGGGATACACTTTTATTGGTGAGGAAGAGGGGAAGGTGTGAATTAGAACAGGAATTACAAACGGAATTCAGTTATTCATTTGTGAATTCCTCACATGAATAACACACAGGATTCACATAATTGTAAAATGCACATAGGGTTTCATTCTCAGAAAGGGGTCCTTTTTATCTAGTCTGTAGCTTCCAGCCAGTCTAGACTTTCAGGTGCCTGGTGGCTGGGTGGCCACTGTTGGTCCTCAGCAGCTAGCAACTGGGGTGTGGTTTACTCTCATCTACAACATGAGTGAAATCACATGGTCTTTGTCTTTCTCCATCTGAATAATTTCACTTAGCAAAATACCTTCAAAGTCCACCCATGTTACTGCAAATGGCAATATTCCAGCCATTTTATTTTGTATTTGAATCATGTGTGTGTATGTATGTATTTTTGTGTGTGTATATGTATATATATGCATATACATAATACGTCACATTTTCTTTATTTGCTCATCCTTTAACGGACATTCAGTTTGTTTCCATAACTTGTATGTTGTAAATAATGCTGCAATGAATATAGAAGTTACATATATGTATCTATATATAGATACATATATATGTATCTTTTCAAATTAGCACAGCAAAAGGAATCATCAAAATGAAAAGTAACCTACAGAATGGAAGAAGATATTTGCAAAATGTACATCTAATTAGAGATCAATATGAAAAAATATATGAACTCCTACAACTCCATGACAACAAAATCAAACAACCTGATTTTTAAAATGGGCAAGAAATCTAAATAGTTTGCCAAAGAAGATATACAGATTGCTAATAATCACATGAAAAAATGTTCATCAGAATTTATTAGGAAATGCAAATCAAAACCACAATTGACTATCACCTCCTACCAGATAGAATGACTGCTATCAAAAGGAAAAGACAAGTGTTGGCAAGGATCTGGAGACTTCATTGTAGGTGGGAAATTAAATTTGTATAGTAACTACCGAAAACAGTATAAATATTTCTCTTAAAATTAGGAATAGAAATACTTAGTTAGCTATTCTACTTCTGGGTATTTGTCAAAATAAATAAATAAACACTAATTTGAAGATATGTTATCTTTAAGTTTGAAGTTGGGTTTTTGTAGATAAAAAAATGTTGGATTTTGCTTTTTATTTCTATAATTTAGTTAACATTTACATGTTATGTAATTATTGATAGAGTTTGTTTTATGTCTACTAGTATACTTTGTTTTTTCCCCTATCCCCTAATTTTTATTTCTCTGTTGCTACTTTCCTGACTTATTTAGGACTAATTGAGTACTTTTATTTTTTGTTTTTATTTTATTTATTGTTCTATATCAATGTTCATGGCTTAATTATTTTTCTAAGGCTAATAATATGCATCTTTAACTATTTAGAATCAATATGGCACCAACTCATACTTAACGCTTCACATGTTTTGCATCACAACACTTTTCTCACTTTATATTTGGCATTCTCCTTTCACGGATGTAATAATTTTATTGTATTATGTTTACATGTGTTCACTCTCATTCATTTGTGATTTTGTTGCCATATATCTGTTAATTCTGCATTCATTTAATCCCCACCTAAGAATATTACTTTTGCTTTACATGGTTAGTGATCCTTTAAGACATTTGAGAGATTAAAAAATAGTTTATATTTACATTTTCACTTATCATTTTTGGTTTTCTTGTTTTTTCCCATGGGTCAAATTGATGGTGGTAAGGGTGAGCAAGACACACTGATGAGATGCAGGGTCCACCCGGAAAGAATTCATGGACAGAATCAATGGTCAGCATCACACAGTGAGTTTATTAAAAGCTGGAACAGCAAATTCAAGCTCCCTGAGGTCCAGGAAAGTTACATTAAAGGAATGTAAACATGTGTGTATCACATGTGCTGCCCGAATCTCACTCAGGCAAGATGGGTTTTTGAATCTATGAAGGATGGGGGTTTCTTCTTATGTGGGTATGTCCAGGTTACCTAGAGTAAAAATAGTGTGAATCTCTAGGGGTGTGTCCCAGACCCAAGTTGCTAGGGGTGGGGTGAGGTCCTTGCTCTTTGGGGTCCTTGCTCTTGGAAGTCTCAGGTTTTGGCAGTTAGTTAATTTTCTGTTCATACACCTTCATACTTTCCTTTAAATTTTAAGCTTGTCTGTCTTCACATCAAAATTTTCCATCTGGTATCATTTAGGTATCATTTATCTTAAATTTGAAAAATATCCCTTAAAATTCTTATAACTAGGTTTGTTGGTACTTATCTAAAGATAGTTTTTATCAAAAGTAACTTTATGCATCTTCCTTTTTGAAGGATATTGTCACTAGTGAATTATTTTTCTCTTTTAACACGTGGAAATTGTTAAACATGTGAAAATTGTTCTAAGATTTTTTGGATTCCACTATTTACAGTGCAAAATCAGCATTTATTTTTATCATTGATCCATATTAATATGTTGTTTTTCCACTTATTTCTCTTTTAATCTTTAGAAGTACAGTATGGTTTCACTCATAAGTTAATACAAAGAAATAAAACAAACAAAAAGGCAATCCTCCACAAAATTCAGGGGAAGCAAGACTGTGGCTAATGTACATGTGTGAGGCAGGGGGGTGAAGAGGGAAGAAAGGAGGACATTGGTGGTGATGTGGTTTGAAATATGCCTAGACTGAGGTGTGATTTCAACATCCTATATGTAAATAGCAATGCAAACAAAGAAGTAATAAAAATTATTACAAATATTTTTCCCTTTATATTTGATTATAACCACTAATATTTTGATATACATAGATGTGTGGTGGGATTTGCTTGTTTTGGGGTTCTTTTTGGTGCTATTTTTGTTGTGGTTTTTTCACATTTACCCTTCTTGAAGTAGTCTGAGATTCTTGCATATATACATAAATGGCTTCACTAAATTCAGAAATTTCTAGTCATTGTTTCTTCATATCTTCTACTTCTTCTTTTTTACTTAAAAAAAAAAAAAATCCTAGATCTCTTGTTCCACACAAGTTAGAACAGTTGATGTACCTCAATTCAGTTTATTTTTCTTCTCTGTTTTTCAGATTGGATAATTATGTTGCTTCAACCTCAAATCTGCTGACCACTTCTTCCATGTACATACAGCTCTTAAGGCTGTTAAGTGAGGTTTCTTTTTCTTGTACTTGAGTTCTATAATTTATATATATATATATACATAAATATATGCATATATGTGTAGTCTCTATTCATTAAATTTTGAATAGTTTTTTATTCTTTGAGTTTTCCTTAAGTTCTTTGAATACTGTGAATAGATTTATAACAACTGTTTAAATATTTTTGTTTGCTAATCTAATAACTGGCTACTTAATGTTGGTTTCTATTAATTACATTCTTCATTAACTCAAAATTTTTGTTTTTCCCCCTTGTGTAAGTCAATAGATTTAAGTCACATACTAGATATTTATCATAATTTGTTGCAAAATTGGGGATTGTGTTGTCTTCTTTTGAAGAGTAAAGTCTTGGTAGATAATTATATTACTAGCTGATCACCTTGAAATTATGAGGGTGGGGCTTTACTCTTTTTTAAGACAGATATGCCAAAATCTCATATTGCTTTCCAAATCTATAACTTGGTAAATTTAGCCCCCAAATTCTTTCTCCCCATAATTCTTGACAGGGATTGACTTAGACTCTAGTAAGTATACGGTAGACTTTATTTTAGGACATGGTTCCTATATTTAAGATTTGACTTTTTTAGTGTCTCAGGTGGATTTTAACCTAGAGTTTTCCTGGTGTCATAGATACCTAGAATGTTAGTGACCTCTTTCTTCTTTGACTAGACCAAACCACTAATATCCTTCAGTGTTACTCAGTCTCCTTTTGCTCTGTTACAGTCTTCTTTCACATCTTTTGGCATGTATTCTGCCCATTGGACAAATCTCACAAAGAACTGCTGCACAGTCTCCCAGTAATTCACCCTTCATAGTCTTATTCCTTCACTTGCTCTGATCTCTGCCTCTTCTACCTGCAGCATTATATTTAGGGAAATGTCCTCAGGCAGAGATGTAGGGTCTTACATCAGTGCATGAGCCTATTTTTGCTCAAGATTGATTTTCTATTCTGCCTTTTGTCTAAAGCCTGCAAATGGTCGTCTCATATATACATTGTCTGTTGTTATGTTTATTCCTCATGGTTGTTTAGTGTGGTTCCAATTATTCCATCACAGCTTCAGGCAGAGATCATCATGTTTTACTGGAATACAGAAATCATTATACCTGTGTTAGGCAGGGTTCTCCAGAAAATCATGACTAACAGGGGGTGGGGGGAGGTAAAGAGAGACAGAGGGAGAGAGAGAGAGAGAGAGAGAGAGAGAGAGAGAGAGAGAGAGAGAGAGAGAGAGAGAGATAAGAAATTGGCCCTTTCCTCTTTCAATGGGGGACTGGCAATTTCTAAATCTGTGACATAATCCTGAAGCTACAAGCAGGCCATCAGAAGAGTGGAAATTTAGATTGGTTTTTGGGTTGCATCTTGAAGTCAAATTCAGTCGTCTTCAAGAAACCTCAGTCTTCTTAAGGTTCAATTGATTGAATGAGGTCCATCTAAATTACAGAGTCTTATGCTTTATTCAAAATCTGCTTCCTTAAATGTCAATCCCATCTACAAAAATATAATCATAGCAATATCTAGAATGGTGTCTGACCAAACTGGGCACTATAATCTGGTCAAGTTGACATATAACAGTAATATCACAATACCCATGATTCTTCTTTAGCTTCAATATGTGGTCTTTCATTGCCTAAATTTTAGTGAAAATTTCCATCATTTTAGAATATTTCCTCTTTTCGCTATCTTATAAAAAGGATACTATTCCTATGTCTTCATCTGAAATCGATTATTCTGAATTGAGTACAATAACCAAAATATTAGGTTGAGTAATAAAAAGATATTAATATTCTTAATACTTGATCCTCTAGAGAAGTTTTAACGTTTTGAATTATCGTTATAATATATAAAAAAGTCGATGTGCTCTTTCAGTTGGAAAAGTCTCTGTATTATGTAAAAATATTTTTAATGATGGAAGAAATTATATATTGCTAATGTTTGCATTTGCTTAAATGTAATAATAATTTAGTTTAATTTTTCAAAATTAATTACCAGTTTGTATTTCTTATTTTGCATATTTACATTGGCCTTGATGGTTTGATTCTGGCAGTTTTGTAAAGAAGGAAGAAGGAAGGAAAAAGGAAGAAAGGAAGGAAAGCAAGGAAGGGAAGCAGCATCGTTATTTATGTAGTAGTTGGGGAGACTGCTTTGCTGTTAATTTTTTATTTTTCACCCACCCCAGGGTCCCAAACCCAGGTCTTGGGCTTTATTTATATGGTTCTCACACAGCATCTCAACCCACAAGGGCAAACTCAAGGATAGTTTTACAGCTGAGATGAATGTTCTTTGTCATCTATTTTTTGCAACTTCCCTCTTTGTTAGTTGCTATTTATTTTTATTTTAAACTAGAAGCAGCAGAAATCCTTAAGAGAACAATCTAATTCCTAATACGGCGAATTCAGCAATTTCTCAGATCTCTGATTCATGAAGAATTTTTTGTACTTTTTTATACTATATTTTTCATGTTAAAGAGCATTTGGTGAAAAATTAAAAGATTCTTATTTGAAAAGCTTCTTAGTATTAATTTTACCATATTTTTCCATTTCTCTTTTACTCTCAATATTATTTGGAAACATTCCTTTAAGTTTCTCCTTACTCCAGAATAGGTCATATAACTTGTAAAAGAAAGTATATGGCAAAATCTCAGAATAAGTATTTTAATTTTTCTGAGTGTATTATTGGACATACCTTTTGTATTTTGATATACCATTTTCTCCCTGTCATTATTTTGGAAATGATAAACAATTTGCAGTTTGAATTCTTAACTCGAGAAAGTATGAGGACTGAGTTTTGATGTTACTTTTCATTAACTTTTTCATTTTATTTCTAAGTTAATGTCACTGAATTTGGAGAGCATGATCTATATAGTTTTGCCTTTGTGTATTTAATAGGGTATGAACAATAGAAAGAAACTGGTGTAAGCAAGAACAATGCAGTTTGCCTGTAAGAATGTTTCTTTCTCTTATTTGCTTTTGTTTCAAAATCTTAAATTTACTTTTGAACTTATGTTGAGTATCATGTTGCACTGTAGGACAGAGTGTAATAAGGCTAGAAAAGAGGTAGAAATATAACAAGGCAAGAAATTTGGACCTTGTCAGTAAACTGAGCACTCTATGACATTTAATTAACATGTAGTCTAGTTATAAATAGACTAAACTGTGAGAGACACAAATAATGAATTGAACAGGTACTCTTCCACAGAGGCAAGATTTCCGATCAGTCCAGTAAGCTGGAAGATCTGTTGGCACCACACTATTTGTAATGACTAATTTCTGCAAATAGCTCCACTTCCCTCAGAATGCCCCCAGCACATGTACTTTGTCTATGTCATCTCTCCACCCCACTTTCTCTATTGGCAGCTCTCCATAATAGACATACTTTCCTTCCCTCAACATTCAGTATTGTTTTTTTTCTGGACAGCAAGCAGTGGACCTGGATCCAGTGGCAGAGAGATTCTTCTTGCTGAAAGAGATCATGGGAGTGTGGAAGAAGGGAAAAAGGGGGGTGCACAGATTCCTCAAATAAGGAGTGGATTTTTCTGTCTAGCTAATGCTGAAAAAGATGAAAATACCTAGAGAAAAGACAGCTGTGTGTTTTCTGGTTTTGACTAAATATGCGTTTGCTTCAAGCAGAGAATCTATGGATTTGAATAAAAAATTAGAGCTGGGGAAATTTTACGTCTCATGGTTGCCAGGCTAACCAATGCCTGAAGACCAAAAAAGTCTTCCTAAATTATTTAGTGCTTATAGGTTCCCAGAATACCATATGCTGAGAGGTAGGAACACAGCGGGAGTTAGAGGCTGTTTCCTTCACCATGCAGATTAGATCTAGGGATCATAGTTAATACATTGAAAATAAATATTTCTTAAAAATGTAAAATATTCATTGAAATTTATAACCACTGTTTTCTTATCATTTAATAAGCCTTTTCTTTCGTATCTTTTAAAATTTTATTAATCCTTGATATGTTAAACATTTGGAATAATGGATTAAATTCTACCACCTTAATGATTTCTGTTCATCTTTATTTTCATTTTTGTTTTATCTTTTATTATTGTCAAATAAAAGACTATGACTGTAATGTGTTCATTGTGGGTATTGCATTTTGCTACATTCATGCTAATTACTACATGTATAAAATAATGCTTCTTTAATGCTTTAAGCTCTACTATGTTCTTTTCTGCTCTATCTGTTCTTGATCATTCAGTATGTCTGCATAAGCTTTTTTTAATGATTTTATTTGTGTATTATAAATATAACATTAAATATTCTTCATCCAAACAATCTTCTCATACTGAAATATTTCACTCATTTGATAATATTAACTGAGAAATTTGTTTTCTAATTCTAGAGTCTGTCATCTACAACCTGTAGACCAAATGTGATCTAGCACGTGTTTCTTTCTCTTTTTTTTCAATTATTCAATAGCTATGTTTATTGGTCATTTGAAATATATTAGCCATTTTTCAATACACCTGAGGTAATTTAGAGAATAAAACTGAGAAATGCATAACCTCTTTAAACTTACATTTAAGACAATAAATGGCAAATATATTCAGGAAATGTCTATTCCAAATATAGAGCCATGAAAGAACTAGACATACATATTGATACATTACACTGGGCTTGCAGCCCATGAAACTTCTGCACGGAAGGCATACTTTTGAGGGCAATTTTCTGGTGAGTCCTCAGATAGCTGTGATAGGTTAGATGACTTGCGGTAACTCCTCTAGGAAAAGGAAACAGAGTAGAGCTTCTGTCCTGTATGCATTCTCTCATGAACCCTACAATTGGCTTTGTGGGTGAAGGACATTTTGCATTAGCTGCACAGGAAAGACTATTCCACTTTATGAATGCTCTGGTGCACATGTAGATCTGAGACCTGAAAGACACCGTCTGATACTCCACACAAATGTATTTCCTCATATTACTGTGTCTTCTCTGATGGGTTTTTCGCTGAGAGAAATATTCAAAGATCTTGGGATAATTCTCATATTTATATGTTTTGGAGACTCTATAGTATCATTCTTCTTGTCCCTCACATGTAGAGTTTCCTTCAAAACTCTGGTGGGTAGGAACAGGCTCAGGGTGAACTGATCCGGTCTGGAGAGATACTCTTGCCCTCACCACTATAAGGACATCTTGATCCTTCCTGGGACCTGGAAGTAAGTAGGCCGACTATTCTGCAGCAGATTGGATTCCCCAAAGAAACACCAACCTCTGCAGGCCTATTTCTCTTTCTGGGTAACTAGTAGGAAAGGCATGCCATTGCCTTGACTAATGACACTATCATTTACTTGACATGTTGCCAAAGAAATGTGTCCATCTTCTTTATCTTTATCTCCTTGTCCAGGGGAAGTATGTTGGGGAGTCCAGGACTGTGTCCTTGTGTTCGCTCTTGGAGTTCCTATTGACAGCTGTTTTGTTAGATGAGCAATGTCTTCTCTTAAGGTCATGTTCTCAGAAAGAAAAAAAGGAAATTCCTGTTCCTGCCTGTATGTCAATGTCCTTCTCCATCAAACTTAAAATTGGCTCATCCTAGGCTGAGATTGAGCTGCTATGTGACTGTCTTTCCACACTGGGTTTAATCTTTTAGCGTGTATTTCTGTGTAAGCTTGATTTTTTTTTTTTTTCATTTTTAAATAGTAAAGAAAAAGGAAAATATGTGAGTGTGACCATATGTGACATACAAAGCTTAAAATATCTGCCATCTGTTACTTGACAAAGAAAAGTTTACTGACCCTGGTTCTGTTTTATTTCAAAATATTCATTTACCAGATGCTGTCTCGGCCCCATTCATGTCTTCCCTGGGCTCAAAAAGTTGCCGGCACCTGTGACTCTCACTTAGTGTGTGGGGATTCCATTCTCCATGCCCAGTGCGGGAACAGACTCACAGTGCCAAGGAATGAATGCCCCCTGCAGGAGGCCTCACTAACAGATAAACATCCGGTCCATTGGTCCTCAGGTGGAGCAGCCTAAAGTGCACATTCTACACAAGTTCCCAGAGTCCCCACGGAGATTAAGCGCCAGCTGACTGCAGCCGTAACTTGCTTAATAGCACATACTGTATGGCTTTCTTCTGTTCCCTGTCTCACTTCCCCACTTCCTCTCCGTACTTCCGGGTATTATTGCCCAAGTAAAATCCTTACACTCAATCCATGTGTCATTTGCCTAAAATAGACTTTATAGTGCTGTTTTTAAGTTTTCCTTCTTCCTTGAATTATATCCACTTCCTTAATTTTGTACCTAACGCATTCCTGAAAACACGAGTTAAATATGTGTAACATTTGAAAAGATAGACTTACATAGTAAAGGTTCTCAGAGAGTCAAATACATCATTTAAAATTTCTCCTGACATTAATATTTAGTCCCGAATTCCAAAGAATATTTTAAATAACTTATAACTAATTTTCAAACTTATTTTTCTTGACATAGTTGATTATGCTTACCCAGTGACTGAGACTAAAGACTTATCTTTTTTGGCACAATTAGAGTTTCTGTCTTTGTCTGAGTTTTAGTCTAAATATTATCTATATGTTTATGCTATCTGTGACTCGTAGTATCATTTAAATATTTTTCCTCTTTCTACTGCTTTTTTTAAAAAATAAAAATAAGCAGGTCCACATGAAATTAGGTTTTCAAATAACTGGAAAAATACTCTCTCTTCAAATAAAGACAAAAACATTGCTGCCACTAAAATGCATGTTTGGCAGACAGGCAATTTCACCTTGAAATGTTTCTTAATCTTTATTCATCAGGTGACGAGTAAAAGCCCTAATTGAGTTGATAAAAGTATTTCAGAATTTTGAATTATGTTTCTAAATAATCTGATATATAATGTTTTTATTATTTTTTTAGATCAAGAAGCTTCTCTGAGGTCTTTTTCTTTTCTTTTCTTTTTCCTCTGAATGTACTTAGAGTTTTGGATTGCAGTAATGTCTTCTTAACTTCTTGCTATTTTTCTTACTCTGCTTATTCTTGCAGAAGGAAAAGGCTATTTTCTTAGTGTTTATGTGTGGCAGTGGTTTTCAATTTTGACTGCACAGTGGAATCAGGGTGCTTTCCAGACAGTACAGAGGTCTTGGTCTTACCTCCACAGATTCTGATTTAATTGGATTGGGATGTGACTAGATCACTGGGAATTCTGAAATTTTCCCAGGTGACTTTAATGTGCATCTAAAGCGGAGACTCAGAATTAGCTAAGAGTTCAGGTGGATCTACTGGACTTTGATGTGTTCTTGTCTGAATCTTTCTTCTTAGAAGAAGAAGAAACAAGATACATATTCATAGTATAGTCCCAAGATGGGGCTCTGTTTGTCCTCTAAAGAATTCTTTTCTTCTCTAGTGCTTTATTTGAAAGTCAGAAATTGCATGTTCCAGCTCTGGGTGAGGGTGGCCAGGTACTCCCCTGCAGTCACTTTATCCCCGGAGGATGCACCTGGACCATAGCCCATTGCATGGTGCTGCCACCCTGAGTGGAAGGAAGCCAGAGGAGTTTTGGTGTCACAACGGCACCACAGGGTTGACCGCAGGTCTAGACAGATTTCAAATAGTCCACAAGTCCACCATCACATGCTTTTATCTGGCTTTTCTTCTAGACTACAGAACATAAGGTTTTGTTGCCAAGTTCACATCCAATTAACTCTTTGATCTTTTGAGGCAGAAGTGAGTCCAGAATTTCCCTTTTGGAGAATCCTAAGGAAACCATTCTGCTAGAAGGACACAAGAGCCCCTTCTGTGTCTTCTCATATACATCAGGCATGCTCTTGTTGTCATGCCCGAGCATTTATTTGGGGTTGCTTAGAAAATCCGATGAAGACTGTCACAGTGGATTTAGAGAAAGTAGCAGATCATCTTCAGTTTGATCCAATTGTACCTTTCTAGTCAACATTTTTGGTAGATGGCGGCAGACTTCCTCATTACTAATGCCAGTGCGTTTCTTCTCTTTCACTTATTATCTTGTTCACTTCAATGGAAATCTAGGAGTCAGTAAATAATGGTGGCTTTTACGTACATTCTAAGACAAATGCAATTGGTGACTTTTAACACAGAAGATTGTGGCATAGTTTCATCCAAGAGGATAGTTTGTTCTATGATCAAGAGATGCAAACAGTGGCAGTCTTACTAGATTACATACAAGTACAATGACAGGGATGGAAATTCACTTCCACCTCCACCAGCTGTGTGGTCTAGGTTATTTCAAGTTGTTGATACTGCCCTTTCTACTGTCACCAGCACCCCACCCAAGGGTCTGGCAGGCTTTTCAGGGCAATTTGACACCCGAGCAAATAGAAATTTAACAGTCTAAAATAGTTGAGAGAGAGAGAGAGAGAGAGAGAGAGAGAGAGAGAGAGAAAGAGAGAGAGAATGAATGCTCTTATTTGTATAATGAAATCAGCATAGAGGATAGAATCTTGCTTTGCTGAATACGCTGAGTCTGGGCTTCAGGGTTTTTAAGTTAGTAGGATTAGATTTCATTAGTGGTTTCAATGAGGTGGTGGTCAACATTTTCAGGGAATGGCATATTGTGTGTCCAGTCATTTTGTCTTCTTCATGGTAGGTCCAAAAAAATAACTAGGGGACTCAAGAACAAAAGAAAACATGTGTGCATGTGTTATACAATGTTCCTTCTCCTTCTGTTTCCCTCTAGAGGGTGTGCGTGGTTTAGTGGGTCATAAATCATTTAGGGTTGGGTTGTACAGTAATTCCTTGGGTTCAGTATGCTAATGATAAGGCAGCAAGTGGTGTCTAAGCAATCTTGAGGCATGTAGGTCAACTATGGTGCTGTAGTTGGGACTGGAAATGAGGCTGGGGCTCAGCCACTGCTGAGGGGGTATTGGAGACAAGAGGTGAAGCCCAACACACTTTCCCTTACCTGTCTCACTACCATCAGTGGGGATCTAACAAGCTAAGCCAATCACAGTGATTTCATCTCTTAAGTATGGTTCACTGGTGTATGTGAGATTTAAACAAGACCAATCAGAAGCTTCTCTAGAAGATTTACAGAGAGATCATGCCTTGATCCCAGTCTCTCTAATGATGAAGCTTAGAAATGTGAGACCCAGGATTTTTCAATGGTCTTACCATTTGCTCTGTGAATGATTATAGTTGGCAACTGAGATTGCCAAGCAGGAAGAGGGATGAGACTCTGAGAAGATATGGAGATCCAGCCCCTCAATGTCTTGATAGTATCCCTTGTGTAGCCAGTTCATTCACTTCTGCCTAAAGTGGTTTGAACCTGGGTTTCTGCCACTTCTGAGCCGTGCAGTACTGAGTAACAACAGCACTCAAATTGTAACGGCAAGATCTAAATGTGAGACCTGGCTCTGACCCCGTGAATTTAAATACAGGCATTCCTGGGAAATGGCAATAATAATACCAGTACATTATAGAAGCGATGAGAAATTTCCTTTCCCCGCATCTGGTATATAATTACAGAATAGAATCATATTCGGAAATTACTTACCTTTCCACCTTTCCCTCCTCACTCCTCTCTATCCACTGAATTAAAGAACAGAAGAATGAGATCTCGGAGACAACACACAAAGTGCCTGGTGTCTGCTATAATAAAGGCTCCCCTAAAGCAAGTCCCAACACGGTGAAAGAAAAACATAAAAGCAAGTCTTGAAGATAATGTCCCTTGCCTCATCATCGACACATTTCTCTCTTTCTGAATATCTGCATATCTTTCATTAATGTCTGGGTCGTGACAGAGCCGCAAGTGATTAACCCGTGCCCCATGACTCATTTTGCAGAACGAAGAAGCAAACCCTGGCCAAGTCTTAAAACACCCACAGAAGACAGGCAATGTAACCGTCAACAGAAAAATAAAAGAACATTTCATGTTATTCAATTTCAATAATCTCTGTAAACATCTTCAAGCCCAAGCCTTCTATTGATCAGTTTAGTATGTCATTCTATTCCAGAGGAAAATGGTAATAAAATGAATGCCATTAAGTGTTCAGAGACCCTATCACCATATACTATAGCTGACAGGTCCCTCTGCACTCAGAATGTTCATTTATAAATAAAAATCTTCCTGTCTGCTTCCTAAAATCATTCCTTACTCTAAAATTATGTCTGTGTAATTTTATATTTCAAGCTCTTATCTTGTTCTCATTTGTGTACTAACCTCCTGCTTCCACTTTGGTGAGGGTGATATATTATATCCTCACTTTGAGTTCGGAGACAGCAGAGAGAATTGGATAAACACACCAGGAGACTGACAAGGCCATGAAATGCCTAACTCTGTTCCTGTACACTGCGCCTTCTATTACAGAAATGCACTTGTCCTTGGAAAGTATCTGTTTATTTCCTACTTTTTGATACATTAGTATCTTTATGCCACTCTACTGCCAAAAGCTCCATTGGATAAAACGTAGAAACTAAGCCAATGAAAAGCTACAGATTTTGGTGTCTCTGAAAACATGTATACATGTCAATAAACATGAAGTCTCTTTTCTTTGCATATGAGTATAAACACCTGGTATAGGTATTTTGCTTTTTGCCAACTGATCTTTAGAAGAGAGAGTATGGATCTTGCGGTCAGTTGTTAGCTTTACTTATGTTCAATTTCTGTGGATTTACATTTCTCCAATGAAAGGTAATTTATCTCTCTGAGCATCATGTCTCCTTTTATAAATTAGGAATAATAATGCATAGTCAATAGTTCATTTAAGATAAAAATGAAATAATGCATGTGAAATAAGATCCAAAGCATTTTTGCAAATACCAGAGTGTGAAGTCAAATCAACACAAGAAAATTTCCCTGAGGGGTCATCGATAATGTCCTAACCAGACAAGTGTCAAAGTGCTTCCACCTGAGGGAGGACAGGGTGTTACAATGTAATCAGGCATCCACAGGTTTTGTTTTTTTCAACACTCAGTCTCACTTGCCACTGATGTTTGAATAACCGAAGAACATTTCTGAATGGCTAATGATAGAGCAATACTAAGGTGACAGCAACAAAAATCACACCTCCTCATTCCTTTGCATTCCGAGGCTGACAGAACTGTTACTCATAATGATCCCAGAATCAAGAAGCAATGTCTCAAACATCAGTCACAGAATTCTTCCTTGGCTTGGAGTTTACCAAGGGGAGCTCTCAAAACTCGTAAGTATTAATTTTGTCATTGATGGCATGCAGGCTGGACATGGGACCTGAAAAAGCCAAAGTGATGCTTTCTAAGATGCCAACACTAAATAAGCTGTTCATCTATTCTGAGCTCTGCACTGTCTCCCTGCATACAGAGCCTGATTCTTTTAAACATATCTAAAACCTTTTCTATCTGGCTGCTTCTCTCCCTTCTTACACCTCTGATTTGTTAGGACTACTTTTTCAGCAAGACATTATCAAGGATCCCTCTGGGAAATTTTCTTGGGTTGATTTGACTTCTACTTAAACTGACTTCTCCAATTTGATGTCCATCAGAGCATAGGTGGTCTGTGTAAGGGGAGACAGATTTTTTTCTTGTCACACAGGCCTGTATCCCAGTATCTCCAACAGTGGCCTTTCTCAGCAGAAAGCGAGTAAGTGCTGATGAAGCGACCTGTAAGAACTATGCATTCTATTTCAACGTGAAAAGAACCATCTCCCGAGACAGCTCAGACTAAATGGGCCACCTCTTTGCTTTTCTTCTGCTATGTGGTTGTCAGGAAGGTCATTCAGACTGCTCTAGCTTTCAGTGGAAAGTAACTCTACCTCACATGTCACCAGGTAGTTGTCACTGAATTTGTGATCCCTGCTTATGTCATAATTTTAATTATCCTCATTCTACAAGAGCCAGGGAATTGAATGTTTAACCATTTCATCCCAAACCAAGTCAAGCAGTCATTTATGAAACGTAAGTCTCTGAGAGGGACAGGCTATGACTTGGAAAAACAGATCTTGTGTTAATATTTTAAAGCATGTTTAAAGCATAATTTTAAAAGACATTAATTTACTATAGACTCATTAGGAGTTTCCTTTTCAGGGAGGAAGAAATGCAGAGAGCAGTGTACATGAATCATTATTTTACAAAATAAATATATTCCAATATAAACAGAAAGA
Organism: Solenodon paradoxus; assembly: GCA_004363575.1. Lineage (NCBI taxonomy): Eukaryota > Metazoa > Chordata > Mammalia > Eulipotyphla > Solenodontidae > Solenodon > Solenodon paradoxus. Next base: position 787,771 of record RJWH01000264.1, on the reverse strand, counting down.
ACTTCTGAGTAAATTTGGAAATGGTTACAGACACAGATTCTATGATTGTTTTACACATTAAAAAGAAATTTTGCCCTGCGGCAGAGATGAGCCTCAGGCTGGAGTGTAGGGTTAAACAACATTTGCCTTAGAAGGCTCTTGGTATCCTGGGAAGATCAACTTTAAAATTCAGAATATATGGACATTTCTTAATGTTTAGAATTCAACAGCTTCCATCCCACATCCTTTGATTTGTTTCAAGTTCTTTCTCTCTAGGAGAGAAGTTGAATCTATCTGTAACTGAAATTGAGACATATAAAGACATTTCTGGTGAGTCTTTTCATTTACAAGAATGAATATACCAAAACTGCATCAAAGTTCTAAAATTAAAATGCTTAGATGCCTTTTTGTTTGATCAGCAAGAAACCCAGTCTTTCTCTATACCCTGCTCTCTCATCTTTTTCCCTCCTGGAGAATGTGTGATGCTTGAGCAGCTGTTTACCTTTGCAAGGTTCCCAGATGTCCTCAGATATACTATGGGTTGGAACTGCTCTGTTCCTCTGGTATTGAGGCTCTGCTCACCCTTTGGTTCTATTCTGACTGTAACTCTGGGGTTCCAGGATGTTGGCTATGCTCTTTTGAGCTGTTGCTGCCTGCCTTCCATCCTCTCTGGTTGGAAGAATGCTTGTTTGTGCACCATCTTTCCAGGATCTGTTTTAATGACCAACATTTAAAAGGAGCTCCTTATTACAGAACTATTGAGACACAGAGCTCATAGGCTTTAATGAGAAAGAATGATAATGATGGGACTCGGGGAGTAGGAGGTTTGGGGGGCTGTTGGGAGTAGTGGGGAGTCTGGACCTGACAGAGAACTGTCAGGACAGTTTCATACTAATCTGAGACCTTTGAATGGTAGTGGATTAAGAGAAGAAGAATTATAATCCAATGACATGGTTTTAATTTTAATTAACTTTATTTAATCTTATTTTTCTTCAACTGTAAATGTGAATAAAAAAAGTTCCTGCCTAATGACCTAGTTGGGAAGTATTTAGTCTTATTACTGGTATAAAGTAGGCACACTTGGAAAGTCTCTGGACTTATAGCCTTTTAATGTCAAGCATAATAATGATGGTGTATTTTCATTTTTAACCAGCACTAATTTATGAATTATCTAAATGTGATCAACTTCTCCCTTTTAAATGAGTCAGACATTGCTTTTCATTAATTTCATTCATGAATTGTATCCTCAGTGGTTATGGTAGGTATGAGTTTACTGTCTTCTATTATTAGTTTTAAAAATATCTGTAGATAACTAGCCTTCCCTCATAAGTTCTCATCCTTCAAGAGTGAATTGATTCAGTTATTTCAAAAGAAAAACAGCAAATCTTAAAGCCATCTTGTTCTCATCTACCTCCTTATACACACTCTACAAATATCTTACTAAACTGTATCACCCAGAATGTCTCAAATGTGCTTAAAAAGACACAGTATAGGATTGACTTCTGGATGGTGACTGGACAGGATGCACTTTCAGGTCACTCCCCACAGACATCGAAAAAAACAACAACAAAAAAAAATCACCTATTTTCCTGAAACAAACACCAAGAAACGTCCAGCACATCAGCTGGAGACAGATCTGCTGATGACTAATGGTGGGAGAGGGCACCCAGTGCAGTTCTCAGCTAAGCCACGGATTTGGATTTGGGATGGAGCTCGGGAGTCTCCGGACATGCGATGGGGTGGAGGCTAAGGATTTTGGGACCAGCTGCAGAGGCAGCGAGAGGCGGGCCCAGTGGGGCTGAGATGCTGAGCCACATAGGGAGGACTTGGGAGGGAGTGAAAGGAGAGCCAGTGCACGGGGAGCTGAGCTGGAGCCCGCATTGTGAAATTGCACTGGGCGCTGCCATAACCGGAAATCAGCCTAATCAAACCCCTCCAACAACCATTTCACATCAGAGCCTAGATCCATTGAGGAAATCCCACCCACCACACATCTGCCTTCCCATCGGATGCCCCACCCCCTGGAATACAGGGAGAAGGCAGTCCCAAATCTCAATGTTACCCGCTAGCGCCACCTTTTGGGTAGAGATAAAACTGTAGTCTGATTGCCAATCCTACTTAACGCCACAGAAATCAAACTCTCAGAAATATAAACAGAATGCTGAATAGAGAAAAGGTACTGAGAAATATATGTGAAATGATGTAGCCAATCAAAAACCCAGGGGAAAAACCTGAATACAGTAGATATATGTAAATTACCTGAAGAGGAATTTAGGGTAACAGTGATTAACGTTCTCATGGGAAACCAGAAATCAGTAGAGGCAATAAATGACAATGGCAGGAAGCAAAGAGACGAATTAAAAAAGGAACTCAAACAGGTAAGAGACGGGATGGATGAATTAAAGAACTCAATGGAGGGACTCAACAATAAGATGGATGAAGCTTCCAATAAAATCAGTGATCGGGAAGATAGTACGGAGGTATTCAATCAAGCAAACCAGCAAAGAGATCAAAAAGTTCAAAGAACCGAAGACAGTATTCGAGACCTCTGGGATAACAACAGAAGGGAAAACATTCACATCATAGGGGACCCAAAAGAAGAGAGATAAAAGGGGGCAGACACCATATTTAAAGAAATAATAGATGAGAAGTTCCCCAATTTGAAGAATGAAGCAAGCCTCCAGATCCAGGAAGCTCAAAGACTTCCTAATAAAAGAAACCCAAACAGAAATACATCTAGACACATTGTCATCAAAATGTCAAACATACAAGATAAAAAAGACCATTAAGAGCAGCCAGAGAAAAATATGTCACATAGAGGCCCCCAAAAGATTGTCAGCTGACTTCTCAAATGAAACTCTACAGACCAGAAGGGAATGACATAATAGTCAAAGTGTTAAAAAAAAAAAAATCAATCTAGGATATTATATCTGGCAAGATTTTCTTTCAGAAATGAAGGAATGATTAAGAATATTTTCAGACAAACGAAAGTTAAAGGAGTTTATCACCACAAAACCAGTTTTGCAAAAAATATTAAAGGATGCCCTACAAAGCATAAAGAAACCCCACAGAAAAACAGTAAGACTGCCAATACACCACAGTGGGTGTCATCCGCCCACCTTGGTTAAATTAAAACCTCCAGCATAGTTTCTTGCTTCCAGTCCTTGGTCATCAGTACAACTCATCAACAACCCGGTGGAAGTGTCTCTTTCTTGTCTGTCAGCTTCTGTGTGCTTACCTCATGAACTAGTCCTGACACAAAACAACACAGTGACTTTCTTCACCACCAGTGGACAACTACACCTTCTCCAGATGATGAGAATCCCAACCTTAGGGAGAGGTTCCATCTTTTCAGCATGTTCCTTTCTTTGATACTCAGCTGTCATTCCCAGGGTATATTTTAGAGTACTCAACCCTTTCATAGTTAGTGCCCCAAAGTAATTCACGATTATATGTAAACTTTCCATGTTTACATTAAAAAATCTTATAAAAAAACAGTATAGTTGAACACTAAGAACTTGGTCTTTAAGGCATTCTCAGTACACTGATGGTGCGTCTAAAGTGAGTCTTAAGTTACCTAAATTCATGGAGTTTTTAACTTTCTTGATCATCTGTCACTAGTACAATTGTCTTTGTTTTATTTTTTTAAATGAAAGGTACAGGCAAGAATGATGGCAAGCAGGCAGGCAAGCAGGAAGAGAGCAGAGGAAGAGCATTTTAATTTATTTTATTTAGTTGTTCATCTTGGTTGTCCCCATCAGGCCCAGATGGCAAACCCAGGTCCCTGGGATATATGTGAGCTGCACCAGCCAGAGGCAGCCAATGTAACCACTAAACTACCAGGGGACACTGCACTTGAATCTTGAAGTTACATAATGGATTTATACTCACCCTGACTAAACTACATTTATTACTTTCAGCTCCACTATTTCAAACTGCTGACAAATTTTGGATACCTGATCTGATCACTCAGTATTATACATTTCCCCCAACTTTTCGTCATTCTCAAAAGTTACAAGCTTACCAGATATCTTTATTATATAGATTTTACCCTCCATTTCAGGACCAATATGATTAAATAACAAAATTATTTTCTCTGCTTCTTTTGAAAATGTATTAAAATGAACCTTAAGCATGAGAAAGGTATGAACCTATAATAGCAATGAGAATGAAAGGGGAGTGATGTCATTTTTTTTTTTTTTGGAAAATAAACAGTCGATGGAAGAATATTAGTTGATCAGAATGGAGAAAGCAAGCTACTTACAGGGAAAGGTGCCAACAAGAAAAAACCTCATTCCTCTGTAGAATCTTTGAGAGACTGGAAGCATCAGATACTCTTGGAAGCTGTGAGCAGACTTGATGCTGGGAAACAGGAGTGTTGTCTAAGCTCTCCCGAAGGATCGTTTTAACTTCCACTTTCTTGTCCTCATCCCGTTCATCATGGTGATTATTCTCTACTGCCTAAACGATTCTGAAGGCATATCGTACTCCTCTTCCATATATATTACATTTTATCTGTTGACTTATTAAAGTAAACAGAAAAATTCCAATTCCAAATCAAAGGAGTATTTCAAAGAGCACTAACTTTTGGAGAAATGGATTTAGAGAGGGTCCAGACTTGGAAGTACCAGTGGAAATCAAGAGTGACACAGAAGACACAGTTAAATTTCTCAAGAGTCAGTGGTACTGTCATTGCTCATCGCCATCTTTTTGCTCAGAATCAGAAAGTTGCAGCAAGATTTCTAGCTGTAGGCAGGACATGAGTAGATACCTCTACTGAGCACTGACTAATTCAAGGGAAAAAGTTTAGAGACCCTAAAACATAAATGTTCCAGTGCCTCATTTAGATACAAATGAACATTGAAGAATCAACAAGTACATAAAGAAATCTGCAATAACAAAGACAGAGGCCAATAAGTAAATTTAATTTATTAATTAAATTAAATTTAAGTAACTCAATAACAGCTGAAAATACAAGTACAACAATAGTAGTTTAAGTATATTCTTATTATAGATCTCATATTATCACTAGAAAGATGATAAACATATATGGCAACCATGAAACCAGTGTTAAAAGAAAAAAAAGTACCAGGATGAAAATGTAGTCACTGTGCCAAGCCAAAGTTACCAGACTAATACATAATACCTAACTTAATTGCAATTTCAACCCCTTGTAAGTATGTAATCTAGCCAACATCTACATGAGAAGACAACCCTGCTCTTCCTTAAGTAAAGGAGTCCTTACCTAAAATCTTTTTTTTTTTTTTTTTTTTTTTTGCTAACCTGTTCCCTCTCTCCTTCTGCCTAGAAAGACTTCTTTAGTACAACACCTCAGGGAGTCAGTCAAGTCCCATGGGCAAGTTCAATACCAATGGGTGAATGAAAGACTCACCAAGAAGTTAGGAAAAGGATCTAGACTTGTAATATTGCTACATGGAAGTAAAAATCTTATGGGTAATATTATCAAACCTATCAGTGTATAACAAATTAAAATTTCTTTCAAAGAATGTATATATATCTTATATGGGAAATGGATATGGCCTTTATTTCCTGAAAAAGAAGCTAGAGATTATTACTGCATATCATTAATTCTAAGATGCATGCTTTGCTCCCACATTCTAACATTTTTGAAGTAATTTTGTATCTTATAATCAATGTTGTAAGAAACTATTGCATTATATATGAAATGTCATTTTTAATTCCATTTGAACATGATGTCTTTTACCATTGATGGTATGTAGATTTAATGAAACATTGAATATTTATTATCTACTTGCCCCATGAGACAGCAAATTAAGAAGAAATATATTGTAAATATAAATAAATATATTTTGAAGATCTGAGAGGCTCAAAATGCTCCAGACCCATGTGTCTAAACAAAAACAAGAGTAGATCTTTTTCATACAACTTTTAAGAGGCAGCGTATTGATCTCTGACTTTAGAACTATTTTTAATATTAACTGAAGACAATGTGGCACAATGGTGAAAAAAATGGGCTTAAGCATCTGAGGTTATAGGAAATAATGAATGAAAGCACAATTATATTTAATATAAAATAAATGTACACGCTAATTATTGTCAACACTTCATGCCCATACCTGTGATTATTCCTTTGTATACATTATTCAATTTATATCTCCCTATAGTCTATGAGACATATTGTGTGTATCATCTGTATTTTTCAGAAATGGCACCAATAGAGCAACAGATTAAATAACCCAAATTCACACAGCCAAAAGGGTGACCAGGCAGTGAAGAGGAACCCAGCGAAAAAATCCTTGATTCTAAGCTGCAGGTGAGCAAAGTGGATGAATCATAAACTGAGGAATATGTGGTATTTAATTAATTAGTTACAGATTAATTTAGCCAGGAGAAACAGAATATAGATTAAACCAGCTTTCCACTGAGGCATGGAGACCTGTGATCAGTCTGATCAACTAGCAGACCCTCTGTTGATGACACAGTATCTGCAATTATCCATGGCTATGGAATTCCCCAAATATATCATCTTCTCCCACACTACTCTTTGCATGTACACCTTGATTATATAAATCTCTTTATCCCTGTCAGCCGGGGACATGGATTTGAGACAAAACAGGTCTCCCACTTCCTTGACTGACACCTTTCTATAATAAAATTTTCTCTAATTCAAACACCCAGCGTCAAAGATTGACTTTGCTGGAGGGCAGGCATAATGCAGCCAGTCTGTTCTGTAACAAAAACACAGTGTATGCTTGTGTGGTGGCAAAGTGGGATTTGAACTCACAACTGTGATCCTAGTGGCTGTGTACTTTTGCTCCTCCCATTTCTTTATGGTGCCATGTTGCTTCTTTGAGTCCCTCAGGATACATAACCAATACTGGGAAACTCTTGTATTTGTACATATGAAACTGGAGAATAATTGTATCAATGATTTTCTTTACTGCTGATTGGAAAGGACTAGAAAGTTAAGAAGAGGGAGGAGATTACACAGAGAGATAAAACAACAATAAAAGTTTATTCTACGTGCAATTTATAAGAAATGCTAGTGAAAATAACTGCACCTAATTGGAATTCCTTTTTCTGCTTCTTAGTGAAATGCCCAAAGTCAACATTCAAATGATTTATTAAAGCAAACCATGAGGCGACTTGGGAGATATAGCCCAAGTAAGAAATGTTAGCTAAGGATAACAGTACATTGACTAGTCACCAACATTAGTTTAGTACTAAATAAAGGTGTATGCTTAGGAAATAATGTTTTCTGGCCAATCAATATGAAGTCAATTCATTGACTTCTTTCCTAGCTTGAATATTCAATGTTGTGATAGTTCTGTAACTATGGGGAGCAGTGGTTTTTTATGATACATTTTACTAGACACTTGGTCAAATAAGTGTGATGTTTTTTGGTTCATTAATATTTTGCCAAAAAATTAATGACTTCATAAAATTAAAACAAATTCAATCAATGATTAGGTAGAAAACATTGAAACTTGTTTTCCTCACCTGTAACTGAGGATATTGCTTTCTCTACTGCTAACTCATACATTATATGAAATAACCATGCAGAGTGGCTCATAGCACCTGCACAGAGAACATACATGATAAGGTGCTGCTAAGATAAATCTCACTTGGTTTTAGACTCCTTACAACTATTTTCTGAATTTAGTGGTCTTTTATTTTTGTTTTTGTGCAGGGAATGGTCTTAAGGCACATTTTCCTTAACATGTATAAACACAGCATGCAGATCCATACTGCTCATTGGGGGTTCAGAAAAACATTCATAAGGAAATGTTGAAATCAGCATTTTTAAAGAGAGGTTAAAACAATCTTTTGAAATATTTAAAGAAGATAAATGAGCAATGCTTTAGCTGGCTTCAGTACTAATTCTTCTAGAGCAAAACTTGTATTAACTCTCCCATTAAAATTTTCTCTAAGTACGTTATATATTAGTTACTATGAAGACTCAGTATTTCCTTATACTCTAAACTGTCATAAATATAAATATGTATTTTTGTAAATAGACTATGGAAATTGACTGCAAAGGGGAAAATCACATAATAACTTCCTATTTCCATGGTTGTGTAGGGAACAAAATCCTATGGTATTTTTATAAAAAAAGAACAACAGTATTTTGTTATGGAAGATAAGAGAAGTCCTATGAGAATCATGGGGGACTAGCTGTCCGCTCCCTTGACTAAAGCTCCAGCTATATCTTGTACTTATGTCTTCATACACAGATCAAATTCATTTCTAGCATATTTTTGTTTCCAAGTTAACATTTTAAGACTGACTGTGACTTGGATCATATGACTTTACAAATAGATCCAAGTGTATATAGGTGCATACAAATGAGCATTTACAATTCATTTCAAATAAAGCTCAGAGTTATGGCAGCAAATGTCCAGGGTCATCATAGAAAGTGCCTGCCCTCTGCTAGGATTAGCCTCTCTGACAGCATGCCTGTATTTTGTGTTTTTCTTCTGAGCTATTGTTAGGTACAGAACATAGACCTAACATTAGGGGAAGCTAGGAAAAAAAAAAGTGACTGGCATAATATTGTAGTTATTAAAAGAGATTCAAGACTTTTTCTTAATTAATTTATTTATTTTAGAGCACCTGTCATTTGTTGACTTAAAAATGAAACCCCTTAATGCTTGAATGACATGTCCAGGAATATTTCATCCCCAGGCATTTCTAACAACTTTCAGAGGAAATGGTAATAGCATAGCAGCCTAATTTTGGTCATATAATCATAATAAGCTTTTAGGTTAGATCCAGAGATGGTGGCATTGAATGAAGAGAAAGAACCAAACATTAAGAGATTAAAAATCAGTTTCAGTCTTGACTTTGTATGACTGTCATTTAATGTCTCTGGATTCCCAAGAGTAGATGAATTGAGTACTCTCGATTGTGTGCATCACAATCACATAGAAGTTTGCAAAATATACTAATGTCTCCCAACACCCACATCATTTGATGAGACTCTGTGCGAGGTAGACCCGAGTTACCCTACTTTTCAAGCTTTCCCTATGGTCTTCTACTGGAAGCCAGGATTAAAATCTCTAGTCTTCTCTGATTTCTAGAGTCTTGCCAAACTATCCATGCAGGCAGGGAACTTAGTCTTCCTTCACCTTTTCTTTCTTTCCACCAGCCCTTTTATTTTACTCTTCATTTATTTTATTTTTTCCTTCTTACTTGACTTACTCACCGACCCAAAGATGTAAGTGCACTTTCTTGAGTGTGGCAATACCAATGTGTATGTGCTGGCAAACAATCAGGTAACATTTTAAATCAGTATTTTCTTCACATGAAGGCACAGTGCTTTGGTCCCTTTAGGTTCCAGAGCTTAATTAATTCAAATCCAGAAATAAACATAGTTATCTGAAGCCTGTATGGGGATAGATATAACTCTCATTTGACTGCTTTCTCCCAATGGAAGAATTTCTTTGAGAATAAATATCACTATTTTATAAGACAGCTATTTCCTGCTGCAAAAAATGTTCATGATTCTTGCATTTTAAAAATAAATTATTTTGGTTATACAGTACTACTTGTGAACTGTGCCTGTGGAGATCACAGGCCTTGCATACAAGGGATTTCTCGATTTTTCCTACTACAGAAATCCTGGGGCACATAGCTTTTTATATTCAGGTGGCAAGAGTCTGAGTTGACAGTCTGGATTAATGCAGCTTTCAGCACCTTTCTCGGGAGATTAGCAAATTGTTGGGAAGTCGTGACTGGTGGATAAAACATTGCTCTCTGATGTGCTCAAATTGACACCAGGTAGATAGATTTTTTTCTGTCATTGCTTATAAAATTCTTGTAGATAAAAACTCTAATAAAGAACTCACTTTGTTATTTATTTTTGTCTGACTTTACCAAATTTACTGCAACCAGTCATCACCTACTTCATTTATCTCTTTATCACCTGGAATGAATATCCTTAAACTAATCAACTGATTACAAATTCCTTAATTATACACATCACATTTCTCATTCTTTTCGGTTTTATCTTAACTACAACAGGGAATTACACTCATGGGGCTATGCTGTCAGTACTGCCCAGGTGTTAAGTAGAGACAGTGTTACATTGTTTCTATGCCTCTAGGGAGCTTCCAGGGAGGACAAAGTTACATTAATTAAATAACTGAATTACTTGGAAGGAGAATTCTGTCTGGTCATTCCCCTGAAAAGTTCACATTTTATTGCCCTAATTTCCTTCCAGTGCTTCTTTGGGGAATCAGAAAAAGTCTACTATTTCAGCCCTTTCTCTTGGTTATATAAGCTCACAGAGCATCAGGCAATTATTATGTTCATTCACTCATTCAACAAATATTTATTAGTGACCTAGCAGTTTAGTTCACCACACATGGTCCACATACATCACAAGATCACAGTTTTAAGACCCAGGGACTGGGAAAATCACCAGGATGAATAACTAAATAAAATAAAGTGCTTCTTCCTCCTCTTCCTGCCTGCTTGCCTGCTCATCTTGATTCCTGCCTGTACCTTTCCTTAAAAAGAAAAAGAAAATTTTTAGTGTTGACTATGTGTCAGGCAAGGAATGAGAAATTAACAGGACAAAGCCTTTGCTTCTGGGATTAAGTCAAGTGGTACAGAATAATGGAATAAAATGAAGAAGTAATGATAGAGAGGGAGGGAGTAAGTGCTATTCATATATACAGCAGTCAAAGAATGCCTCTGGTATATTGACTTTGGAATAGTACTTGAGAAAAACAAATCAATCAAGATGATTTTTCTGGTGGAAAAAAATTTAAAGCAGTGGTATCATAGAGTGCCAAAAAGCCCTGAGGCGGTAGAGTACTTGGTATGCTTGAGGAACAAGAAAGTTCATGCTGCTGGAAAGGAATGATGAAAATCAGGGCTGCAGAAAAGAAAGTCAGATAACCAGTAATGGACAGGTCATGGGGCACTGCAGGCCATGCTAAGGATTTTCTGTTTATTCAGAAAGCCACTAGAGGTCATTAAATGTCTCCCACCTTCCAAAGATCAGTCTGGCTTCTGTGATGAGAATAAGTTTTCTAGTGCAATTTTGGGACAGAGAAACCAGTTTAGAAACCTTTCATGTGGTTATGGTGAGATGAAGACAACTTGGCTTAGGGAAGTATGAAGGTGCTAGTATCAAGTGATCAGATTCTGAACTTACTTTAAACATAAACTGAAAGAATTTGTTGATGGATTTTGTGTGCTACAATAACAGAGAAAAGTCAAAAAGACTTTTTTGTTTTGTTTTGTTCTATAAACCCTAGTCTTGAATTCTATTATAGAAAAATTATCTCAGTTGGGGAGTAAAAGAGAACAGAATTAAAATTCTATAAGCTGTGTGAGTGTGGATGATTTTTTTTAAATGTTATAAGCGTCTGTTTCTCTGAAGGTACATTAGTGATAAATATATCTCTAGGGTTTAAATTAAGTAATAACTACACTGAACTGAACTCTATATTTAAGTCTTAATTCTTGCAACAATACTGTAAGAGAAGCCATGTTACCTCAATCTTATGGATGAAGACCCTAAAACATGAAAAGTTTACAGAATTTGTTTAAGGTCACACAAAGCTAGATCTGAGACTTGAAATCAGATCAGCTGGACACCAGAATTCACTTTCCAAATACTCTATCAACAGCCACAAAACAACAGCGCTCTTAATAGCACGAGTGGCTAACATTGCTCAATATACAGTGCCTTTTGTTCAATACCTCATACACCTTCTTTCATGACTTTCTATTTTATCAAAGGAACATTACATTATAACATTTTAAAGGCTACTTGTTTTAATTCTTACAACTTCCTACTGGATCCTATGTTATCATTCTTTTACAAACGAGAAAGTAGAGGCTCAGAGAAGTTAAGTAGCTTGTTGGGACACATAAGTAATCAGCTGACACATCTGGAATCCAGGCTTAAAACTGGGGTCAACACTACACAAAACTTTCAGCTAATGCCAGATGCCTCTATACATTAAGGAATTCAGTGTCTTTGTCTCCTTCCCATGTAAGGAAGTGGGTGTTGTAAGAAGCTAAACTGAGAGATTCTTAATCTAAAGATCTGAGGAAGAATAGGTATCTGGCTATTTAAGACAAAGCAAAATCAGACTCTGACCAGGTCAGCTCTTGGCACCGTCCTCTGAATTTAATATTGCAAGGTGTTAGTCTACTTCTTCCTCCCAAAACAAAATTTATTGTTCTTTTTAGTGCCCTTATTTCTCAGACATAGTGAAGTATTTATCAGAAGGCATGCTTCTGCTATTCATAAGTACTCTCCTTTCAAAAATAAATCCAGTTGTTTCATGTTGTGAGGAAAAAAAGCGCACAAGTGAAAATCTGGCTATTATTGTTAATTTTTTTTTCTCCTCAAAGGAAAGTAAAAATGAAGAAAGAAAAAAGAAAAAAATCAGTAGCTATTTCAAAGGTAAAATTTGGCTACACTGGAGGATAATAAGGAGAAAAAATGTTATTTATTATCAAATAACAGAAATATTGTTTTCCTTTGTTTCAACCTCAATTCTTACGAAGTTCCAATATAAATCGAACTGAACATTTTCAAGGACGTTGTAGTTGTTCCTTGACATAATCTGGTTAAAATCTCAAAAGAATGAAATCAGCTCTTTTTAAGTCTACTGTGAGCAAAGCAGGCTAAAGGCAGTTCTAGAAATGGCAGGAGACACAATTTCTCTTTACAGCTGTCCTTGCTTGTTTGAGATGGAGAATCTATTTGTTCTCATGGTGAAAGGAAGCTACAGGGCTATTTCTGTACCTTCTGTAGTACCATGGAAAAGTCAGTCTACTTAACAGCCGCTGATGTTGATGTGTTGATTTCTAGACTATTAAGGAGCAAACAATTGTCAAACATCTTCAATGTACCTAACACATAACTAAGCATTCACAGTTGCTTCTTTAATCCTTATAACTGCTCCCAGAACCAAAGAGCTCTTGTCATTCCTATTTCAGAGGTGAGGAAACAGTCTCTGAGAATAGAAAGTGTTTGAAACACATACAGTATATGTGGAATATACACCCACATTTGCTTTGTTTCTACTCATGGCTCCTCTACATTGCTTTGCCTTCTCTTAGCTTCAGAACACTCCACTAACTGCTCTGTGAAAGGGGAGTATGTATTATTTGAAAGGATGAATTTTGAATACCATGTATAAAATATCTAATATAGTGTCCAACATATCTTAAGAAGTTTTGTTGTTGTTCTTTACTGAGAATATTTGTTTCTATTTTATGCAGACTTGCCTGACCAGAGTGATGGGGCGAACCGTCTATGGTCTCTTGACATTGTAAGGTAGAGAGTTTAAAAATATATTTTTAACTTGAAAGGAATATATTAAGCTTGATATATGTTGATATTAATAAATATATATGTAAAGATGTATATCTATACACTTGAAGATTGGGTAGGAATGGAGATTATATACAAATATGATAGGATTTCAAATTATAATATTATAATATGTATATATTATAGGTTCAGATATAAGAGATAAATACATGAATATATATATATATATCTTTTATGGTCTATCTAATTTATCTATCTCTCTATCTATCACCTGCAGTTCAGTGGCACAAATTACTTTTCCCCTCAAGATCTTTCCTCTGATTAAATGAGGTCCACCTAGATTACTAAGGAAAATCTTCACTTAAAATCAGCTGATTGTAGATATTAGTCACATTAACAAAAATATCTTCCCAGCAACACCTAGATAAGTGTTTGATTGAAAATCTATTGCCTAGGCAGGTTGACACATAATACTATATATCACAGAACTTATTTGCTGTACTGAGCAGCAGCAGGAACCTTGCCTGACTCATTTTATCACCTTTGATAATCAAAGGTTGAGTCTATTAGTACTTCTTAGATTATCTTCCATGGCAGTCAGAGAATCAATGGGGGAAAATACATTGCTTTTCTTATGTCTACACAATTTTCCTAAAAAGAAACTACTGTAGTATTTGTTCTTATTTATTGAGTTACTTGCAAAATGCCCTGAATTCAATATTTTTAAGGCAAACCTTTGTTAAATTATTCATAGTGCTGCTCTCTAAGAATAATTAGATTACCTGCTGCCAACATCTGTAAGGAGACCTGAGTACCAAAACTTGAGAATTTATAATGTTTTATGTGCATTTTTTCTTGAATAATATAGCCTATATTTGGAAATGGAAATAAGGATAGACTCTGAAACAGATTTATGGAGCACACTTTATGTTTTAGAAAAGACGATCACAGAAAGCCTTTCCAGCAGTTGACATTTGAATAAACATAAGAAAGAAATGGGACAGGTGGGGGAAGAGAAAATGGTGCAGATCCCACTGGACAATGGTGAAGAATGCTGGGTAATTAGGCGGAGGGCAGGATGTGTTGATATACATCTGAGGAATGGGGAAACTGCATACATGGGGAACCAACACATATGAGTTTATTTTGATTTGTAAAACAGCAAAGTTACTGCAATAAAATACTTTAAAAAAAAAAAGAAATGAGGAGAAAAGACATACAGATATCTGGGCAAAAAGCATTCTAGGAAAATTTTCTGTGGTAAGGGCATAACTGGTATGTTCTGGAAAAAGGAAGACATGGTGTGGCTGGAGAGGAATTAATGAAAAGAAAATGGTTTAAATTAGATTATAGAGATTGTCCTGGCTGAGCAATGTTGTTCCAGCATCTGCCCAGTTTGAAATTCTATGCCACTTTCAGTCTGCTAAAACTTTATGGAGGAGTGGTATACCCTTGTGGCTCATGTGGCTGAGACACTGGAGTACAGACGATGTAAAGTCCACTGACCTGGGTTCGAGACCCAGGGATGGGGTGAAAAACCAAAATGAAAAACTAAGTAAATAAAGATGTTCCTTCCTCCTCTCCCTTCTTTCCTTCCTCTCTGTCTCTCTCTAAAAAAAAAAAAAAAAAAAAAGACATTAATTTGGGTAAACACACACTCAACAAATTAACTCCAAATTGTCTAACAGCACCTTAGATTTATACTGCCTTGCGTGGTGATACTCCAATTGGTTGTAGCTTCAACTCTAAAAATTTCAGGAAGTATAGCTATACTTCTTGTGGGTTTCCTAGCCAATGACTGAGCGTTAAACTCCAGTACTACCTCCTTGCACGGAACTTTGCCTCCAGGATTTTACATTGATCTAGTTGAAACTTTCTTAGAACTGCACTGATATCTGAGATTTTCCCCCATCCATTTCTTCTTCCTCCCCAACCCCTTTATAGTTGTCACGCTTGCTTTGCTGCTCTCACTAAAAGTTCATAGCTACTGCTGCTCCTTCTTCCTTTCCTTCAGAGATCATTCCCCACTGACTCCTGTCTCTCTCTCTCTCTCTCTCTCTCTCTCTCTCTCTCTCTCTCTCTCTCTCTCTCTCTCTCTCTCTCTCTCTCTCTCTCTCTCTCTCTCTCTCTCAAGGCAGGAATGAAGGAAGGCAAGTGGCAGGGAGGAAGAGAAAAAAGGAAGAAACATTTTAATTACCTGTTTGCTGTTTAATTTTGTTTGCTCCTCCCAGACCCAAGCCTCAAGCTTGTGTCCTTGGGTTGTATGTGGACTATGCCCCAGGTGAGGACTTGACACCTGAGCCACCAAGGCATGCCCCTACTGACTGTCTTGAAAATTCAATACCTTTATATTATCAGTTTTTCAGGAAATATGAGCAATGTTAGAATTCACATTGTTATAACTGCATTTCTTTTACCTTAATTCAGGCTTGTCATGAGGCATGTACTGCCTTTGAGATAAAGGTCCATGAAGGAGAAGAGTCTGTAACTTGAGCCAAGTGGAGTGGAGCCTCAACTACCACCATCACACCAGTGCCACCATCGCACAGGCATCAGTATAGTTCAAGAGGTATAGTTTTAAGTCAATAGGATTTGGGGTTATTGTTACAAAGCATGATTGTGACAACATTAAATATTGAAATATTAAAATTTTGGCATGTTCTCTAAATTATACAGAAAAGCAAAGGAGAGTTTGAAATGTAAGATGACATGATCTAAATGATCCTGTTGACAATGGGTGAAAAGGAATAAAATGCAAAACACAAGGAAATCTACTGGTTGGCTTCTGAAATAACCCAGTCAAGACATAATGGTAGTTTTAACCAAGATGGAGAGAGGTGATGGGAATCGAGATACTTTTCAAGGATACAGAAGGGAGGATTTATGGATGACCTGATGTGTAGTGTGAAATAAAACAATACCAAGGGTTTTGACCTTAGCATTTGGAATGATGGAGTAGACTTAAGTCAGCAAAGACATAATCTGAAATCAGGATTTATAGATCCTTGAACTATTCAGCTGTAATCACATCTATCTCCTTCATACTTTAGTGACCTCCTCCCACAGTTATTTCCTGATCCTGTCAAATACAGCACTTCTAAGCATCTGGATTTGGGATATGCCCCTCTCTTAGTAACTCTCTTTTACTTTTCAAGTTTACTGAATAGCGTATCCCAGCTGAAAAATGTTTTGATGTTATTGGGATTTACACATTCATGCTCCCACAATTAGACCATTGCATCTTTTTTGTTTATGTATTTTTAGAGGAAGGAAGCAGTCAGGAATGTAGCTGAATAGGCAGGGGGAAAGAGAGTGGGGAGTAAGAAGCTTTTTTGATCCATTTGGTTGTTCAGTTTTTGATTGTTTCCCCTGATCCTGGTTTATGAAACTGAATCCTTAGGCTTTATGTGGGCTACACCAGAGTCTCTGACTTAATTCCTGAGCCACCAGGACAGGTCAAACCATTGCATCTTTCAATTCAGTTTGTTACAACACTGATGACAGTGTCTGACATTGGACATTGTCCCAGAACTTTAACATTACTTAGTGATGGTGTAGCTTATTGGAACTTCAGCTATCACATCAATTAAATGGAAATAATAATGTAACCGAATCCAAAGGTCAAAATAATTTGAAGATTAATTGCTCTCATGCAGAAAACGAAATCTTATTTTATAATAGGAATATTTATAAAGAATTTGCCATATTTAGATTTCACCAAAGCACGTAACTTATAGCTATAGTGGTCATATGGAAACACACATGTACTTTAACTTTGGGAAACATTGAAAAAGAACAATATAAGATAGCAAGTGAAATACAGATACATGTAGTGACTGGTAGATATAAAATAAAAATCATGTTCTCAAGGAATATCTCATTGACCTATAATCGGACCCAAATTAATACATGAATCCAATAGTAATTAGGCTTCTGTTACTTAACATAATATAAAAATACGTAAACCTTTTGACTAAATACTGAGGCCTATGACACATATTAGAAAATTTATGTCCAAATAAAACAAAATACTAAGATCCATGGAATTATAGGTTTAGTTACTTTGGGACTTCATGACTAGTTCTAATTTATTCAAGATACAAATGGATTATTTAACATTAGAAAGGAATTAATAAAATGTACCTCAATACTAGGTTAATATTTAAAATAAAGAAGTTTATAATTGTCTCAAAATGCATAGAAGAAGCCTTTGATTAATATTAAATTTTTACCTTACATAAGAATAAATCAGCACTCGCTTAGCACCATAATGACTATATATCAAATAGCTACAAGAAATGCTTAATTTGGACACTGTCAAACTTTTCCACCTTGGAGAACAATTTAGTGATCATCTTAAAATTGAATATGCATATCTTAAAACCCAAGCACAACGGTGGTTGTTGCTAGTCTTCAATAGGTAAATGCAATGTGACAGGTTCATACTATAGATCACAACACCTCTCAAGAAGAACAAATCTCACAACACAGCTCCAGGGGAAGCGAAAGATTTAATCAATTAGGTCCTACTGAGATGCCAATGTTGCCAGATCGTTTTTGAAAGTCAGAACTTTGCTATATTAGATGATATAAAATTAAGAATCTAAGATATCCTTATTTCATTTGGAACTGATACATTTCTAGTGTCATACAAATCTAAAGACAGAAATTTATATCTTTCAAGTGTATAAAGTCTTTCATACATAATTTGTTGCAGAGTATGGGTTAGCAAATTTACATAAAGGTCTGGATAGTAAGTATTTAAGCCTCTTTAAGCCCCAGTCTTTATTATACATGCTTCTCATACTTTTTCAACCAACTAACATGCTCAAAAATAAATTTTAGCTCTTTTATCTGATTCAGTATAAGGGCATATGATAATTAGTTACATTGATTGTTTATAGACTTTATTCTTAAAAAAATAACCCTGGGGTTTAATATGGTAATTATTCATGTGTTTACAGAATTTCTTTTCAATACTCCTAGTAATTATAAATAAATAACTATTGCCCATTGGTTTCTAATATGTGATGCAAAATGTATTTGATTCAGAAATTAAAGTCTGGAAAGTACAAGGTAAATTTTTAGAATGTAGACTACTACAGTTACTCCACTCCTTTCAATTCTTTATACCACTTATATTCTTCCTATAGCAATTAGGCTTCTGTTACCCAAAGTAAACAGCATTGAAAAGTCCTTTACTTACATCTATGTAACTTGTTTTACTTACATCTATGCAGTTTTTTATGAGTCTTCTTCAATCTTTTAATCAGGAAGGAGAAAAACCTAATATCAATGGTGAGATAAGCTATTTTTTATACTCCCATGAAGAATTTATAAATGGAACCATGGGGTTTATATTTCTAAAAACTGTTACATATTTGTGAATATGCCTATTTACTTGAATAAAGCAATGACTACTCACTATAAATATAAAAAGGTTTTCAGTTTATAATTTAAATTATCTCTTAATGTCATCAGCACTGTTCCATACCAATAATGTGAATGATATTTTTTGCTGATGGGAAAGAAAGGTGTATTTAATACCTACCAAATATTTCAGAAGATTTATATTTGGATTTTCATTTTGTCCTAATGAGAGCTTATGGATTTGACATTATGAAGGCATACCATATCTGACATTTAAGGAAACTGAGCTTCCAAGAGGTTAAGTAACTTAACTGAGGTCTCTTAGCCTCTCATACTTTCTTTTCTCTTTAACTCATCATCAGCAAAGTGTTCTATAATTGGAGCTGAAAGATGAAGATAAGACTTTGAGAGTTTTAGTGCAATATGGGTCAGAGGACTAAGCTCAATTTAAAACTTGATAAAAACAAAACAAAACCGGATAGCAATAGAGGAAAACATTTTACATTATGTGAATCTAATATTAGGTCAACAAATGAATATATGTATGAAATTTCTACTATATTCTAGGACGATGTGAAGATTCTTGATGAAGAATAAAGATAAATAAACATTGTCTCTGACATCAAGGAGTATATACATGGTCTGGTGAGATAAGACCAACAAGCAGTTAATAATTTATAGCATGATGAGTCAACTTGTACATAAGGTAAATGCTTTATATTTAATTAGGATATTTTATAAATTTCCCAATGAGAGTAAGCATTTACATCATCTGCTCTTTGCTATGTCAACAGATGAAAGATTCGAGCATAATCAAAGTAAACTAAATGATTGACATTCAATTAAGTAATAAAAATAGTTACCTTTGGAAAGAGTAGAAAATAATATTGCTCTTCAGCAATGTACTGAGAAAATATTTAACAGCTACTGACTTGAGATTTTTTTCCTTCCACCAACCAATTCTCTGATTCTCCAACACCTTCTTGGGGATCCAACAGTTCAACTCAATTCTGACACTCTCAGGAATTAGCGCTGTCCCATGGGTTAAGAGTTCAGTCACCTATGACTGCCCCTAATTCAGACATCAACTGCAAATAGAGTGTTCTGTTACCTACATTTCAGCTTGATCAACTAAAAATTCAGGGTACCCATAATCCTCTCCCTTCAGGTTTGATAAGTCACAGGACTCAGGAAAGAGTTTTACTTATGATAATTTATTCTAAAGAATACAACTCAGTTTATTCTAATGGATACATCAGCCAAATGAATGAAATGCACAGGGCAAGGTATGGGTGTGGAAGAGGAAAGAAGTACAAACTTTCTATTCTCTTTTGGGATGCACCATTCTCTCAGCACATAGACATATTCCTTAGTGTAGAAGCTCATCCCATAGTCATGTTTATGTAGGTTTCATTATATAGGCACGAGTAATTAAATCAGATTATCAGTAATTGAAATTAACCTGCAGCCCCTCTTCCCTTTCTGGAGGCCACTGCAGGGCTAAAAATTACAAAACTCTAATCACAGGGTAGATTCCAGAGCTACCTAGAGTCCACTAAGATTCATGATATTAGTATAAACTTAGGTGTGGTTGAATGGGGCCCATTATGAATAACAAAATTTCTTCCTATCATTGAAGAAATTCTAGAGATTTTAGGTGCTCTGTGCTGGGAACTGTGGACAAAGACTAAATATCTTTTGTTATAAGACAAGCCTGAAAAATAATCTTTAGACTGATTCTAGTCAAAATATGAAAAATTGTTTGAATAAATAGCTAAAATCAAGAAGCTACCATTTTTGATAACTAAAAAAAAATGAATGTCAGTGCTCTTATGGGGAAGGCAAATACATTCAGATTTGAGTTTGAGGACAGGATTATGAGCTCCTATTCTATAAAAGTCAATATGAATCCAGGCTAATGTTTTTTT
Source organism: Solenodon paradoxus (assembly GCA_004363575.1). Classification (NCBI taxonomy): domain Eukaryota; kingdom Metazoa; phylum Chordata; class Mammalia; order Eulipotyphla; family Solenodontidae; genus Solenodon; species Solenodon paradoxus. Next base: position 767,209 of record RJWH01000264.1, on the reverse strand, counting down.
TTCCTCTGAATTACAAATGGGAGACTTTTTTTGCTATCAAGTTTCTGCCTCTAGGCAATTTTCCTTGAGTGGAAAGTTAAAAAATAGAGCTGATGAATTAAGAAAATTTATGTGCTACAATCTGCATGTTATCCTGATAAATCTCTGTACTTTTCTTTCTGTTTCTATAGTGAATTGAGCACAGATATTTTTCACATCTTCCTAGACTTCTAACTCTACCAAATTTTAATCGAAACCTTTTCTTTTTCCACTAGTGACAAGCGCCTAATTGATTAAATCTTTTTCCTCTAGAACAGTCTTTGAGGTTTATAACAAGAGAGTTTAAAATATATTATAGGAATTGTAAGATTACTAAATTTGATTTTTTTCTTATTATTGTTTGTTACAGATAGTTTTATATGAGTCTCATATTTTAAAAATGAGGCTGCATTATGACCTTAATAAAATTCTTGTTGTAGAGATTTGTGGTGGAGGGGGTGGTCAAAGGAAAAGTTCCCCCATTTCTCTGAGGTTCTTCCCAGCTGGATAAATAAACACATCAACATTAGGTTCATTTAGTAAGAGAAAATCTCAAATTTAATAACATATGTCTGGAGAATTTACATGGCAGTATATTCTGAGGTAGTTGGGTCAGACCCATATTGATATCTTGAGTTGAGGCCTGAAAAAGGGTCCTTGGGCCTCAGGGAAAATAGGAGGGGGTCACCACACGGCAAGGAGGAAAGATTCATTTTTAAAAGTAAAGATAAAAGTAACTTTGTTTTATGCATTCTCTTTAGATTAGGGGCAAAGGCCATTTCTGGATTAGGAGAAGGGTGGAGGCCCAGGGAGTGGCAGATGGCTTGTTCACTTAAGGGAAGGGCTAAAGGTTTAGAATTAGCTTCTCCTTTGCCTGTGGGACTGTCATCCATTCTTCTTGGCTCTTAGTGTCACAGTGGGGCAAACAGATACCAGTCTGAGAGATTTGGGGTGTTCTGTTTTAGCACCTTCAGATTCATGGATCCTGTATTAAAAATTACCTATTATTTTTTATATGACCTATATTGATATATAAATTTATACTTTATCTAAAATAAAGTTTATTTTATTTTGAGTTTACACAAACCTTTTAAAATGTGTCTTATCACATGTTTGGTGCTTGTGAGATTGAAGGAGCTTCCTTACCTAAGAAAGGCAAAATTATCCTGTGTTATAAAGGAAATATGGCAAACCTAGATGTAGGGCCAGGTGAGGATGACCAAATTTGTTAGAGGTGAGCTATGGTCATAGCCCACATTAAACCCATAGCAAGGTGGGGCTAGACAAAAGCAGCACAGTCATTTTCTACTTGTTAACTGTTTTTCAGGAGGCCAGGGATGATACCACCGTGAGCTGGATCCAACCAACCAATCAATGATGATAATGATAATTCTTTCATCTGTAGAACTTCCTCTAGAAGGGCCTGAAGTCCAATCCTGCTCCAATCAACCTGTAGCACCTGTGCAAAGACCTTGGCTTTGCACTTAGAATTTCTCCTCCTCATTAATACGCCATTAGCATGTTAACTTTCATCCCACTTAGTGCCATGACAGATGACACTGATCATAAATGGTACGAAAAGAGATGCCGTATTTTTCCCAAGAAAGCTCCACCTATTCCTGATGAGGACTCTGGGGTTCGGCAGCAGATTGTTGAAGAAATAATTCTTGAGTGGTATAGTGAAGTTTTGTAAGTTTATTAGAGAAAAAGGAGGAGAAAGAAAGCAAAAGCATGAGATAAGAGTTCTCATGGGCATTAAATTTATGGGTGGACTAACTTTCAAGAGTCTGTAATTAGCAAGAGAATAAGAGTCACAAGGAAGTTCAAAAGAAGAACTAGCGGGGGCTGGAAGCGTGGATTTTCCAGGAGGTTCTCCAGGTCCCTAAAGTAGTCTCTGGCCATCTGGTGGTCCCAGCTCCTTGTTGCCTTGGGGAAAACATTAGGTTGATGAAGGGATTACATTATTTTTTCCAGAGGGTTAACAGGATGACTTTGGTTTCTAGTATTCAGAAGCTGGCCAGGGCATTCCAAGGTGTCCCCCATCATCTTTATTGGTCTGGAAGATCTTGGTCTAAAAAGGAAAACTAGAGAATGCTGCTTTGAGGTCCTAATTCCCAAAAAATATTGGCATAACTCCACCTTCTATCCACCTATTTCTGCTTCCTGGAACCCTAAATTTTATATAAACATGAAGTACTGGCCAAAAGGTGGCTTCTCACAAGGAGTGCTTGAGGACTCTATTGCTCTGCATTCAACTTTTTCCTTCTCTTCATTGTGTCCTTGTTTCATTCTTGAAGTGGGGTTCTCAAGGACTCTTCCCATTGACACTTTAGACTAAGATGGAACCCACCAGAAAACAATGGAGGATTTAACTCTAGAATCAAACACATTTAATCAGGATTTTAATTATAAGAAGTTCTTTCCTAGGGACTCCATGAGTAGCTTTCAAAGCTGAGAGCCAGGAAAACAAAACCCATCAAAAATTCAAGAAAATCAGATATATGAAGAAATACATTTCTCTCAGAGGGATCTAAACCACCGCCCCCTACCCCCCACCAATTGACAAAGTTCCATAAACTGAAGCAGTGTTTTGGACAATTCTATTAATTTTAACATATTCATGGGTTAACATAATCACCATCAAAATCAGGGTACAGTACATATCCATCATCTCTCAAATGATTTCATGCAGCTCCTATGTACTAACTTCCAAGAAGAAATATAAAATCAGAATACTGCTAAATTGGTAAGATACTGAATATATAATTTTATCCTAAAGAGTATTTCATATATAGATGAGTTCACTAGTATATTTTAAGTAAGAAATAATGCTGACCTCATACCATGGCTTCTAAATAAAAAAATAAGAAGATACTTAAACTAGTTTATGAAGTCAGGTTTACTTTGATAACAAAATTTTCAACATTATGACTAAGGAAAACTGAATGAATTCTCACTCTGAAATATACGCAAATATCAAATAAATATTTTCACACCAAATACAATTCATATTGAAATAATAATTCATAACAACCAAATTGGGTTGATTCTAGTATTAAAAGTTCAACTTAATATTTAAAAAATAAATCAATAAAATTCACTATATTCACAGGATAGAATGAAATAGAATAATCATATTAGTTGCCTCCAAAAATGATCTGATAATATACAACATCTGTAATTTGAACACTTAGGAAATTAGGAAACTAAAAATAAAAGGAGTTTCTTATAAAAAGCGTTCATAGAAAATATTACCCCTAATTTCCAAATATTTTAAATGTTCTCTTTGAATTCAGAAAAGAGACAGAATATATATTTTTTATATTTTGCCACTTTTTATCAACTATCTTGGAAAATATAGATGATGCAGTAAGGCAAGGAAAATAAAGATTTTTAAGAACTGGAAAGGAAGAAGTAAAGTTCTTATTAATTGTAGACTCTGTAATTGAATATGCAAAAGAATCAACATATAGTTTGTCAGAATTTATCATGAATTCTGAAGGAGGCTGAAGGTTGAATCAAAATCAATGATATATCTAGATAACATAAAGAATATTTCTAAATGTTTTTGTAATGTTATCAAAATATACTATTGTTTGGAATTTTGAATTCTGTTTAATATTATTTAATAGTATTAATAAACACATTCCCGAGGCTCTTGAAAGTCTTCACGTATTCTTGAGCATGAACATCACTGCCTGATAAACAATAGCCTGGGAAAACTCTGAGTGACCAGGACTCTAAAATTAGCCTCTAAGGATCCTTGGTAGTATTAAAGGCATAAGGAATGCATAATATTTACAGGGAACTATTGCAAGGAAATACTGAATTCTGAAAGATTGAATTTCAGAGCCAGACAGTGTGAAGTCTGTTGACATAGGTAAGCGCAATGCACAGAGCTCCCATGAGCATGCTGAGATAAAATCAGAAGGAGGTGTTGTGATTTTTGTTCTTTTAACTACAGCATCCTTGAATTCAAATATAAAAAGGAAATAGAAATATATGTGTCAGATTAGATGAAACATCCAAGATTCAGTTCAGTCCAAGAATAACATTGAAGATTCTTCTTATCATCTTCAAATCTCAGTCTTTGAGCACTCATTCTTATAATAAAATTAATGAATTTAAAAAATGTGGCATCCCTTGAAAGTGAAAATAACTGTGGCTTCATCCATACTGGTTAAAGGATAGTAGAATTTAATACTAAATAAGATATCTTATGGGGGTTCTCAGCCTAGCATTCTATCATTGTCTGCTATCTGTCAATATAATTGATTGAGGAGTTCATGTTTCTGGATCTTAATATATGAGGTATGGATTTACTTTCCTACACTCAAACATGACTATATAAGGTGAATGAGAAGCATTCATTTGCCATTTCATCTGTGATGTGTATTTAAAAAGGGCTCTTAGATATTGACTGAGAGCCAGTAAAATCTTTCATATAATGCCAGTTTCATTTTTTTATTCACCAAACATGAACAGAATACCTACTATGTGACTAACACTACTGGAGGTACCAGAGATACTACGGTAACTAAAATAGTAGAAAAACACTCCTCTTCCTGAGGGAACTTAAATTGGAATGACAAGACACAGCTATTAAAAAAAGAAATATGCAATATATTTACTCTATTAACTAGTGATAATTCTGCATCACTGTGCAAGCAGTTTCTACCATCTACTCATGTGGGAGCACTGCATCACAAGTAGATGCAGTCCAATTGATTATGAAAATTCAATCTCTATGAACTAAAAAGAAGTTCAATTATATCACAACCTCATATACAGTTTACTAATGCCAAACATGAAAATTCAGTAACAGGAATCATCAGGGACATTATAAACCACACATTAATTTTAAAAGCGAATTTTATCAAGATGGTACCTAGCAATTAAATAGGCTTAAGACCATGACAGAAATGCCTACGAGAAAGGAAAAATTGACAAGGGAACACAATAATGTTGCTATAAAATAAGACAAAATATGAGACTGTGAACAATGTAGATTTCCTCACGTAAGAATTTTCCTCGGGACTGGATGGTTGACCAGTATCATCTATTGTGCCGGGCCTGATTATTTGGCATTTGCTGCCTAAAGCACTGTGTTTGAGATGGATACAAATAACCATCCTCTTCAGCCTCTATACACATGACAAAAAAAATTTTTTTGCACCATTGCATATTTTTTTATTATATATTATAACATTTTTATATATATATATATTCAAATATTTTATTTTGAATGGGAATTAAATTGTACCTTTACATTCCAGTGAACAACTGTTAAACAAAGTATATCTAAATATGTAAAATATATCATAGTTACATGTATTGAATAATAAATAATCATCATTTCAATTTCTATATAAGGCACTATAAGATTTGAATTAACTTTCCAGGATAATACCTTGAATATAAGTCAGTTCTGAGAATCTACTCTTTCCTCCATGTTATGAGATATTTGTATAGTCTCTATGATATTAAAATTATATTCTTTTATAATAAGTTCACTTAATTTTTTTTAATTTAAGTGTTCATATAATTTTCTTTTCTCTTAATTATGATTTCAAGTGATTTTTTTTATTGCACTAGTTTTTCCAAAGAACTTCCTCTTGGTTTTTTTTCCAGTTTTTCTCTCAGTATCTACTTTTGAATTCATTATGTTTTACTATGATCTATTGATTTATTTCTTCTGATATTTTTACACATTTTTTTCACAAGAACATTGCTTCAAATTCCTAATCCATTTCAGTTTTTTGGGTTTAATCATAAATAATTTATCTTTGGCTATGGATTAGTCACTGAAGAAAGCGTGGTCAACATATCTTACATTTTGATACATAGTATTTTTATTTTCTTAGCAATTATGTTACAATTTTTTTTGTTTCTCTTTTTCCAAACTCTACTTATAAGCAAACAAAATTTTTTAAATTATTATACTCCTTCTTAACTTTATTACATTGTGATTGACTCTGGATTAAAATTAATTAAATTAATTATATTGATGGTGATTTTATTCATGTCCTAATATAGAGTTTTTGCTGTTATATATGCAACTGGACTGTGAAAAATATATTAAAAAGTAGATTTATAAACATCATTGTAGCTTGAATAATAATCTTACGTAAAAAATGAAATCATCCAGAATTGAGAAAGAAAATATCAGCAGATACAGACAAGTCAACATAAAACAATGCTTCTTCCAAGGTCACACAACAGTAACAATGTTACTCAATAAGTGTACCAAATTCAGAACTGTTGCTTATTTTCCTTATTTCAAAATCACCCAGTCAAACTGAAATACCATTAAAATCTCCTGGCTCCACCCTGGTGAGATGTATGCTTTATAGTTCTCTTGACCATTCTCCCTTTTTACAGCAAACTAACAAACTGTACCTCCTCTAATTCCATAAAGAGAACTAAAATTATATGGACTAACATTATTATAATATACAGACATGAGAAAATCTGCACAGGCACTAAATAAGATAAAGGCCTCCAATAATGTCCCATAGGTTTTTGAAATATTGTAGTATATAAAAAACTGGTGGAATGAAATGCAAAGAAGAAAATGAGGACAAGAGAGTAACTCTCCTTCAGTGCCCCTTTTGATTTCTGTTTGAGCCTCATGGAACCCTGTGTAATGTGAGTGGTGCTGCTGCAGTAGTGGTCTTTGAGAAGTTTCTTCTTTGACCAAATTGCATGTATATCTCTCTATGTCTGAGTTTCTTGCTGTTGATATTTTAAAATTAATTTTAATGAAGAAACATTGCATCATTGTTTGTAAGTTTAAGATAGGCATCATTGTACATCTATATGTCATACATTAATTTCACCTTCACTGTTGATTTGATCTGTATCATTTACCTTATGACCTTTGACATAATTTCTGTTTTCTCTGAATAAAGGGATAATACTTACCTCTCAAGTGGATTCTGAAGTTTTTTAAAAATATTCTGTTGAAAGGAATTGAAACCTTTAAATTGCTAAACACGTCCATTGTTTTTATTTCAATTGTATGCATAAAGGAACTGAAAAAGGAAGGCAGACCATCCTATTTACATATTTACCATCCATGATTTATCCTGGGAAAGTGACAGTCCTCACTGAAGATCAATTTCCTTACCTGTGAAATGAGGAACATAGCAGTGCCAAATCAATAGGACTGTGAGAGGAATTAAATTACTGGGGTCACCTGTAAGGCGTAGGAGCTGCCAGACTTCTAACAAGGGCTCAGTTAATGTTAGTTGTTACCAGTGGGAGGCGCGTCTTAGAATGAAAGCTCCTGATTTTCATTCCAAGTCTGATTCTCTACTGCTAACCACTGCGTTACTTGAGAAATAAATGGAAATACAATTTTAAATTTGCTTTGTAAATTGTGAAGAGTGTTACCCTGGCAAATGTTGAACCATACTGTGTCAAGTGGCATCTTCACTGTTACCATGTTGCCAAATGTAGGCTTGCTTGCCCAATAAGCACAGACAGTTCAAACACCATCTGACCAGCTTTTACAAAAGAGAAAGCTCTGTAGGCCAGGCTGGCAAGGAGACAGGAACACCTGGTTCAGATCAGCCTCCCTGACTGAAAACGGCCCTTGGGTTCTAGAGACTAGTAAAGTGAGGTGGACTGGAGTCTTGGGATAATGACCGATTAAAGAAAGGGGTAGAGGATTCAGTCAGGATCTACAACACTGCACCTGCGTGGACAAGCATCTTCTCGAGCTACATGAGCGATTTCGAAAGGGCTTGGTAAGTAACCTTATTACTTCCAGTTTACTTTTGTCACCTCTGGAGCCAATTCCCATAGGAGGAGTCCCTTGCTTATCTGATCTTGTTGGCTTCCTTGAAACAATACCAAACTGTGCAATTAATCCTTGCCCAACAGTCAGTTAGCTAGATCTGCCTGAATCCAATCACAATATTTGTTCCAACTGTCCCCTGCAGGTATAAATGGATTTTTTTCATTTATTTATTGTAGAACACATTAGCAAGTTAAAACCCTTTTCTTTTTCATTTAAATCAGACACCTTTTTTTAAGGGCAAAACAATTTAAAGACATTTTTGTCTTCTTGGAAACTTTAGACAGTTCCTGACTTGGTTGTTTTCCGAACGTGAACGTCCCCTATGCTTTGTGGTGATGTCTACACATTCCTGGAGGGTTTTATTCAGGAACTTTTTAAGTTATTCTCCAGTGTTTTAAGACTGCAGCTGATGGGTAGAAGTCAAATTAGAGTACTGCCAGCATCTGTAGAAGAAAAACAATCTTTGCTCCCAAGAGGGGACAGATTAACCACATCATTATTTATAGTCATACATTTTGTTTTGGTTTTGCCACTTACTGTGATCTCCTAAACATTCAGTGAACTCTTGCCATACAAATATAAATTTGACTTTAAAATATTATGCAATAAAAATAGTCTCAGGTCCCAAATCTTCTCTTACACATGTGACAGTTCATCTGGATGGCATAAAGGAAATAAAAGTCATTCTGTTTTGGGCCTCCTTGAGCAGAGAAGCAGGGAAATGTACAAAAGATACACCAGAAAGAAGCACATTATGACACATTCAATAAATGAGGCCTTTTACCTATTTGGTCAATTTGGCAAAATAATCTTGGCTTCAATGACTATGAATTTCAGGTGTTTGAGTTTCCTTTCCTTGGCAATACTAGATTTTATTGTACTTGGAAGCTCTACTGAAGACAAGCCACACATCAACTGTTTAATACCTGAATCAAAAATAATGGAATGAGGGCATGCCTTGGTGACCCAGCACTTTGGTACACCCTGGGAACAGTCCCCATACATCCAAAGTTCCTGGGTTCAAGACCAGGGGCTGGGTGAACAACCAGTGAGAACAGCTAAATAAAAATAAAAGTGCTTCTTCCTCCTCTCTCTTTCTACCTGTCTGCCTACTGGCCTTCATTCCTGTCTGTACTGTTTCTTAAAAAAAAAAAAAAAAAAAAAAGGAGGGGGATGAAATGGATATAATCTAGCTAATTTGCCCTTCAACAATGAATAATTAATAGACAGGATGAGCCTACTATGTACTCCAATGTCAGTTTACTTGGGGATATAGTAATCTGAGTCTGGGCTACCTGAGGAAAACTGTGTAATAATCATTTTGTATCTTCTTGTTGAAACTGACTTAGTAGCTTTCAAGGCCATCTCATGATAAATAACAGCTATCAAAAAATCTCCTCCCCTCTATGCCCATTCCCCTGCAGACACTTGCAGATTCTGTCTCCCACTTGCCTAGCCCACTTGTCTGTCCCCTCATTTTTTTTTTTTTTTGCTTGCTTTGTTTTCTTAAATCTTTATGTAATTTTTTCAATTCAAAGAATGCTGTATCATAGCATTATATAGGCTTAGGTATGCATCATTGTAAATCAACCTCTGTATATAATACATCAAGTTTACAACCAGTTCTATTCTTCACCATGTAATTGATTCAATTTACCCAATTTGTCCACCCACTTCCCTTCTGGTAATCACTAATCTGATTTCATTGACTAAAAGTCCATTTTTGTTTGATTAAGTTCATTTATGTGGTTTCTCTATATACCACATTTGAGGGAGATCATAATAATGTTTGTCTTTATCTTTTTGATTGATTTCAGTAAGCGTAATGTTTTCTAGGTCCAACCATGTTGCAAATTGTAAGATTTTATCTTATAGGTAGTAGAATTCCATTGTGTGTGTGTGTGTTGTGTGTGTGTGTACTTCATCTTCATTATTCACTCATTGTCAGTGAGCACATAGGTTGTTCCCAGTGCTTGGCTATTGCGAAAAAAAAAAAAAACGGGGTGTTATATCTTTTTTAAGTAGTCCTGTTGCATTTTGAGGGTAAATATCCAGAAGCAGGATAATAGAATCATTAAGAATTTCCATCCTCAATTTTTTGAGGAATATCTGTACTGCTTTCCATAATGACTGTATCAATTTGCACTCCTACCATATATAAGATCTCCCTTCATTCTGCATCCTCACCAGCCCTCGAAATCTTGATGGTCAAGCTTTCCCATGCCGCTAGACCACCATAAGTTCTAAATGCAGCCCTCATTTCCTCTTTCTACAATACTCTTCAATATGTGCCCCTAGCCCCTAAAAGTTACCACACTAGCCTCTGCCTCTGAGTGCCACCAAATGGGCGGATACCCTCCAATCTCCACCAGTTTTAGTCCCTGCCATTCCACATTACAGACTGATCCATGTGAGGTTTCTCAGTCTAACTCCAGGCCCCAGAGTCTGATGAACTATAAGGTTGCCAGATAAAATCAGGATACTCATTGTTATCAACTCAATGTTTGTGTCTTCCCAAAATCCTTATGTTGAAACTCTAATCCTTAATGTGATGGTATCAGGAGATAAGACCTTCCTGAGGTAACTAGACCGTGAGGGTGGAGCCTTCATGATGGGTCAATGCCCTTTAGGAGATAAGAAGATGATTGCTGTTTTTCTCTCTGCTCTTGGTTGCTTAAGAAACAGCAAGAGCTGGAACCAGGAAGAGAGCCTTTAACTCTGACCTGGGACTTTCCAGCCTCCGGAAATACTAGAAATACATTTTTGTTGTCTAAGCTATGCAGCATATTGTACTGACAGTCTGGCAACCCAGACCGTCTAAGATACCTATTTAAATTGGAATTTCAGATACAAAAGATGAAAAAAATCACTATTTAAAAGTTATTAAATGTTTGACTCTCAAATTAGATAGCCAAATTAGGCTATATTTTTATTTGTAAAGTCTGTTAATCCAAACTATAAAATACCACCCCGCCTCCCACTTCTATAGCTATTAGCTGCTGTTCTCACAAACCGCTTCTGAGATCTGGAGACCCTGGCAAGCCTTTCTACTCTCCAGAGCGGTTCCGTCACTGCCAGTGTTGTCTGGTGAGGGAGATTCTCACAGACCAAAGGAGACGTTTTTGCATTTGAGGCTTGCCTGAAATCATTACCTCCCACTGCAGAGAATGTTTATTCTGAATTTAGTTCAAGATACTAGCATCTTATCCAGTGTCCTTGGACCTAACACACCTTCGATTGTTGACTGTTGACCCAAAGTGTGTGGTATGTTAGGACTACAGTGTCAGTTTGAGTTCTGAACTCATGAGCAGAGGCAGGGAATGAAGCATACACCTTCTAACTCATTCATCAGTCAGTTACCTCTGTGCAGCTTACCTGTAAAAATGTAAGTTTCTTCTATAATTATCTTATTTCCCAGAACAGACCTGGATTTCTTCTATATTTCTATGATTAGGCAAAGAGCCTAAAACAATGTTTAAACTTTGCCAATTCTTACCTTTATGTCAAGTGCTGTTTAAAGTTGTTCTTTCAAGCTAATGGCAGAATTTCTCAACCTCTCTGTGTCTTTCTCCTACTCCTCTTCTCTTCCTCTTCCTATTCTTTTTCATCATCTTCTTCCCTCTACTCCACCTCCTCCTTCTAGTATTAGATGTAGAAGAAATGCATAGGTTTTACCATCAGATAGACATGTGTATAAACTTAGTCACTTACTGGACAAGTCCTTGGGAATATTGCATTGACTATGCATTCTCATCTGGAAATAAAGATAATATAGCAAACTACTACTACTCTCCATTGCTGTGAAGATTAGATCATGTACATAGAGTTCCCGTTATGTAGTAATTGCTTAATAAATACACCCTTTCACTTCTTTCTGACCAGCAGCAGATAGAACAAAGAAGTATGTAGAAAGGCTTCGCATACTTTGTGAAGATAGTGTCTGACCTGTTTGCTGTTTGAGAGTATAGTATAAGGACATTTTTTGCAATCTCCAGTTTCAACCTCAGAAATAACAATGTTTTTTGTTTATCAATATTGTCTTTTTAAGTTTTACTACAATGAAAACTTAAACAGTGATGAAGTCCACTGACCTTTTCAGGCCCTCCCACTCCTGCTGGGCTTATTATCTGAAAGTTCCAAATCTTCTCCACGTATGATTGCAACCATGATTTATCCATACTTGGATACATTTTTCAGAATTTTCTCTGTACCTGCTAAATCAAAAATCCAAGGATGCAAAAGGTACTATATGCCTTTGAATGCTAATCTGCCTAGTGATCTATTTACATTAGAAGACATGTCCAGTAAATATATTGAACACATCAATATATTAATGACTGCACCCTATCCCTCTACTTGGAATCCTTCAGCAGCAACCTATCATTCTGAGTTTATCAGGTAATCTCCAATAGCCTGCCTCCTTGGTACTATGGGACCTCTGAGCATCACCTTGCACTATTTGTTCAGTCAAGAAATATTTGTCAAGTCCCTACTTTATGTACAAGGAACTGGGTATAAAACAGACAAATCCACTCTCTCAGAATTTCATAAAAAAATTTTTATAAAATTTTTAAATTTGCATAAAATTTTATAGATAGTAAATCCTATAATTAAGTAGTATCTGCAATATATTAGTGATGTTATATGTTCTGAAGAAGAATAAAATAGGCAAGAAATTTATAGTTCTGGTACTTTGCCCTATTAAGGCACTTGGAACTTTTTGTCCCGTCCTCCTTTCTCATAGAACTTCTGTAAATAACATTCTCTTTTCTTGAATGTTGTTTTCTACAAAAGCTTGTCCTAAGTTGCCTTTTATTTATCTTGTTATTTCAGCAAAACTGAGGTTTCTCTTTTCCTCAGATTAATCTTCCCTGACCATCTGCATTTCCTTACCCACCCCAATTACTCTCCCTATTGCCAAAGGACAATTCCTAGTATTCTGTGATTTCCATGAGCTGTAATTCATTCTTTCAGAGGAATTGTCTCAATTTGAAATTATCCATTCATTGTGAAGTCAATGATTTAATACGTCCACACACTAGAATCTGAGCTTTCCAAAAAGAGGGGCAAAGTCTATTTATTGCCCATTCTTAGTCCCCAGAATCTATAACTGGCCTGCAGTAGACACTTACAAATGATCATGGAGGCAGAGAGGCAGGGAGGAAGGGCTCACAGCAATGCCATGCAAAAATTATAATGTCCACAAGTCAATAGTCATACGCATATCAGTATGGACACAACAAAACAGAAACTATAAACAATTTTCAGTCCAGTTTATTTACTTTACGATATTACCTGGGGTCAAGACTATTCTAGTAATTACTGAAGACAGCACCATAATTTCTCCTGACTTATAATCAACAGGAAATCAAGAAATGTTCTCCACTTATTCCATAGAGCCAAGAAATAAGCCGAAATAAATACCCCATAGATCCTATCCACTGGAACTGAAATTTTCTGAGAAAATGCAGTGTTCCTAAACAGGGTATCAAGTCTCTGACTTTCCCTTTGTATCTAAATACCCTCAAATAACTGTAAACTTGCGACTGGAAATTCTTGAATAGCTGATGAAGTTTTGTTTTGTTACTTGAAAACTTTTCCCAGTCTTGCCTGTGCCCTCTGTGTGATACTGAAGTTGAAGAATGTGCCTTCTGCTACATTCATTTCCCAGCTTCCAAATCCTGTCTCCAGAATAAACTCTATTTGATGCAAAGACATTGGGAGCTTGAGTGGTGCTGGCATATTTGAGATTCCTGTGTTGGAGGGATCAGCCACCTTGCCCAGGTAGGCTAGCAGCTTCCCAGGATGCCAAATTGCCCTGGTACCATCTGCTTGGCTGACCCACTAATCTGCCAGCTGGTTTTTGAGAACACCAGAATCGTTTCTTGTTGGAGAGTTCTTGAAACATCTCTTACATCAATTAACGACTAAAGAACAGATGGTGATTTCTTGAGACAGTGAAGGATTTAACTGATTCATTACTCATGTAAGGAACAGTGAGAGCAACCAATTTGACATCAAATGTTTGGCTTACTTTTCTTTTAGGTTGTCAAGTTCTAGTATGTTAGGAGATTTCAGGTTTTAGGAGGGGAAATGTGCTTCTCTGCTTCAAGTGATAAAAATTTATAAGGATGCCTTAGGAAGTGAGTATGTATAGGAATTGGTCTCAGTAATGTCAGTTTCGGGGCTTCAATATACCAATTGAAATACCATCACTCTCAGATGTCAGAACAACTCCACAGACATCAACAAAACTACAACAGAATTTGATCTTTTATGCCTAAGCACAATACTGTGATTGGCACACAGAAAGAACTCAGCAAATAAATAACAGATGTCATTATACAACTAACAAGAAAAGATCTAGAACTTTAACAGCAGTTTTGTTGACCATGTCATTCATTTTGACCTGTTAGTTATGCCGATATTTCTGTTTTTCTTCAACCTTGCTTAGTTCCCACTAATTGTCTTCCTTTATCTTTCCTTCCATGTCTCCACCTCTCCACCACTTTCTCCTCTCGGCTCCTCTTCCTTCCATCCCCCAACCCACACATTCAACCTTAAGAAAGAGCAGCTTAAGGGGCATGCTTTTTCCAGATCCATTGTCAGAGCACAGCTCCTGGACATTCTTACACCAAACTACTCCTTAAACCATCCCTTAAAACTGACCCATCACTATTCTTCTTTGACCTCATAGTAGACTCCTCATGAAATCCATCCCATCTAGGCTAACAGGTTTACAAGACAGAAAACAAAGGAAATTTTGCATAAGGGTCACTTGAAGAGTTTTACTTAGAAGGGGATTGGGAGTACTGGGTGTACTGAGTTTCACAGACTGCTAAATACACCAGTAATTATTTTTTTCTTTTCGTCTGAAAGTTGGCAATAAGCCACTTTAATATTGGATTCAAATCTTTAAAAATTGTCAATAAACACTTAAAACTTTTTATACAGAAAGCACTTGAGCGATGACTTCTTTCGAGCTCAGGGAGCCATTTGGAAATTTTTCAATAGTTCATAAAGAATCTCCCCCTCCCAGGCATATTTTCTGGTTCCTTAAGTCTGGCTGAACCAGGCCACTCATTTTGGAAGTGACTAAATAAATTCTCCCCCGGATTCCTGGCAGAGTAAGATAAGGTATCGGAGAGATTAGAAGGTAAATAGACTTTAGTTCAAATCCGTGTTCTGTCAGCAGCTGACTGATGTGACTTGACCTCTCTGAAGTTCCGTTTATTCACCTGTAAAAAAAGCAGGTTGTTATGGTTTATATGAGATAATGTTTACAAAACACCTGGCAAAGAACTTGGAGCAATAAATACTAGCTCTTTTCCTGTGAGCTCCTATTACATACTTACTTAACCCTTCTGGTCTCTGTTTACTGCTTCAGCAGTGGTGGGCCCTTCAGATTTTTGTATTTATCATCAGTTCTGCTGCTACTCAGTCACACTTCATGTTGAGATGCTGACAATGCAACTTCTACTGGTAAGAAGTGGGCACGAGGAAATACAGAAGAGCAAAATCTGAGTGACTCATCAGATGCATGGGTAAACCCAGGGAGCCACTGGGGTCAGACCTGTTGGGCACAGACCTTGTCCAAGCATCATGTCCCTATTGATGACATGGTGAAAGCCAGGCTGGAAATCATGGCATGAGTGGAAATCATGGCTTGGTTATGAATCACTTTCTATTTCTGCTCAGGACTATTGCTCCCACCTTGATTCTGACCCTCCAGGCACAGACCTTGTTGATGTAAGCCTTATGTCTTGCCTCTATGTCTTCTCAAAGTCATAGGAATACTTTAATTTGCTGAAAAGTTCCCCAAAAGAAGATTCATACACAACTCTTTTATGATTGCTCCTAGCACTATCAACTTCTAAGTAGTATACTTCTAAGAATCAAAGGTCAGATAACATTCTCCAAATCAGTATGTCAAATTTTTGTTATTTAAACAGAGAAACACTGCTAGGACTTCAGCTTAGGCAAATGTTAATTCCTATTAAATGTGGTTTACAGACATTCTTTGCTACGTATTATCTACATATAAGTGTACACATTCTTAGAAAAAATTTGTAGCAATGTAATTTCATTGTCCTTATTACAATATATTTTTCTTAAAGATGAGACTACTTTTTCCTTATGTTGGATTTTTCTCATTGGTGCTACAAAGATGAAAACATATCAAGTCCTTGACATACATTTATTTAATGATTATACACTGATAATTTTATTACTGTGTTATGACTAATCGCATCTGCTGAGATTACAAAATATTCTGATCACTCTTCCTCCCCTCATTCGCCTTCAGATGTTCATAAAGACTTTTTTTTAGGATAAGTACAGGTAAACAAGCAGGAAGAAAGAGGAAGAAACATTCCATTTTATTAGCATTCAGTCAGTCATCCCAGCTGCCTCGCACAGTCCTGGGAACTGAACCCAGATCTCAGGGATGTATGTGGGCCTGGCTAGGCCAGAAGCAGTGGATATAACAGTTATTCCATCAGGGAGGGTCTCATGAAGATTTTAAGTTACTTATAATTCCCTGAAATTCAGGCCTTCCTACTCATACCTTCTCTCAGAACTCAAAATGACAACAGGTTATCATACATCTGGGAATGGTAAACTAGTCGAATCAAAGAAGAGGAAGGAAAAATCATGTGAAGTGAAAAATGTCATAAAGACATAGTAATAATTATAAATACACGTAAGTACTATTCATTTTAAAATTGATGAATATAAGTTAATCATTCAAAAACAATAAAAGAGAGAAACAAATGTCAAAAGAAGAATGAGAAAGCAGACATGATACACACATAAATAAATAAAAATGACATGTTTCCTATTTCCTTTCTAAACAACACCAACATCCAGGATGGAATAGAGACAGAATAAAATAAGAAAACTCAAGACCAGTGTCCTTTAAAGACAAGACACTAAATCTTAATAAAACATCAAATATATCTGTCACTATATTAAATGAATAATGACAAATATAGTTTATTCGGAGAGTGCACATATGGCTTGACATCAGTTATTCTATTAATGGAGTTTATCACTGTTAAAAACTAAAGAAGCTAAAGCTATTTATATAAACCTGATGTCAGAAAGAAATAAGCATTGCATTAAAAAAATAAGTCATACCTAAAGACACTCAGATTTAACTACATACAAATTTAAAACATCCATATGTTATCCTGGAGTAATTGCTGACATCAATTTGCCATGTATATTTTTAGATAATTTTCTGTGCAATTTATATCTATCCAGATATGTACATATAATATGGTCAATTATATTTGCAGTGTAAAAAGCCTCCAAAACATAGTTGTTTATAATAGTACACACACTGTTATTTAGAAGTCACTGGGTTATGGTTTAAAGAGTAGGAAGCACTGCTGAACTTGGGGGGACTTTCATACATGTTTGGGGATGAACTACCTCTAGGATGTTTCAGGACATCCTTCCTATGCCCTACAAAGTTATATTGAAGGAGGGGAAAGACTGCAACCATTTTTATAGGATGTCTATCTCTAGAAAGAATTATATTATATCAATATTATTTCATATCCATGTATTCTGATAAAATTTGATGAAATCCATTGCCCATATGAGAAAAAACTAATTAGTGAGCCAGAAAGAAAAATTGTTCCTTAAAATGATAAAGTATACAGTATTCAAGCCAATAGTCAATGATATATTTAATGATAAAATATTTCATAAATTCCTACTAGCATCAATTTAATGCAGATGTCCTCTACAATTGCTAGGGAAGAACTAGAACATGCTAAGTAACTACTGGGGCATTCCCATTTCTTGCCCCTTTCACCAGTACCCCAAGAGCTAATGGACAACAATTTAAGTATATTATATCCAGTGCTGCTTTGATTAAAGAGTGTAAAGGAGATCTCCTACAAGGTGAGTTATTAATAAGATGCCAACAAACTGCGGTGGTTCCTAGGGGTTGGTTTTCTTAGTATAATGAGAACTTGGCAACAGTATATGCTTGTTTTATAGCTCTGTCAGCAATTATTTCAAATAGAAAAATTAGATTAATTTTGTTTTTCAGTACATTGTATCAAAGGAAAATTATGAATTTCATTCTGTTGTACATGAAACATGCACCATTATTGCATTTTCAATAAGGTCACTGGTTTTTCTGTTTATGATAGAAAGAAATTTTGGTAGAGCAGTTTTATGGCAGAGTAAGGGTTCATATCTAAAAAAGAAACTTTTGGAGTAAAAACATTTAGAATTAGCTATGGTGCACATATAATTTGCAAGTGTATATAAAATATCTTCAAACTTATACCAATACAAATGGAAGTTTTAATTATAGAAATTTGCTACACATTTAGAGCAACTGCACAATTTCTATGGTGATGCTAATGATGAAAACAGACACACATTATCACAGCAGTACATGATTTCTGTCTTTGCTGCCCATTATCATTGGGATTTTAAAATGGTTTGAAACTTTTAAAATACACTTTGTAAATCAATTTGAATTTCTTGAGATGGTATTAAGCTATTTTTTTCTGCATATTGCTCTACACTTTGGTGGTAAATTCTTTTAAATTTGTGGAATGTTTACTCAGTGAATATAATAAATTATTTGGTTACCCTACTCAGAATACTAAACAATGTATTGAAAAGAAACCAAATCAAGATAAATTGCAGTAAAATTTAAACATCCAGTATTATATATTAAAAAGAATATCATCTATATATAGGGAAACAATGAATGTATTTTTTTTCATGCCCATAATACTAAATAAAATATTTCCTCATAGAAACTGAAATCAAAGGCATTATTAAATAAATGACTCTAATAATGAGATAAATATTATGAGTATTAGAATTAGACAAGAAGGGAAATAAAAAGACACTAAAATAGGAGAGGAAGAACTAAAACTGTATTTGTGAATGATATCATATTATACAGAGAAAATCCCAAATACTCCCTTAAAGAAGATTAGAAAAAGTGAATGAATATAATAAAGTAGCAAACTACAAAATCAATATACTAAAATATGCTGCATTTCTATATGAAAATAGCAAAGTAGTAGAAAAAGAAATTAAGAAAAAAATTCCATTTACATTTGCACCAAAAAGAATGTAATACCTAGGAATAAATGTAATCAAGGAGGTGAAAGACTTGTACACTGAAAACTATGACACTGCTGAAAGAAACAGAAGACTCAAAGAAATAGATTCTCAATGCTTATGAGTTGAAAGAATTAAAATGGTTACAGTGAAAAATTTTCTAAAATACAGTGTAGATTCAATGCTGCTATCCCTCTCAAAAGACTTATTATGGTTGGTGTAACTCTGTGGTTCAGAAGGCTAAGGTGTAGGCCATATAAAACCCACGCACCTGGGTTCAAGACATAGGATTGAGATTGAGAGATAAACAAAAAACAAAACAAAACACAAAACAAATAAACAAAACAAAACCCTATGGAATCTTTCTCAGAAATAGAACAGACAAAAACTACTAAAGTTCTAGATTTTTTTCTTGTTAGTTGTATAATGCCATCTGTTATTTATTTGCTGAGTTCCTTCTGAGTGCCAATCACAGTATTGTGCTTAGGTATGAAAGATAAAATTCTATTGTAGTTTTGATGTCTGTGGAGTTGTTCTGATATCTGAAAGTGATGGATACCCTTTCCATTGGTATAAGCCCCAAAGTTGACATTACTGAGACCAATTCCTGTACTTGCTCACTTCCTAGGGCATCCTTATAAATCTCTACCACTTGAAGCAGAGAAGCACATTTCCCTTCCTAAAACCTGAAATCTCCTAACATACTGGAACTTGAGAACCTAAAAGTAAGTCAAACATATGATGTCAAATTGATTGTTATCATTGTTCCCTACATGAGTAATGAATCAGTTAAATCCTTCACAGTCTCAAGAAATCACCATTTGTTCTTTAGTCGTTAATTGATATGAGATGTTTTGAGAAACCTCCAATGAGAAATGAAGATCAGAAATTAAACAGGTAAGATTAGAACTGATAACAAATACAAAGGAGCTTGAGAAACTATTTCAAGTAATTATATGCCAACAAAATTGTCAATCATGAAGAAATGGAAAGATTTCTAGAATCCTGTGTCACAACACTGAACCAAGAAGATACAAACAAATTGAACAGATTAATCACAAGCACAGAAATTGAAGCAGTAATTGAAAATCTCCCAAAAAACAAGATCCAAGGTCAAGGTAGCTTCAGTAGTGATTTCTATAAAACATTCAAAGAAGAACTAATCCCCATTTTCCTTAAACTCTTCCACAAATTTGAAGAGGGACAACTCCCAAATAAATTCTCTGAGGTGAATATTACACTGATTCCCAAAACAGATGAACACAACACCAAAAAGGAAACTATAGACCAGTAAGACTAATAAACATATACACAAAAATCCTCACCAAATTCCTGGCAAACATAACTCAATCACACATTAAAAGAAATAATCCACCAGGAAATTCTGGTCAAGATGGTGTCCTGCTAGGCGTGAGACACACGTCCTCCCCACAGAGCAAACAGGAATTCACCTATTTTTCAAGAAAGAAACACTGAGGAAAAGTAGGCATAGAGGCTGTAGAGGCACATCGGCAACCATGATCTAAATGGATAGGCAAAAACGTCAATGTTCAGATCTACGCTGAAGATTTGGGATTCAAGATGGAGGAGGGTGAAGCTGGGAGAAGAATTAGGTCTTTCAGGAGCCAAAAAAGAATCAGAGAGTTTACTCAGTGACAGAGCCAGGAAAAAGTGTCTTGGGATGGGGTTGAAAGACATTGACCCAGTGGTTTGAATGGGAGGCCTCACAAGAAAATGACACTAGGTGCTGCCATAACCAGAGGGGAGATAGGGGAAACACCCACCCCAACCCTTCCCAACATGTGTGCCATAGCCCCAGGACCCACCACTGGAAATCTTGCTTAAAAGAAGAAAAGAGCCTCCTAAAGGGAGAAACCATCAATACTACCCACCAGTGCACCTTGTGGGTGTGGGCAAAACTATAGCCTGATTGCTGATTGTGGGCCAAGAGCAAGGTGGTCATTCTAGTTTGGAACTGGGACACCAGGGTAAAGCTCTGCATCTCCCACATAAACTCTACCACATAGGCTGAACTCTCAGGCCCCAACAGAGGGTCCAAATAAGAATATCAACAAATACAGGCAGTGGTGACCCCTCAAAGTCAAGAAATCCCAGTGTTGAAACAAAGACCCAGGCTTACTCAGTGCAAATCAATACCCTCCACAAGGCATCACTGCAGAGAAACCTACTCCACAGAAACGGAAACTGAATGCCAAACGGAGCAAAAAATACAGAGAAATATACATGAAATGATGGATCCAATTAAAACCCAGGGGAAAATCTGAGTACAATGTACTTATGAAAGCTAAGGGTGAATTTAGGTCAACAGTGATAAACATATTCATGAAAGTCAAGAAAACAGTAAGTAAAAGATAAAAACAAAAACAAGAGAGACGAAATGAAGCAAGATAACAAAGAAATGAAGACTATGCTAGCTAAACTAAAGAACTCCATAAAAGGACTCAAGAATAGTATGGATGAAGCCTCCATAGAAATCAGTGAGCTAAAAGATAGGGCAGAGGAACGCACTCAAGTAAACCAGAAAAGAGATAAATGCAGAGAAGTGACAGAATTTGAGACCTATGGGATGACATCAAAAGGAACAACATTCACATCATAGGGGTCCCATTTGAAGAGACAGAAAAAGAGGTAGAAATTGTATTTGAATAAGCAATAGGTGAGAATATCTTTAATCTTTTGAATGAAGCAAAACTCTAGATCTAAGAAGCTCAAAGAGTTCCTAATAAAAGAAATCCAATCCATTACTAAATGACAATAAACAGCTACATATCAATAATCCCCTTAAATGTTAATGAACTGAACTCACCCAATGATAGAGTGGCTGAATAGATTAAAAGCATAACCTGACCCTCTGCTGTATTCAGGACACTCGCCTTCTCAAAAACATAAATATTCAGTCAATGATTGAAAGACAATTCTGCAGTCAAATGACAATCACAAAAAAGCAGAAATGGCCCTACTTATATTGGATAAAACAATCTTCCAACTAAAAAGCATAACAGACAGAGATGAATGTTATATAATGATAATGGGTCAATCCAGCAAGAAGGCATAATGCTCATTAACATATATGCACCAAACAAAGAGACATTAAAATATATTAAACAAGTACAACTAGAGATGGATGAGAGACACCAACAATGACACAAAATAGTAGGAGACTTCAACAACACACAACAATGGACAGATCAACCAGGCAGAAAACTGGGGAAATAGCAACTTTAAATGACCATTTGGAACAATTATATCTGAAACACGTATACCAAACATTTCATCCAATTTCGCTTTCTTCCTAAGTGTGCATGGAACATTCATTAGGATAGCTCATGTGTTGAGACATAAGACATGTCTAAATAAATTTACAAAGATTGAAATCATTCCAATTATCTCCTCTGATCATAATGACTTAAAATGAGAAATCAACTACAAAAAGAAAGCTGAGGACCCCTAGTTAATTGGAGACTAAACAACATGCTTCTGAATGAGTACTGATTAAATAAGGAAATCAAAGTAAAATACTTAGAGACAAATGAGAATGAAGGCACGGTCTACAGGATCTGTGGGATGCAGCAAAAGCAGTGCTAAGAGGGAAGTTCATTGCAATCCAGGCCTACCTCAAGAAATAAGAAAAATCACAAAGAAACGATTTAACCCTACATTTAAAACAAGTAGAGAAAAAGAACAACTAAGCCTAAAATAATAGAAAACAGAAAATAATGAAAATTCAAGCAGAAATAAATGAAATAGAAAGCAAAAATCCAGAAGATCAATGAAACCAAAATCTGGTTCATAGAAAAAATGAAATTGACAAACTGTTGGCTAGACTCACAAAGAAAAGAGAGAACATTCTCATAACTAGAATTAGGGGAAATTAAATGAAACAGGAGAAATTACAACATATTACTACAGAAATAAAAAAAAACATTATAAGAGATGACTAAGAACACTATACTGACAAAGTAGACAAACTTAAGGATATGGACAGATTTCTAGAAAAATACAATTTACCGAGACTGAACCTGAAAGAATTGGAAAACCTTAATAAAACAATCACAAGGAAAGAAATCAAAGAAGTAATCAAAACTTGCTCTAAAAATAAAAGCCCAGGCCAGCTGACTTTTCTGAGTTTTACCAAAACTTCAGAGAAGAATTAATACCTATTCTGCTCAAATTCTTCAAAATACCGAGAACAGAAACCACTCCCAAATACTTTCTGAGGCTAAGATACAAAATCTAAAAGCGTTATCACCAAGAAAAAAATTTTAGATCAATATCTCTAATGAACATAGATGCAAAAATTCTCAACAAAATATTAGCAAACCAAATCCACCAGATTTATCAGAAAGATCACCCATCATGACCAAGTGGGATTTATCCAGGGATGCAAGAATGGTTCAACATATGTAAATCTATTAATAAGTAAATCTATTAATAAGTAAATCTATTAATAGTAAATCTATTAATATACACCATATAAACAAAAGGAGAAATCTACATATCAATAGACACAGAGAAAGCTTTTGACAAGATCCAGCACCAATTTATGATTAAAAAAACCCTGCATAAAATAAGGATAGAAGTTACCTACCTGGATGGAACTGGAGGGAATTCTGTTCAGCAAAATAAGTCAAAAAGAAAAAGATACATGCAGGATTATTTACATACAGGATGATTTAAATACAGGATTAATACAGAATAATCCCCAGCAAATTTCACAGGACAGAAGATGATGGCTCCTGGGGAGGGTGAGGACACAGTAGTGAAGGATGGTATGATCAAGGTTGTGGAAAAGGACTCTAAAACTCTGGTGGTGGGTGCGGTGTGTAATATTCAAGACTGACAAGTGATTTCAGTATCTTAAAGCAAGTATTTTTTGTAAATAAAAGAAAAATAAAATTATTATAAAAATCATGTGATTTTATCAATGGATGTAAAAAAGGCATTTGAGAATATTCAACAGCCTTCATAATGAAAAAAGAAAACATGGCCAAAATAGGAATAAATAATTCAAACATCAACATAATAAAAGCAATATTTGACAAGCTCACAGCCAATATCCTACTTAATTGTGAAAGATGAAAAGCTTTTTTCCTAAGATCTGGAACAAGAAACTGTTCAACATAGTTCTGAAAGTCTTAGAGCAATGAGTCACGAAAAGGATATTAAAGAAGTCCAAACTGGAAAAGATGAAATAAAACTATAATTATTTCCAGATGACATGATATTATCCCTAGGAAATCTCAAAGAATCCACTAAAAAACTAACAGCAACTATAAATGAATATAGCAAAGTGGCACGATATAAAATCAATACGCAATGATAAAGCATTCCTGTATACAAACAGGTGGAGGAGCACAGAAGCACAACACCGAGAAGCAGCAGAGCAGAGGACTCTCACCAGTGACACTGAGAACGACCTACGGAAACACAAGCAGGCTCTCTGGAGCCCAGAGAACGTAGTCATCTGGGCAAGAAACAAAACAAAACAAACAACAACAAAATCGAGACCCACAGTAAACTCTGAACACATCAGAGAAGTTCTCTCTTAGAAGTTCTCTCTTGATCCCTTGCTCCTCTGTTTCCAGAACATGACAGTCACAGGTCCAGGCTAAGTTGATGGAGGGACTGAGAGCCACCCAGAACCCTCTGGCGATCTTCATTCCTTCTCAGATGAAAAGACCCAAGAGCAAGTGTCCTTCCTCGGGAACAAGATCAGAGGTTGTTCCTTGGGTCAGAGCGAGACTCCCTTCTGTCCTCTCTCAGAGGCCAGGTTCCCCTTAGGTAAGAAGTTCCATTCATAATGACTTATGAGAGCACTACTCTGGGTGTACAGAGGCCAGGGCAGGATTGCCACTCACGCATCTAAGATGAAGTGACGTCATATTCACTCGGGCAGCTTTTAATGTTTGTCTGGTTCTTCTGGGTCCAGGCTCCTAGGCTGCGGCGGTCGTGGAAGTGCCTTCTGTCCAGGTTTAAGTGGTGGTGGACGTTTCTCCAGCCCAGACTAAGGTCGGGGAATCTCTCCAGTTTGGGAGTCTGTACTGGAAGCCTCGCAGGCTACACAACGGAGGAGGCAGCACCAGCAGCAGCAGGAGTGCAGATGAGTCCGACCTGCGGAGCAATCAATTGGGGTCCGGAGATCCACCTAGAACGGATGAAAGGGGTGGGACAAGAGGCGCGAAAAATGACAGCAAGACAATGAATTCTGATCAAGCTGCAAAATTTTATTAAGATGGAGGGACTTATATAGAAAGGGAAAAGAAGGGAAGTAGTTCTGATAGGTGGCCCCTGTGCATGTCTGCTGCGTGCTCTTTAGTCGGATTGGAGGGTGGGTGCATGTACAGTGCGTGATCAAGACTCTGATTGATTGCTAACTGATTGGTTGCTAATGTTCTTGGTTGCTAATGTTTATGCTTTATGAAATAGGGAGGCGACCGTTAGGCAAACAGGGAAGTGGCTGAGGTGCCTCTGAGTGCAATTTTCCGTTGGATTGCATCAGCCTGGCTTTGTGGCTTGGCCCAAGTCCCCAACATGCAGTCTGGCAACGAAGAGCCTCTTCTCCCCATTTTCTTGGCTGCCTCTGTGGTTGTACTGGACCAGGCTCCCGCAGGTCCCTTCAAGCCGTGTCTTCACTGCCTCTCTGTGCCCAGCTACCTTGACCCTCTACCACTTCCTCAAGGAGCCTCCACCTGGTACCTGCCCTGTGGGTAGAAGGGGCCAAGCGGCTGGTTTTGCACCTAGAGCGCCATGATCTGCGTGCTCCTCTCTCCGCCCCATGGAGACCAGTTGTCATGATGATCCTGTGGCTGGCATGGTGACTTTGTGACCTGCAGCTCCTCTTGGAGTCCTGCATATTGACAATCCCAGGTGGGAGTCATGGGGTCTTTAGGAGGTATAAGAGGAGCTCGATTTGTTCCTTATCCCAAAGCCTCACAACTGGCCATTCAAATCCTAGAGTAACTGCCCTTTTGTAAACAGAGAGGGCAGTGAGATAGCTTAGATAAGGAAATCATGAGTGAGATGGTCATGGATTGGAGGAGGGTCTTGAGTGTTGCAGGGGCATTTCTATGAACGGTGCATGAAGTCACTCAGAAGATGGAAAAATCTAGAAGGGGAAGGAGATCACGCAAAGATGTCAAAGTCTTTTATGAATGAGGGACATTCCACTTACCTTTCAAAGTGAATTGCACCAATACAGTCAGATCAAACACGAAGCATTTTATTATAATCATGGGCTCTGGCTAGAATTTAGAGAGTGCTATGTGGGCATGATTTTTTCTGCTTCACTTAAAAATAGAGAATTCTGGTCAAAAGTGATTTAAAATCTCAGAATACAAATGCAAACAATGTTTTAGAAATGCCTTAATGTATTTTGGTTTATTTTCTTCCTTCATACAAAAAAAGGATTTGCACTAAAGCTGTTCTCTAATAAATCTAAAATAAATCTTTCAATATGTATAACATAAAAATAACACATATTAAAAAGCATTATGCTAGTTTTTATTTCTGAGTGCTATTTCAAATAATAGACTGTCCTAAATAAATGATATTTTGGAATTTACATACTCTGGTCTATTCTCGATAGTATATTAGATATTCCTTGGTTCATATCCTTCATGGCAATTGGCATTGTCATATTTAATATATTTCCTTATTGATTAGTATCTCACTGTTGTATTTTGGGTCATTCATTCTTCATTCTTCACAGTAACTGTTCCATTCTGTATCAACTCTTCATCTTGGGTGTCTTACATTCATTCCTTAACATCCGTTACATATTCCAGATAGTAATTGTTTATCAATTATTACAAATATCTTCTTTCAGTTTGTGGCTTATTTTTCACTCCACTTAATTGCTTTTTAATGAAGGATAAGATCTTTATTTTAATCTGGCTGAATACATCACTTTTTAAAGATTTAAGATTTGCATTATTTTGTATCTTAAGGATTCATCCCTGCTAAGGATGAAACAGATTTTATCTTAAACATTTTAAAGATTTGCCTTTCACAGGAAATGTTCAACCCATCTGAAATTAATTGTAAGTGGTATTTGTGCCAGGGATCTGATGCCATTTTTCCAAGTATAGAGTCAGCTGTCCCAGGACAATTTGTTGACTGTTTCATATTTTTCTCAATGATTTGCATGTCGCTGCTGATGTGTTTCAAGTTCCCCATGGGTATGGCTCTGTGCTCTGTCCCACTGCCTCAATCTGTCTACTGGTTATATGGACAGTGTCACTGCCTTCATTGTCATAGTGTTGGCCATTGTATTAGTATTCCTCTCTGTCCCTTCATCTTGTAGAGAGGGATGTACTTCCCTGCCACACTCATGGTAGGCTCAGACTTGATTTTACCCATGGACAGCATCTTTATGAACCTCAGTGAGATTCAGGTAGATCTACAACTTGGTACTTGAACAGCTGTGAAGTGCATCACCCATGGGAGAGTGAGACACATGGACTAGAAATAAAGTCTGTACTTGAATTGATCAGATTTGGGGGCTTTTGTTACCAGAAGAAACACCAGCCTAATCTGATCAATCTGATACTCACAGGCTATCAATGATCTAACCCAACATACACAGAGTTCTACTGCAAGCTTTTCAGGACTGGGTAAATCTTCCACTTGTTTCTTAGAGTAATTGTCGGGTGGTTGCTTTTCAGAAATTTTAGAAACAATTCACCAAGTCTCCACTTCCCTAATCCTCTTAATATTTAATAATAATATATAGATACAAATAGAGGGATTTGCAATCTGATCTTTATTTGGTGAACTTGGAAATGTCTCCACTATTTAGGTCTTTTTCAAGAGTTTCATATATTTTTTTCCTTTGAGGACCTTGACCAATTCTGTCAACTGCCGTCCCTAATAGCCTGTATTTTTGCTTGTTTTATAAAAGTATATTTTGAAACAAAGTCCTTAAAACTGTTTACTGCTATCCTGAAGAAATATATTTGCTTGTTTAGTCACATAACTTGCTAAACTCTCTCTTTAGGGGAAGGAAGCAGACCATAATGAAGATGCACAGGCAGAGAGGAGGAAGAAGCATTTTTGTGCATGTGTTTGGCTATTCACTTGGTAATTCCCCCTGGGTCACTGGGATTTGCAATATACCACAGCACCTAAAGATTTTTTGTCTATCTTTTTTTTTTTAATAGCAATATAACTTTTTTTTGTTCACAATATTATATTCATTTTAGGATAATGAAATTGCATCTCAATCTATATGCCACAGCCACCACCAAGTTCCAGTGTGCTTTACAACCCTTTGCTTCACCCCGCTCTCCAAACATCATCCTGTGTCCCGTGAGTTCTTGTCAAGGTTTATCTATTCATATTTCTTTTCCTCAGATTCCAAATATGAAACCATCCTGTATTTATTTTTCTTTTTGACTTATTTCACATAACATGATATCTTCTAGTTCCATCCATATTGCTGTAAAGGGCACAATTTCATTTTTTTAGTAGCTGCATAGAGTATACACACCACAGCTTCTGCAGATTTAATACCTGAGCCACCAGAGTGTGCCCTAAACTCTCTACAAAACATATCTGCAGAATATTTTGGATTTCTCTGTATAATAAAGACCAAACATTATCCAATGAAATATTGGCTACAAACTGTAATGGAGGCATTCTGATTTTACAGAAAATACTTCTAACACATTGCTGTATATATTTATTGAAGCCTTTTGATATAAATCCTTTACTGAAATAGGACATTTTCCTGCTCCGCCTAGTTTGTATCAATCATGAGCCATCAGTGTTGAATTTTAGCTAATTTTTCCTGCATATCTTGTGAGAAATATTTTTTTTCTTCAGTGATTTATTAATGTGATTACTTTAATACCTGCAAAGCCAATGTTAACATTTTATAAATAAATCCTATCTAAAACTTGGCAATAACAATTACTTTAAGCACTGATGATTTAAGTTCTTATTAGCTTAGAATTTTTTAACCTTACAGTCATGAGAGAGGCTGCCTGTAATTTTCTATTTTTGTTTTGTCCCCTGATTTTGATATTAGGATCTACTAGCATTCTAAAATGCACTTGAAAGTGTTTTTATTTTCTCTTTGGAAAGACTGAGCATAATCACAATGATCTGCTCCTTGAATATATGGTATGATAACATCTGTGCCTAGTATTTTCTTTGTGGGAGGCCTTTGAATTACTGCTACACTTTGTTTAATAAATGTCAGGAACTGAAATGCTCCCTTACCCAAAATTCATATTTTGAGCCCATAATGTAGTGCTTTTAGAGACTTTTAAATGAGATCATATGGGTGTGACCCTACTTCTGAGATCCGGTGTCTTCCTCACTGGAGGAGGAAGAGACCCCTGAGATCTCTTTCCAGGCCAGCACAGAGACAAAGCTGGGAGAGGGCACAGCAAGGTGGCCATCTCCAATCTAAGAGGCGGGATCTCATCAGAAATCAGGCCTGCTAGCACCTTGATCTTGGACTTGTAGCCTCCAGGTCTGTGAAAAATAAATTTCTGTTGTTTTATTCAGTTTCTGGTAGTTTGTTATGTCAGACTGAGCTGACTTAACAGAGAGAGTTGCTGCAGGTTTTTACTTCTTGTGTAAGTTAGTTTAGATAGGAGTTTCAAAATGGACATTATTGGTATGGGTTGTTCAGAATTTGAGTTTTATATCTGTATCTGTAGTTATGCTTTCTTTTTAATTCCTACTGTAACCTAATTGTGGCTTCTCATATTTTATGCCTTCAGAACAGGCAGCATTTTGCCCCAAAGGGTAAAACTTGAAAGTTTTAACAATAAGAAATGGATATACAATCTATCTGTTGTATTAAAATTTCATGTTAGGTATGGAGAAAAAGTCTTTAAAAAAGTTACTGGGGAGGTTATAATTTTAAGAAAAGGTTAGGAAGCGTTGTCTTATTTTATGATCAAATTCATTGAAGTATTATCTATATAAATAAACTTTTAAAAGAACATTTAACTTTATTACCCTATTTAATCTTGGTTTTCTACTTAATTTGTTCTTTCTTTAAAGATCTCCATTTCACTTTCTTTGACTTTATGTTACCATTCATTTTTAAGTAGTTTCAGTCAGTTATTAGCTCATTTATTTTTACTTTTTTCTTTTCTGTAACATATGTCTTTTGAGCCAAACATTTTACTCAAAGCTTCTTTACCTCAAAAATTTCCTATGTAATATTTACTATGGTTTAAAAGGTATTTTTATTTTTTATTTTTCCTTTTAACTTGTTATTACATAATATTACGAATGTACAAATGATGTAAAATAATTTCCATTATTTTAAAATTCATTTGTTAGCAATTTCTTATCTATTGTGATGAGAATATGTCTGACACTAATTGTTTGATTTTATAAAACACTCGATTGGATGGAGAGTTCTTTCTAAGCCCATTAAACCAAGTTTACCATGTGATGCTAACCTGTCAAACTGTCCGTTCACATTGTGAGGGTCCTGGAAACCACCACTCAGATCTACGTCAGCAGGGAGACGGATGGGGCCCGGCGCTCTGGCCCTGCACCCACCACACCACTATGTCCCCGACATCCACACAGGGTGGCACCCCTGCTGCCAGCAAGGACCGAGTCGAGCAGGGACACTGATTCAAGCCCAGGCTCCTCTGGGCTTAGGCTCCCCTGGAGGCTCCAGATTCCTCATTTGCATGACTGACCATTCTTGGGACTATTCTACTTTCTGAAACTCTTCCTAATCAAACCTCCTTCTCTATCCTTTTCGCAAAGACTCTCAAATTGGCGATTGTCCCTGTGGTCTTCAGGATAGACACCTGGACACTCTCAGTAGTGCCTTCAGATGCTTTGCCCCCAGTGTTTCCTGAACCTACTCTTTCATCTGTTCAGTTTCGCTTGTGCTGAAGTACATTCTTTAGTAGCTCTTTTCCTCTGTGCTCTACTGGTTAAGAATTCCAAATGATCTGTGATGCACTTCACTGATTCTTCTGCTTTCTCCAGTTTGCTGTTGAAGCTCTCTACTGTGTTCCTCAGCACAATCACTGTATTACTCATCTCAGTTTTCTCTTTTTTCCTTTGATGGCTTATATTTCTTCTTTGTGGATCTTCTCATTCTGTTGATGATTGTTTTCCCAATTTTGCTTGGTTGTCTGTGTTCTTGTAGTTCACTAAATTTCATTAAAATAATTATTCTGATTTCTTGTCAAACACTTCAAGATGTCTATTTCTTCAGTGTCAGTTTGTTTCCTTTGTAACATTTGCAAGATTTTTCAGAATCTCTCAGTCACTGTGCTAGCATGTATGTATTTGAGTAAGAATCTCATCTTCCTTTCTCAGATTTTGTGGTCCAGGATGATGCTTCGGTGTCACCCCTGTGTTCTGGGATTTTCACAGTCAGACTTGTGAATATTCCATAATAAGTTGGGAAGGAAGATTTTATCAGGTCTTCAAAGACTTCAGGGGAAGAGATCTGAAGAACTGAGAGGTCTAGCTCTATCAAGAGAGGAGAAAACGTAAATGCTTGGGGAAAATGAGCCCCATATATTTCCTTTATAGTAAAGATTAATAGTATTGGAAGGGAACTAAAGTTTCTGAGGGAGATAGTAGGTGCTGAAGCCCCATGTGTCTCAATCCTTAATAAGTTAATTCTGGACTGTGAGAAGTAAAGCTCATCCATGTCCACATCCACAGGACACCCGATGCTTTGTTCTGACTGATGCAAAATATGTCTCCTTTAGTGGAACAATATCCCAGGTATGAATTCTGCTGCTGGTCAGCAACAAATTCCAACTATATTTGATTGCAAATCCACTCAATAAATGTGTCCAGTTTGGTACACAAAAAGATTTTAACAGTCTTGGGTTTCATTCTTTAAAAACTGGGCTTTGGAGGGTCAATGACAAAGGGTTTCTGCAGTGTGCCTAGATATGGGGAAGGACAAGCAGCAGTGTCCTGGAGGGAAGGTTAGGAGCACATGGGTGGAGGGGTGTTGGCACCACGAGCAGCAGCTGTTGAGGGGAAGCGTTATGGCTGGGCTAAGGGATGGTGTTTGGTAAGCAGGGCATCTGTGCACAATGAGGATGCACTAGGTTGAAGGTCTTGAACTCCCCTGTAGAGAAGAGAAGAGAGAGAAGGTCACTGAGAAGCCAGTAGAACTGGCAGCAATAAGCTATGGTTTCCCTGGCTCAACGGGATTAGGCTGAGGGCCCCTTGAAGACCTTTCTCTTCCTTGAGATGGATCCAGCTTGGGCTCCTTTTAGACTCTGCTCAAATGTTGAAATCTGTCCCGCCTTCCCCAGAAGCCCCTGCCTTCTGGCCTTACACTCCCTTTGCTGTGATGCTGACCTTGACTGCCACCCCTCTAGACTGGGAGCCTGGAAGCAAGGACAAGGCCTGACTACCGCCTGGCCTAAGAGTTGCCATGACTTTCTAGGTGAGTATGTGCTGAAGTAGTAAGTCCTCACCACAGTCCTCAGGCTGGACTCTGGGCCCCCAGGATAAGCACCTCAGTAGCTAGTGGTCAATGAAGGCAGCAGCCTCCATGCCCGCTTGGTTTGGGAAGAGGATGGTCCGGACACCTTAGGATAGCTCAATGTGTCCGCAGCACTAACTGGTCCTGCTTTTCTGTCATCTCACTTTGTCAGCAGCTCTGACTGCTGAGGTCTCCCAGCTGCAGTGCTCAGATGTGACAGGAGGGTGACTGGGGCACACGGGCCAGCTGGGAGCATCTCTGGGGAATCCAGCTCTGAGAGATACAGACATTACGTAGAAAGGATGTGCACCCACTGTGAGGCAGCACATTCAGAGGACGGAGAACACCTAGAACTTTCCTGTACCTCCAGCTCACTCCATAGGATGGCTCCTCAAGGACGATGGAGAGACCATCTTTAAGCCAGAGAAACCCCCTGGCTCCCTACAGAGTCGGGGCTCTGGGTCCAGGGCCGAGTGAAGGAGCCAGGGTCTCTGGATGTGACCTTTTCTCAGTGTGACCCTGTAACATGTGCACTCACACCTGCAGGATGTTGAGACCCTCTGCTCATTAGGAGCCCCACGGGGTGCAGGTGCCAAACAGGACTGTCCTTATCTTGCTATGGTTGCCTGAATAATGGTTCTAGTGATATCCAGGCCTTCATCCCGGAAACCTATGGCGATTGTAGGTTACATTGTTAAAGGACCCTTCCAGATGTGACTTAGTTAAGGCCTTTGTGATGGGGACATCAACTGGGGGTCCAGTTGGCCCTCCATATGGTCACAGGTCCTGTGAGAGGAAGCAGAGGGGGAGTTTCCACAGAGGAGGAAGGGGCTTCATGATAATGGAAGCAGAGACATAAGGTGCTGCCCTGCTGGCTTGTAGATGAGGAGGAGCCAGGAGCAAAGCCTTATAAATGTGTAGGCAAGGGTTAAATAGGCAATTGGAGAAAAAAAATAACAGTAGTGCAGTCTGTTTTTAGGTATGACTCCTGGGAATGTGGCTCTACAAACCGAAAGGCAGGAAAGGGGTTCTCCCCCAGAGGTTCAGGAAGGAGTCTGCCCTGGACACACCTTGATTTTCACTCAGGGAAACCATTTCACACCTCTGGTGGCCAGAACTGTGAGAGAATAAACTCTCACGAGTTTATTCTCGCATTTCAAGCCATGACATACATGGCAATTTGTTCCAGCAGCCACTGGAAAGTAGAACACTCTCCATGGCAGAGGACCGACAGTGAAAACAGCCTCCACAGTACCGAAGGGTGGTCATGTTTACCAGCAGAGTATGACAACTCTAGGATTTGTAGTGAGATTTCCGAATCATATGCATGTTCCCCTGCACCACCCAGGATGTGCTGAGTGTGACTTTGGCCTGGATGGGACCACATTAAGGATGAGGTCCCCAGGGAAGGCGGGCAGGGTCAGGAGACAGGAGTGCCAGCATATCTTCCTGCCCAGACCTCTTGAGTGAGTGGCCATGAGAAGGCTGGAAACTTCAAGGTCTTTGTCTCAAAACACTGATGCTGAACCAGCAGTGCAGTGTAGATTAGACTAAGGACGTGTACGCAATGTTCTGTGTAGCGACACACATGGTGACACACTAGCATCATTCCTGCATACAGAGAGATCTAAGATAGGGGTGCTGCTGCTGCTGCTGCTGCTGCTGATGTTGTTGTTGTCACCTCTGGGCCCTTCCTGACCCCACATGGGCAGGGCCCCTTGTCCTGGCTGCTGTGGCCCCAGTTCTGATGTCTGCTGTCAAAGTTCTTAGTTTTCCAGGCTTCATGGTTCTCCTCATTTTTCCTTCTGGGGCCTATGCCTTTGACCTCCTGGTGTCCATGGCCAGATACTGGGAAGGAAGACAGAGGCTCCAGTACAGGGGCTAAGGGCTTTCCTGGATGAAGGAGAGGCATCCACTGGAAGCCTGTGGCTGAGTGAGGTGTTATGTCTGAGCTGATGTCCGCATCTAGGTTGAAAATGGAACTGAGCATAAACCAAAGAGAACAGGATGAAGATTTATAACAAGGTTATATTCCAAAATCTGGAATCTCCTAGAGGAGGATACAGTCAGCCTTGGAACCACTGGATACTATAGCTCTTTGCTGTTTCACAATGAATTTATCCTTTATTGCATTGAGGGGTCATGCCTAAAAACAGACTGCACTGCTCTGATATTTATTTTTTTCTGATTACCTATTTAATCCTTGCCCACACATTTACAAGGCTGATCCTCACAAGTATGTGATGCTGCTTGGGCAGTGTGTTCCATACAATCAGGTGCACAGAAAGGCTTTCATCGAAAACTAGAGGCTGTAGAGGAAAGAACTGGAAGGTGTGAGGAGTTTAGAGAAAAGGGTGGTTTCAGAGGACTGATGTCTGTTCTCAGTTATGTATGCTATGGCCTCCTGCTCTGGACAATCTCATCCTGAAATGGACAGGTTTCCAGAATTCTACAACCTACCGAAATTGAAGTAGGAGGACACGGATGACTTAAACAGACCAATAACAATTGCAGAAATTGAAGAAGTAACAAAAAATCTCCCCCAAAACAGGAGCTCACACCAGATGATTTCACTAGTGAATTCTGCCAACATTCACAGCAGACCTACTTCCTTAAAGTATTCCACAAAGTTGAAAAGGAGGGAAAACTCCCAAATACATTCTACAAGGTCAATATTTTCTGAAATCAGACAAACACAGCACCAGGAAAGAAAACTATAGGTAATTATCACTAATTAATATAGATGCAAAATTCTCAATAAAGTTCTGGCAAGTAGAATTCAACAGCACATCAGACAAATTATGCATCATTATCAAGTGGGATTTATCCCAAGGTTGGTTCAACATATGCAAATCTGTCAATGTAATACACCATATCAACAAAAAGAAAATAAAAAACTATGTGATCATCTCAATAGATGCTGAAAAAGCATTTGACAAGATTCAAAATTCATTCATGATAAAAACCCTTTCCAATATAGGAACAGAATTAAAAACAATATTTGACAACTTGTAGCCAATATCATAATCAATGATGAAAACCTGACAACATTTCCCTTAAGATCCTGAACAAGAAAACATTACCCACTCTCATCAATACTGTTCAACATAATTCTGGATGTTTTGACCAGACAATAAGGCTATAAAAAGACATTAAATGTATCCAAATTGGAAAAGAGGAAATAAAACTATCATTATTTACAGAAGACATGATATTATAACAAAAAATCCTGAAGACTCCACACAAAAAAAGACTGGAAATAATGCTGAATACAACAAAGTGACAGGATGAAAAATCAACACATACAAGAAAAAGAAATTAAGAAATAAATCCCTTTCATCATAGCACCAAGAAGTTTAAATATCTGGAAATAAACTGAGCAAAGGAAGGGATAGACCTCTACAATTCCAACAATAAGACCATGACAAAAGACAATGAAGACACAACAAGAAGTAAAAACATTCTATGTTCTTAGGTCAGAAGAATCAACAGTAAAAATGACTATACTACCCAAAGCATTATATAGTTTTAATGCAATTTCCATCAAAATCCCAGGGATATTTTTCATGGAAATGGAGCATATAATATTGAAGTTTATATGGAACCCTAAAATATCTCAAATAGTCAAAGCTATCCAAAGATAAATAAAGAATAGCAGTGAAACGCACTGTCTTTAAACTATACTTCAGAGTGATCATCATCAAAGCAGCATCATACGGGGGAAAAAAAAGACACACATCAGTGGAATCAAATCAAGAGCCCAGAAATAAAAACACACCTACATGGACAACTAATTTATGACAAAGGTGCCAAAAGAACACAATGGCGGAAGTAAATATATTTAATAAATGATGTTGGGAAAATTGGAAAAACATTTTAAAAAAAAGAATATAGATTACTCATTAGTAACAAAAATAAAAGTCAACTCAAAACAGATCAAAGACCTGGAGATTAGACTTGAAACTATAAAATATTTAGAAGAACACGTGAGTAAAACACTCCATGACCTCATCCTCAAAGGTGCCTATGTGGATGGAACAGCAACAGCAAAAGAAATCAAAGCAAAACTACAATGGGGACTTTATCAAATGGAAAGTCTTGTGTAAAGCAAAAGGAACCACCAATAAAACTAAAAGACAACCAACAGAATTGGAGAAGATAGTCCCACAACACACTTCAGATAATAGCTTCTTCTCCAAAATATACAAAGAACTCATACTCATCAACGATAAATAAAAGCAAGTGAATCACTAAGAAAATGGGCAAAATAACTGATATACAATCTAAAGAAGACACACGGATGACATACAGGTAGCTGAAAAATGTTCTACATCACTCATCATCAGAGAAATGTAAATTAAAACTAAAATGATATATAATCTTACACCACTGAGAATGGTCTGTCTCAAAAAGACTGGAAACAGCAGGTGTTGGAGGGGGCATGGGGTAAAAAAGAACTCTCTTACATTGTTGGTGGGAATGTAAATTGGTACAACCTCTTTGGAAAGTGTATGGAAATTCCTCAAACAAATAAAGATGAATCTGGCATTAAATTCAGCAATCACAATCCTAGACATGTTCACAAAGGATAGAAAATCCCTAATCAGAAAAAAACAAACAAACTGCACTCCTATATTTTCAGCAACACACTCAAAATATCTAAGACATGGAAACAATTTAAATGCATATGGATAGATGAGTGGATAAAGACGCTCTGGTATGTATAATTTATGTCTTTCTGTGTGGCAGTCAAGAAAGGTGAAATTGTATCCATTGCAATAATCTGGATGGAACTGGAAGGAATCATATGAACCTTCATAAGGCAGAAAGAAAAAGAGAAATAGAAGATAGTTTTGATCATATGTGGAATGTATTGGCGCAAACCAAATGGTCACACAAATCCCAATAAAAATGACAGGACACAGGACTTCGGTTACTGGTAGGGTTATGGGGACAAGGTGGGTGGCAAAGGGCACTGGAACTTTGGTTGTGGTATAAAATGGGCTGAAATGCAATCTAAATATCCCAAAATCAATACAACATTGTGAACAAAAGAAATAATACATATTGCTATTTAAAAAAAAAAATCTTTAAACAATAAATTAGAAGAATGGACTTTATATATATGTAGATATTTGTATTTATACTTACATATTATATATTGTATACAATTTTAACCTAAAAATATAGACCACACATTTTTTTCAAGTGCTCATGAAACTTTCTCAAGGTTAGACCATATGCTGGGACAATGGCATCAAACTAGAGATCAACTAAAAGAAAAAGGAGAAGAAAATTGCAAAAGAATAGAAAATAAATAATATGTTACTGAACACCATTGGATAAATGAGGAAATGAAGACTGAAATTAAAAACGTATTTTTAGTCAAAAATGAAGACATGACATATCAGAATCTGTGGGATACAGAAAAAGCAGTAATAAAAAGGAAATTTATATCAATACAATTCAACCTCAGGAAACAAGAAGATCACAAGTAAAACACCTAAACCTTTACCCTAAAAGAAATAAAAAAAAGAAAAATATAAACAAAAATTCAACAGAAGGAAGGAAATAACTAAAAAGGCAGAAATTAATAAAATAGACATCAAAAAGACTATTCAAAAAAGAAAGAAACCTAAAGTTGGTTTTTTAAAAGAATAAACTAAATACACAGGCCACTAGCCACACCCAAAAAAAGGAGAAAGAAAACACAAATAAATAGAATTGAGAATGAAAGAGGACTAAACATAACAGATACAACAGAAATACAGAGGATTATAAGAAAATATTATGTACATCTATATGGAAACAAATTGGATAACCTAAAAGAAATGGACAGATTCCTGGGAACATACAACATTTCAAGACTAAACCAGGAAGAAATAGAAATCATGAACAGATCAGTCACAATAAAGGAAACTGAAACAGTAATTTAAAATCTCCTCAAAAGCAAAAGCCCTGAACTAGAGGGCTTCACTGGTGAATTCCACAAAACATTCAAAGAAGAATTAATGCCAATACTTTTTAAACTGCTCAAAACAATTGAACAAGATGGCTAATTTCTAAGCACTTTCTTTGATGCCAATGTTACTCTGATTCCAAAACCAGATAAAGAAAATTATAGACCTGTATCTTTGAAGAGTATTGATGCAAAAATATGCAACAAAATACTAGCAAACCGAATTCAAGAGCATATTAAACAAATCATACATCACAATCAAGTGGGATATATTCCAGGGATGCAAGGATGGTTCATATATATAAATCAATAAATATGATACTCTACATAAACAAAAAAGGACAAAAAGCACATACCCTCAGGAGATACAGAAAAAGCACTTGACAATATTCAATACCCTTTTATGTTGAAAATCCTCCAAAAATAAATATAGATGAAATATACTTCAACATAACGAAGACTATCTATGACAAACCCACAGACAACATTGTGCTCAATGAAGAAAAACTGAAAGCTTTTCCTCTAAGATCAGGAACAAGGCAAGGATGGCTTCTCTCATCACTACTATTTAGTATAGAGCTGGTGGTCCTCGCCAGTCCAATCACACAATAAAAAGATACAATAGGTATCCAAGTTGGAAAGAAAGAAGTGAAACTATCACTATTTGCCTAGGACATGGTATATAGAGAATCCCAAAGACTCAAGTAAAAATCTGCTGGAAATAATAAACAAATACAGTAAAGTGGCAGGCTACAAAATTAATATTAAAAAATCTATTATATTTCTGTATACTAACAATGACAGGGCAGAAAAAGAACTCAAGAAAACAATACCATTAATAATTACATCAAAAAGAATGAAATAACTTGGAATAAGTTCAACCAAACAAATGAGGGATCTGTGCTCTGACACCTAGGGGACACTGCTAAAAGAGATAGAAGATGACACAATGAAATGGAAAGATATCCCATGCTCGTGGATTGAAAGAATTAACATGATCAAAATGGTCATACTGCCTAAAGCAATATGCAAATTTAACGTAATCCCATAAAAATTCCAAAGATATTCTTCAGATGTAAAATGAAACATCATGAAATTTGTTTGGAACTACTGAAGTGAAAACTATCCTGAGGGGGAGGACACCCCCAAAACAGAGGTGTCATGCTCCCTGACTGCAAACTCTACTACAAAGCATTAATAATCAAAACAGCATGATATTGGAATAAAAACAGAAATGCAGATCAATGCAACAGAATGAAAGTCCAAAAATAAACCCACACATATATGGTTATTTAATTTTCAACAAAGGAGCCAAAAACTTACAATGGGGCAAGGAAAATCTCTTCAATAAACAATGCCGGGAAAACTGGACAGCTATATGCAAAAGGTTGAAACTAGACTACTAGTTAATACCATACACAAAAATTAACTCAAAATGAATGAAAGACTTAGATGTAAAATGAAAATCATAAAATACATAGAAGAAAACCTAGGCAAAACACCACTGGACATTGACCTAAAAGATTTCTTTGGGAACTCTACTCCAATAGCAAGGAAAATAAAATCCAAAATAAACTAATGAGATTACATCAAATTAAAAAGCTTCTGCACAGCGAAAGAAACTTGCATCAAATCAAAAAGCTATCCTACTGAATGGGAGAAGATGTTTGCCGATCATACTTCTACAAGGGGTTACTGTTAAAAATGTATAAAGAATTCAACAAACTCAACAACAAAGAAAACAAACAATCCAATTAAAAAATGGAGAGATGATCTTAATAGACACTTTTTTAAGGACAACATACAAATGGCCAACAGGTACATAAAAAGATGTTCTATTTCTTTCATGACTAGGTAAATGCAAAGCAAAACCATTATCACCTTATACCTGTGAGAATGGCTATCATCCAAAAGATAAGAAACAAGTGCTGGAGACTGTGTGGAGAAAAGAGAACTCTTACACGTTGTTGGTGGGAGTGTAAAGTGGTACAATCATTCTGGAAAGCATTATGGAGAATCCTCAAATAATTGAGAATGGAAATTCCATATGATCCAGTTATTCCTCTACTGGGTATTTACCCTAAAGATACAATTAACACTAATTCGCAGAGATATATGCACCCCTACATTCATCACCGCATTATTTACAACAGCCAAGAGCTGGAAACAACATAAATGCCCTTCAACATATGAGTGGATAAAGAAAATGCAGTATAAATACACATTGGAATACTGCACAGACATCAAAAAGGAGAAATCCTGCCATTCACAGCCAGATAGATGAACTTGGAGAGAATTACGCTTAGCAAGATAAGCAGAAGGATAAAGACAAACAGTGTATATCACTCACATGTGGCGTGTAGAGATAGAAAGCAAACGAATGAAATTAAACAATAGATTTCAAAAGGAAAGAATTAAATCAAGCTTTGTGTCCAATGGGAGCAAGGCAGGCAGAGACTCTTCTCTCAAGGGCCTTATTGATTTGAGCAACTGTAGAGAGAGACAGACAATAAAATATAAACAACACATAAATAAATGCCAGAGAGTGAAAATACTGTGGCAAAAATACAGTGAGGGAGAGAGGATGAAAGGGAAAGGACAGCTGCTTAGCAATCAGTGACTTGTTCTATCTTTCAGAGCAATTGAAATCTTTCTACATGAAGTGGATACAAGGTATGAGAATGACTGCAGAATAATCTACGGTGAGGGTATCAACAAAATGAGATTGTCCAGTGTTGATAATTATTGAAAGTTGGTGATGTTGCTTTAAGTTTATTCTACAAGATTTACTATTTTGTAGAGTATCGAAAATTTGCATATAAAATAATCTCTCCCAGGAGAAATCCCAGAGCTGAAGCCACATGAGGGGAAGCTAGAGATGATCTGACGTAAGATGGGCCAGGCTGTGGCGTGTGCCGAAGCCGGGATGTTTAGCCAGCTGAGCTGCTGAGGAGGAAGAAGGTGGTGGGGACAGAGGAGAGATGGGCAGGGTTACCAGCCTGGGCTTTACTCTAAGGACAGTGAGTCCACCCAGAGGCAACCTGTCTGGATGTAGTTTGGGCTTGGAGGCAACAGGACTTGATGCAGCTGATGTAGGTGTGAAATGAAAGGAGAACCAAGATGACATGCAGGTTTCTGACCTGAGTGACAGGGTGGATGGTGATGCCATTATGTGGAGAAAGGGGAGCCTGAGAAGGAAAGCGTGAATTTTTGTGTTTTTTCTATTATTTTGTGGGGCTATGTCACACTCGGGAGACTCAAATAGTTTTGTAACTGCATCTTTGGGACCCTCTTGCATGTCGCACTCCTGCACTATAGTCATAGGTCATGGATGTTCTCTACAGAATACTTCATTTCCACATGACAGGCTTTTGGTTCTAACTCAATTTTCAGATAATCTATGAACTTAATTGCTTTCCCCTTCACAAGTGCTGATCATGAAAATGAATCCCAAGTATGGCTAGGGGTAAGGGTTAGTGTC
This sequence comes from Solenodon paradoxus, assembly GCA_004363575.1. Lineage (NCBI taxonomy): Eukaryota > Metazoa > Chordata > Mammalia > Eulipotyphla > Solenodontidae > Solenodon > Solenodon paradoxus. The sequence goes on along the minus strand of RJWH01000264.1, from coordinate 725,385 downwards.
TGAAGGTCAGGAAGGTTGAAATAAGTGGGGAAAAAAATACCAAAGAAACGTAATTTACTTTCCTTAGTGTCTCTGTACACACAGGGAGGAGGAGGGGCTCGCAGGCCCTGGGCATTACGAAAACCCCAGTGAAGGGGTTTCAACCAATATGATTTCATTAAACACAGTATTTCAGATGTCCTTTCAAGACTTTTAAACATAAAATCATTACACATTAAACAAAAACAACTTGAAACATAATTTTTTTCATCTCTTTGCATCTCTGTTTCCCTATGTTTATTCAATAGCAAATACAATTTTTTTAAAAAAGCCGATGACCCTCATCAGGGATTCAGAGCTCCTGGTCACACACAGTCCTGCTCAGGAACCTCTGAGCACCTCATCCGGGCACAGTGCAGACAGCCCAGCCCCAGTGCCAAGGTTGGCCCTCCCTGTGAGACCTGCACCGGTCCAGCTCAGAGGGAAACTCTGGTGATGCCCAGGGTGGAAAGCAGTCCAGCCACAGACCACAGAGGACACCTCTGAACTTGTGTCCTGTGGGTCCTTAACTGTCATCTCAGCAAAGCAGAGGGCCCAGACAGGGCTATCTGATCACTGGGTCTATGTCCCAGCTTTTCCTGCCCCAGCTCCGGGTCTTGGGAAAACTCTCACCACCTCTCCTCGAGTTACAGGTCCAGGGAAAGGAATCTTAGCAGAGTCTCTGGAGAACAAACTGGGACATTGCATAGAAGGCACTTAGCACATGACCTGATGTAGTAAGTGCTCAATAAGCATTAGATCTTCATATAAAAGGTTTGTCAGTCCTTTGCCTTCTGCTGGGACAGTGTAGACCACAGAAATCTAGCCATCATGTGCTCTCTACACTCTGGGGTGTGGAGTGTGGCAACGGCAGTCCCCACCCCATCTGTGCTCCCATGGAAAGGAGCGTTAGCCGACAAACGCAGTGGGGAGAGGAGTTGCTCTGGGCTTACCAGACGGCCCTGGACTAAGAAGTCCTGGAACATTACAGAATCACACAAAATGATGTACACGGGGCTCACTGTGGGAGCAGAGGAGGATGCAGAGAGTCTAACTGCACCCAGGTTCTCTGAGGGGAAGACCTCCCCCTCCCCGGTGCTGAGGGGCAGCTGTCTCCCTGCCCCACCCTGTGCTTCCTCAGCCCACTGCCCCACCATGGAGGCCCACCTGCTGCCTGAGTAGTTCCAATCACAGGTGTACGCACGTGGAAGAGCTGAGGAGTGCAGTTACCTGTCGGCCCCATTACAGAAGGGAAAGCTGACCTGAGAAGGGAACTCTCCTTTGGTCAAGGTCACACACGTAATGTGTGCCTGTGCGGATTCCAGGATCCAGGCCTGACGGTTGGCGTCTTCTCACAATCCAAGTTGAGGACGCCTCCTGGGAAGCCTCCCGTGTACCTGCCATGGACTCAGAGCCCAGCAGCTCCTGCATTTCCTCCAGGAGACTGGACTTCAGGTCCTTGGCTTTCACAGGTAGGGAAAAGTGAGGAAACTTTGGGGGAATACAGCTCTTCAGGAAGACACCCACCTCCAACACCTGAGCCGTTGTGAAGCTCTGCTCTAAACCTCTGTGGTGCTGAGGACAGATGACCTCCCAGCTGGGCCCCTCGTCCACTTTCCACATGCCCCTAGCCCTGTGTCCACAGACACGGTCAGCAAGGGGTGGCAGTTTGGTGGGACGGGGAAGAGGGTGGGAGAGCTGCTATTTCCAGGCACACAGGCGGCGACTTACTGTAGATCCTGCGGCCGTCGAGCTCATACGTGCACACAATGTCTTCCTTTTTTAACTGATCCAAGTGAAACACGAAGTGTACCATTTTGTAGTCCTCTGCAAGGAAAACATCCAGTCTGTGTGAGTACGGGCAGAGGGGCATCTTCCCTCTGCTCTCAGTGGGGCAGAGCACCCCAGACACAGTTCCCAGAAGACTCCTCTAGGAAGCAGGTAGTTTTGAACCAATACGTCCATTTTCCTGGCCCAGCCTCCCTGGGTGTCATTGAGTGTCTACTATGAGTGGGCAGCGATAGTCCTTGAGCACTTGGAGTCTCTCATATCGCCTCTGACCCGTGTCCATTAAAGGCACCCTAGCTTGTCCACTCTACCGGGGCAAAGGTAGACCCAGTTTATGACCCAGAGGCCCCAGGGGCTGTGCACAGGCCAGGCTCTCCCCCAGGCCTCCCTACATAAATGAGGAAGCAATTCGAGGCTGATAACCTGTTTGGTGCCTAAGCCAGGCACAGGTGTGGACACTGGTCGAGCATTCTTTCATGACGGGCATGTTTCTCCTCCCTGTCTTTCTCTGTGCCTACGGCAAGCTGGAGCTCCCAGGACCCTGGCGAGACTCGAGGAGGCAGCAAGGATCCCAGGATCGTGGACAGGAGGGTCCCCCATGGGAGGATCATCCTCTGTTAGCTGTGGTTTTAGAAGCCTGCACATGTTCACTCTTGTCCTGCCTGTTCCTGACCCTTCAGGGACCTCAGCTTCCTCCCTGGATTCTCTGACACTTCCCCCTGCACTGAACACACTGACCTGAGTCCACAGTGCTGGGACCTCCCTGCCCCTGAGCAAATTAACCCGACAAGCAGAGGAGGCAGCCCATGGGATCAGCACCTGGGATTTTGCCAGGACTTCATGCTAATCCCACTGATGAAAGTCCAAGGTCAGGCCTGGCTAAATCTAAGGCTCTTTGCATGATTGTTCAAAATTAATTAACTCAAGGACAATTCCTGAGAAATGCAGCGCACCCGTGGATCTGGGTGACCTGATTTCTCCTGCTCCTGCTTCCTGCAGCACCATTACATCCAGGCAAAGTCTGAAATTCTCTGCTTTGGTGAAAACAGTTCTCCAACAGCACACCAAAACTGGACTGGTGACAGGTTTTGTTCAGCTACTCCATTTGTTTTTTTTAAGGGAGTTCATGTGTAAAAGACTTTTCTCAAAATCCAGCTGTGGTATTTTCAGAAAATGGGAATGCCAGACATTAGAGGGTCTCTAATTCTGCATGTCAAACACTCTCTGGTGACAGGGAGCACCTGCCCTCCTAAAATCCAGGAAGCTCCTGCCCCTCAAGACCTGGTCCAGTCCAGAGCCCTCACTGCAGCCACTCATCCTGGGCTTGTCCAACCCACTCCTCATGCTCATGTGATCTGCCTGCTCCCCGGAGCGCCAAAGACAGTGTCCCTGTCTTCAGAAAAGCTTGGGTCCCATGGAAGCTTGGGGAGAACACCGAGGCTTTGAGAGGAAAAGGCCAGCTGATGGCCCTCTGCTAAGAAATCAGGCATGTGGCCCCCTCAGCAAAACTTGATGCCGTGTGCTCTCGCCACTCACAGGAGCCAAGAGCACAGTGCACTCTGACCCCATTTCCCAGGCTGCCTGCTCATGCTCATCCAGCATACTGGGGCCCTGCAGCCATGACTTGGGGGCTGTGAATTTAACCTGCAAGGAGTAGCTGGGACTCTCCCCCAGATGCCCTTTTTCACCTAATTGGCTGAACCTGAGCAGCACTGTGGCCCCAAGCTCTCAGGAGTTCCTTACAATTTACATTCCAGGACTGATTACTGTAAATAGGTATTTCTTTGCAAATTAGAAGCTTAAATTACCACACCATATAGTAATTAGATACAAGCAGAGAAGGAAAAGTCAGCATGGAGTGTGGAGGATCTGGCTGTGGAAGCAACAGAAACAGGGAGTATAGCCTGCCTGCTACAAAACAGAAGTCAAAAGTGATGAGAAAGAAATGAGCAAGTCTGTGCCAAGTTAGACACCTAAGTCTGTTCATCCAAAATAACATTCCTACAAACTGAGCATCTGCTCTGCACCTCTCCTGTATGCTTCCCCTTAAACCTTTCAGCACCCATGAGCTAGGCTCTGTGCCCCAATTTTACAGTAAGGGGGATGGACAGGACAGGAAGCTTCACTGAATCCTGGCAGGAACGAGGTCAGCATCTGACCTCAAGTGTCCAATGAGCCCATTTACCCTTTCTGCTCTTGTCTTCTTCTCCATTAATCACCCTCCTCCTGGGGTACAAGCCTCTGAGATACACCCAGATTTGTCTTTCACGTCACTGATTGTGAGTCCAGAGTCAGACAGTCCTGACAGGCGACTAGCACATCAGCTTCTCTCTCCATGTGGGTGACAGGGGACGGGGGTAACAGCTGAGGGCAGGGACTCGTGACGGCCCCAGAGCACAGCAGGAGCTGCCTCCTCAGGGATGACAGGTCATCTTGTGTTCCCGCTGCCTGTCATGCTTCTCTGTCCCTAGGCCCTTAGCATCAGAGAGCATCTTGTTGACGACAGAAAGTCGCTATAATGGAAAGCAAAGATATGGGTCCAGATTTTTGAACAGAAGAGGTTTTCAGTTAAGAATTGTTTCTTTGATCAAAGAGTTTTTCCTTTTGTTTTAAACACCCAGTTCTCCCAGTCTCAGGAAGAAAATGAAGCCCTGAGAAGGAGTATAAGCAGCTTTCACGGAACTGTAATTCCTGTGGCACCAGCTCTCACCCAAGAGGGTCTAGAAGAGTCCCTCTGAAGCAGAGAGCTTCTTTCTGGAGGAAAGAGTCTGGAGCTCAGGTCAACCAGATAGAGAAAGTGGAAAAGGTGACAGCTCCCTGAAAAGTTGGCAGGAGATCAGCAGTGACCGATGACATCTGACTGGACAGGGCACAGATGTGGTGTGACCTCCTGGGGAGGGGCTGGGTCTGGAACCCCACATGCTGCTTGGCGCAACCTCTGGTGGAAATTCGACTATACTGACCAACCTCATCCTGTGTGTGTCCCTTTAATGCTTGTATTCTACATCTGGTATTTCTCCCGGGGACATCCTGACCCAGGCCCACAGAGAAGTATGTGTCAGGATGTTTCCAGTGGTGTGGCTTGTATACCTATTTACTAGGAACACTGAATATCAACCAAGGGAGACTCATGTAATCAGTTTGGTCCATACAGTTCCCCTGCTGTGCAGTCCCAGTGCTGTGGACAGATCAGCCTGCACACAGGGAGCGCATCGCAGAGAGTGGACTTCTAGCGGAAGAAGCACACAGCCCTTCTGCCCACACGGATGCAGGTGCCCTCTGGGGACCCCGCTTCTTGTCCAGTCCCGCTGTCAGGAGAGGCTCCCCAGTTACCCCTGGTGGGACAGACCTCTGTGTGCTGTGGGGTGCCTTTGTCAGGCTACCTTCCTGGCATGACCCTGAGCTCTGAACTGTGTCCAATTCATCCACTGAAATGACTGTTTCTTCTCTTCTTTTATTTGATGTGGTAAAATCAGATGGATATTTCAAGCATTGAATCAGAGTTGCATTTCTGGGGTCAGCCTTAATTAGTCTAAGGTATTGTCCTCTTTATATGTCATGGATTTCATTTGTTAATATTATTGACTTTTAAAATATATACTTTTTTATATTTTAGTTTTCTGTTTTAAAAAATAATTACACTAAAGTTACTGAGGCAATAATTTCGTAACACATGTATATTAAGTCACTACGTGGTATACTTTAAATGGCTATATAGTTTTATGTTTCAAAACACTAGGAAAATGTAGTCACACACACATAGACCCACATCACAAGCACCCAGGTGTGTGTCTTACACAAACATGCCCTTACTTATATACCAGATCTGTATTCATATGGCTACACAATTCCACACAGCCACACTCTACACAGTTACACCACAGATCAGACACCAGATCACACCCACATATCACACACAGTCAGACTGTTCAGTGCACATACCTCACACACACCACAGGCACACAAACATGCACACGCGTTCTCCACGCATAGTGTTACACACCACACATTCACACCCCCACGCAGCCCTCCACTGCTGTACACTCATATATGTCACATGCACACCAAACACTCCTTCACAAGCATTCATGCCACCTATGTCCAGACACACACCTTCTCTCTTGTTTAGGCCTCTAGCTCTCACCTCCTACACAGATAGAGTAGCGTCCACATGAAACACTTCCTTACAAGATTGTCTCGGGATCTGGAATAGAAAGAGGGGCAAAGGGTCAGTGAGAGGGAACTGTGGGTACCATGGTGAGAAGCACTCACCCCGCTTCTCATATTTGGCTCCCTCTCATCGAGACATCATATGCTGCCATGGCCTCAAAGTCCTTCACTATGTACATTAGGTCCCTTCTTTTTGAAATATCCAGCAGCTGCAAGGGAAGGAGATGCATCGGTCCAGAGTCAGGGGTTGAGGACTGAGCAGCCCATCCCATGAAATGGTCTCTGGCCTCAGCCACGCTAGACTCTGGGCCCCACCCGGCATCTGCCAGCAGCTCCGCTTCAGGGAGTGAAAGCCCTCACCCACACCCTCACCATTATTCACGTCTCCAGGGGCTCTCTGCTGTCCACACACTCGGGTGGGTTACAGGACATCACATGGGTGGTCCTGGGAAAGCCGCCTTTGAATGCTTCCCAAACAGGTTCCCAACTGGCACTTGGTTGCTTGTTCTTAATTACCTGGTTTTTATTATAGGCTCCTACACCCAGGGTTACAACCTTCGTTGCTGCATTCTGAGCCCTAGCAGACTAAGAGAAAGACGACTGAATATACATCAGAAAATGCTTGGAGCAAATGGAGGTAAAGATGGACAGGACTCACTTCATGCTTGGCATTCGTAAACACCTGAGGCCGCAGAGGTCCAGTGGTCAGAGCAATAACCACACTGTTAGTATTTCTGCCTGCAGGAGAAGCAGCGGGGGGCCTGGTCAGTAAGTGTACCCTGACCTACTCTACGCTACCAGGTCACTGCACTGCTCCCCACACCTCCTCCCCTGGGGGGAGGCTACCCAACCCCAGCACCCCATCCAGAGCCCCTGAGGGCTTTGAGCAGATTTCTGGAGGGAGGAGAGGCCGCAGCTGCACCCACTTTGCAGATGAGGAGACTGAGCTGACTCTGGACTTGGCCACCTGAACTCTCGCTACTGCCAGACGGTACAGCCTGAGTCCTGAGAGCAAGTCCAGCTATTTCCCTGGACAAGTGCAAGCCTTTCAGACAAGCAAGGGCAGGAGCTGCCACACTGAACAAGACATTCTGCAGGTTCCCTGGGAGGCCAGGCTGCTGGCACCCTGCTGCCTCTGGGGGCCCAGTGATTCAGAAGCCAGGTCAGAGGTGCTGGGGCTGCGGACCCTACGCCTTTGCCTCCAGATCCACATCCCTCCTGACAACAGCCCAGGCCTGAAGCCTCAAGGAGACTGTGCTGGCTGAGCACAGCCTTTCCTGGGGTCACAGACATGGTCACAGGACAAGAGGCAACCCTAGGGGCGAGCTGAAGGGAAAGGGGCAGAGGACTGTGATGGAGACAGAGTGTGCTCAGCTTGGGGAAATCAGCTGTTTCTGTAAACTGAATCCTGTCTGCTCAGGGCTCCTGGCTTTGCTCTTTTTTTTTTTTTTTTTGTAGCCCATCTATAGGTCAGTCACCCTTGTTTAGCAAGACCAGAAGTGTTCCCACTTGACTCATGGTTCACTATCTTCTGGTTCACTGATTTTCATTATCTTTTTGCTAAAGTGCTATCCTAGGTCCCTATATGAGCTCCTCATGGCCTCTGACTCTTGTTCCAAATCTTTTAAACTACAATTCCGGCTTTTCCTGCTGCTCTTGCTTCCAAATTTGATCTTGTCACACCTCTGTTCAAGAATCATCTGTAGAACCCTATAGCTCACAGTCAGAAATCCAAGTCTCTTGGTCTAGAATTATGAGCCCCTCTGGACTTTCTCCCAAGTTCAGCATCATCTCCATTTCTATCCTGAGTTAGTTTTACTCTCCAGTCAAACAGACTACTCCCTCCACGAGAAGTCTTCTTGATTCCTGTTAACCTGTTTTTCCTCAACTCCCAGATTCAGTTCAGATTTTCAGATCCTCTGGGAAGCTATCCTTGTCTATTTTTTCTGGGAATTCTTGCTTTTTCTTTAAGTTTCCATTTAAGTCTTCGCCCTTTTCTGTTGGACTTTTCCACCACTTAATCAGGTGTTTAACTGTGTGTCACTTGTTAGCCTGTTTCCTGATCTGTGCTGAATGTTAGATCATGTTCCCTATAATATAACCGGGCACCCATGCAGGCAAACAAGCAAAGATTTTAGGACCCAGTGAAACCAATGTGATGGTCCTTCTTTCTTGCTTTACAACATCTCCCTGGGTTCTGTGCTTTTGATCTCCCAAGTCTATACAGATAAGCACTCTTTGGAAGAGAAACACACCAACAGTAATTTCTGTACTTCTTCACCACTAGATCCACAAATTTGAAATTTCATCCCAGTTTTACAGTATCTGACCTAGAAACAAAGGAGACCTGTGTCAGAGGAAAGAGGCACAGACAGCCATTGTGTGGGCAGAGATTTTGCCTTCCTACCTTCCAACAGACCCTTTAGCAAATTTTCCCCACCCCATGAATCTGATGTCTGACACTAATCCTCACTCACCTTCGAGGGTCACCGTGGTGTTAACTTTCATAAGCGTTGAGTGTTGGGGAGGATAAATAACCAGAGAGAGTGCACTGAGATGAGGGGCTTTCCATGGAAAACATGGAGGTTTGGTCATGCGAGCTGGAACTGTTAGACAAATAACAAAGAGGATGCATTGGTTGGAAAAGTCCCCAGTCTTTGGGGAGTTTTCCAAACAATGAACCTCATATATTGGAGATTCTGGTCTCTCTCCCTATCAGCAAATGGAGCCTTGGTCTCAGGCAAGGGAGAATGTGCTCTTCAGACTATTTTATTTCCCATATTTCTTGTCAGTCTGTGTACCAAGCCACTCTTGATACAGAAAAACATTCCTACCAATAGAGGGGCATTAATAAGTATATTGATATCCTGGTATCACCACACCCTGACCAGTGGGAGAAGCCAATGCCCTGCCTTTCTCTACTTTCAGTTTCTAACTTCTATCAGCTCCCTTTTTAGTTCCTGGAAGGAGAGTGGGGAATCTGAAGGAGGTTTAGGCTTCTTGACTCCTTCTGCCTAGGAGGGAAGCACTTACATGTGTTTGTCTGCCCAGGATTTAAAGAGTTCAAAAATAGCAGATTTGGGTACAAAAATAAAAGAATCAGCAAAGTTCAGGACAGGATAATTGAAACTATTGACTATCACATGCAGAAAGAAAGAAGAACGAAGAAAAGTAATCAGAGTCCAAAGGATCCATATGACACCTTTAAGCAGACTGACATACCTGCTGTGGAAATCATGCATGGTAAGAGAAAGGAGAAGATGAGTTGTTTGAAGAAATAACAACCCCAAATGTGCAGTTGTATGAAAGAAATGAATCTATAAGTCCAAGAACCTGAATTCCAAAATTCCAATTGTAATAAGCTAAAGAGACCCACACTAAGACACATTATCCTGAAAAAAATTGAAATACAAAGAATCTGGAGACTTTCCATTTATAAACAGCTCTTAATATCATATTCTCTCATGAAAAACCTAGAAATTAGAAGGCAGTATTGGATAAAGTGCTAAAATAAAAAAAATGAATTGAGAATGTCATACTCTGATAAATTGTCCTTCATAATTAATGGAGAATTTAAGATATATTTAGTCCCCTATATCCATGGATTCCACATCCACTGATCCAAACAGCCACAAGTCAAAAAATACATATTATATAGTTAGCCATATGATGGTTGTGCTTGTACTGAACATGCATAGACATTTTTTCATAATTATTCTCAAGCAATACAGTATAACAACTATTTATATAGTGTTTACATTGCATTAAATATTATAAGTATTCTAGAGAGCATTTAAAGTGTGCAGTAGGGTTTAGATAGGTTGTCTGCAAATACTATGCCATTTTATATAAGGGGCTTAAGGAACCATGTGTTTTGGTACCCATGGGTAATGTGAGAATTATCCCCACTAGGATGCTGAAGTATGACTGTATTCACAGGTATACAAAAGCTGAGGAAAATAATTTCTACTGGGCCTGCCCCCAAAGAAATGATAGAGTTCTGGTTAAAATGCAGCAACACTAAACAATAGCTTGCAACACTGTGAACATAAGGAGATTCCTGCTAAAGATAAATATAAGCTGAAGTACTAAAGAAAATTTTAAAGTATATTTTGATTGTACCTGAATGTTTTGTTCTCTATAACATTTAAAAGAAATGCTCTACAGTTACTATTGATCTATGTTATTGGGAATGCTATGTGTAAAGATGCAATTTGTGGCAGTGATAACAACCAAAGAAGGGTTGTAGCAGTGTAAGAGAGATTTCGCCTGTGATTGAGGTTAAGGTAATATTACTTGTAACTAGTCTGTTATAATTTTAGTAGTTAATACCCATGTAATCAAAATTAATATATGTGTAATAGAACACACAGAAATGAAATAAGGGCATCAAAATCTATCACTGCAAAAAAACTAGTAAACACTTTAGTAAGATAAAGAAAGGGCCTTAGAACAGAGACTATATTTCAAGCAGAGGTGAATAACAGGAAAGCAACCGAGAGAACCCTTTAAAGTCACTGCCACTCTTGGAAGACTGATCCAAAGAGTCTGCCATCTCATATGTTGCCCATCCATCTCCAACCCCAATGCCTAAGAGTGAATCATCATTTTCTTGGCTGAGCTAAAAATGTAGGCAACACCAGCTCAGGGCCTCTCAGCAGCCCCTCCACTGACAAGCAAGGAGGATTCTCTTCAGTGGTTAGGTGCTCCCAGCTCTTTGCTGAGATGCTGGTGGCCTGGGCTCATAGCCCTCCATTGACAGTCTCCATGCAGAAGAGGAATCAGAGGAGGGACACACTGGGGTGCTGGAATGGGGGCAGCATGGCAGCCTGAGTGCTGTTACCCACCAGCTTCTGGCTGCTTCCTCCAACCTCCAGGACCTGCCCTCCCAGGAGAGTGCATCCCAAAGACCTTCCTACTCTCCATGCAGGAATGTTGGAGGATCACACACTGCAGTGAAAGGGCTTGGGAAATGGTAAAGTGCTTCGATGATACTATTGACGGTCATACCACTGTTACTACTGAATAAGCCAAGTTTATTCTCAGCCCCTCAGAAGAGTGGAACATGAACCAAGGCCAGACTCCAACAGAAGACCTGCACCCCATCAATTCTTGAGGGCCAGAAGCCGCCTGCTGAAGAGCGCAGGACACAAGGGACACCAAACTCTTCTGAAGGTGCCCAGGACGTGGGCGGGTCTTCAGGTAGAGGAGGACAGAAGCACAACTCTGCAGAGCAGAGAGCTGTCGAAGCAGTGACATTATGAGTATGTCAATGAGACAACACAGCAGTCTCTTTGGATCACAGTTAAAATACTCATTAGGGTGAAAAACAAAACAAGCAAAAATCTTAGAAGTAAGCTCCTAGCGATCATCTAACTCTCAGCATGTTTCAGAGACATACTGATCACAGATCCAGGCTAAGTTGACGGAGGTACTGAGAGTTACACAGAACCCTATGGTGGCCGTTATTCATTCTTAACTGAAAAAGATCCAGGGGAGAAATTCTGGGGCATTTATTCTTCCTCAGGAGCCAGGAGACCACAGAAGGCTTTTCACTGGGTTTGAGCAAGACTGCCTCCCTTTTCTCAAAACCTTGTGTCCCCTTTGCCGCTTCCTTCCACCATGACTCTGGTGCCATGGCAGGAGGGTACTCATGTCTCCAAGACAAAGTAGACATTGAAGGTTCTTTTGCAGGCAGTCTTCAGTCAAAAGATCTACATATCTTTTGTGGTGTCTGTGTTCTTGGTAGGAATTGCTCCACGTTGGGAGATGGTACAGGATATTTCCTCATCTCGGCAGGGATAGTGGCAGCAGAAGTAGCAGAAAGAGTAGGGGGCCCGGCATCCTGGACCAACTATTTCCCATTTTTCTTGGTCACTTAAGGCCACATAGGTTGCTGCCTCTCCCCATTCCCAAGGATCTTAGTTTCTGCAAATTTTTCACCAAGTCACACTTTGACTCTTCATCTGACACCTGCATTGGGGGCAGTTAGGGTTAGGGCTGGCTCAGGGGCCAAGGGCCCCACTACTCACCTGGCTAGGCCCCCTTCAACCCATAGAGATATAGTGCCCTGTGCTTATGATGATCTGGTGGTTGGTATGGCGACTTTGTGATCTGCAGCTCCTCTAACTATCTGCCCACTGACATCCTCGGAGAGAGTGTTGGGATCTTTGGAGGGTGGTAAGATGAGCCTTCATTTGTCCCTTAACCCAAAGCCTAACAGCTGGCCATTACAATCCTGCAAAAATACTGACTTTTGTAGATGGAAATAGGGCACTGTAGTAGCTTAAAGATATTGCTATGGGTGAGGCACTCTAGGAACTGAGAGACTACAGTGTTATAATGGTCTTTTTATGTTTAGATCTATGATTCTTTTTGAGTTAATTTTTGTATAAAATATAAGGATTAAAGTTTATTTTTGCAAAGAGATATGCAATAGTTTCAGCACCATTTGTTGAAAAGATAATCAATTCTCTATCCAACAAATTACTTTTGCACCTTTTTTTGGAATTAATTGGCCATGTATGAGAGTCTATTTATGGACTTTGTACTGATCTATGTGCCTGTCTTTATTCCAATACCACACTGTCTTGATTACCATAGTTTCATAATAAATCATTAAATCAGATTGTATAAAATTTTCAACTTTGTTCATTTTTTTAAAAAACTAATTAGCTATTCTTGGTCTTTGTATTTCATTATGAATTTTAATGGTCAGAATAGCAACTTTTTTTTTAAAAAGACCATTGACATTGCAGTTGGGATCCTTTTGCATCAATGACTAACTTGGAGATAAAGGATATCATAACATAAATGTCACATTTATTTAGGTATTTAATTTCTCTTTTTAAATAATATGTTATTATTTCTTTAGTTCACAATGCTAAGTTCCCTTTAGGATATTGAAATTGTGTCTATATTTCACACCACACAAGCCACTAGAGTTCCAGTGTCCCTTACTGCTATCTTTTCCCCTCATCTACCCTCCCCCCAAAACCTGTCCTGAGTCCTGCTATTTTTGTTGGAATTTGTATGTTCATTTGTTTCATTTCATTATGTTCCACCTATGTTCCAACTATCCTATAATTCCTTTTCTTTGATTTATTTCACTCAACTTGATCACCTCTGGGTCCATCCAAATTGCAGCAAAGGACACAATTTTGGGAAACAGTATGAAGGTTCCTCAAACAAATAAAGATGGATTTACCATTTGATCCAGCAATTCGATTCCTGGGCATATATACAGAGGCTACAAAATCTCTAATCAGGAAAAACATCGATACTCCTATGTTCATAGCTGCACAATTCACCATAGTTAAGACGTGGAAACAACCTAAATGCCCATCAACATATGACTGGATAAAGAAGCTATGGTAGATATACTCAATTAAGTTGAATGCTGCTATTTAAAAGAATGAAATTGTGCCCTTTGATACAATCTGGATGTAATTATCTTTTATGAGAACACCAAAGTCACCAGAGAATGGAAAGATCTAGAAGGGGAAGAAGGTTGTGCAAGGATTCCAAAGTTCTTGTTTAATGAGGGTCATTATAGCTATCTACTTCTGTGAAACTCACCACTCCAAACTTAGTGACATTAAACTGGAAGCATTTTATTATGTACACAGATTCTGTGGCAAGAAATTCAGAGGGCTGGATGGACATGACTTGTCTCTGCAACATGGAAAAACATGGGCATTGACATCTCTGGTCAAAAGTGATTCAAGAACTCATACTGTTAATGTAAAAGAATTTAAGAACTACTTTAATCAATTTATTTTCTTTGCTTTTGCTGCACAAAAGTAAGATATGCTTAAAAATCCTTTGCTAGTGAGTCTAAAAGCTCTTCTGAAATGTATAATAGAAATTTTAAGTTGAAAAGAGCACCATGTTGTCTATTGCTCTTGTAATTTTGTGAGTCATATTTCAAATCATTTGAATGTCTTAAATAAATGATAGCTTAGAATTTACCTGGTATATTTCTTCCAACAGCATTTTAGGCTTTGCCTATTTCACGTACTTCATATCACTCAACATTATCATATTTAGATATTTCCTTACTGAGTAAGCATCTTGTTGTGGTCTTAATTTATATGCTCTTAAGCTCAGATTCCTCTGGGGAGTTCCATATTTGTAGTGCTAATACCGTCTTGGAATTACTCTTTCCTCTGAGATCTTCCTGCCTAATCCCTCCTCCATTTCTTTCCTTTTCAAAGCACTCTATGTCCTTGTGATCTTCAGGTTGGAGACATGGACCCTATCAGTGTGTTTCTCAGCTCCTTTGCTCACTGTAATTTCCTGAGGTCCATTCTTTCATCTATTTGTGTTGAAGAACATTCTTTAGCAATTTTTTCACCAACATTTTACAGATATTAAGCTTAGGATTTGTGTATCTGAAAATATCTCTATTTTATGCTATACTATACCCTAAAAGATTACATTCTGAACTAATGGAATGAGAAAAGCTTTTCTGATAAGTACGAGTTAAATTTATCACTACAAAACTAGCTCTAAAAATAGATGCTCTATAAAGTATAAAGAAACCCCACTTAAAAACAGCAAGACAGCAAATATTAAAAGTGGGAGAAGAGAACAAAAATGTAGATGGTTAGGATTTGTGTAAGACTAATCTGCTTTCTAATAAAGAATAAGAAATAAATATAGTATTCTTAATGCTAACTTTAGGGTAACCTCAAAATACATCTCAGGGGAAAAGCAAGGAAGAAAACAAAAGGAAACCAGTCAAAACGTAACTACACCAAGCACACCTAGAAAAATAAAGAGAAGAACAAAAGAATGGTCTCGAACAACATACAGAAGACAAATTAAAAAATGAAAATAAGCAATTGCATATCAATAATCACCCTAAAATTTAAAGAACTTAACTCACCAAATGACACAGAGTAGTCAAATGGGTTAAAGGCATAGCCAAGCCTTCTGCTGCGTTCAGAGTTCTCACCTTCCTTCCAAACATAAAGACTCAAAGTAAATAATTTGGAAGACAGTCCTACAGTCAAATGACAACCACAAAAAAAGCAGGAACAACCATAGCTATATGGGTAAAACAGACTTCCAATTAAAAAGCATAAGAAAAGACAGAGATCAACATTATATAATGATTAAGAGGTCAATCCAGCAGGAAGATATAATGTTTATTAACATATGTGCATCAAATGAAGGAACATCAAAATATATTGGAAGCATTAGAGATGATGAGCTACACTGACAGCAACAAAATAATAGTAGAATACTATATCACCCCATTTAAAACAATGGCCAGATTAACAAGGCAGTAATTAACATGAAAATAGCAGTTTTATATAACCATATGGAACAGTTAGGTCTAACAGATGTATTTGGAACACTTCATCCAATGACTGCAGATTTCATGTGTTTTCTGATGTGCACATGAAACATTCTCAGGAATAGATCATATGTTGGGACACAAAACATGTGTCAACAAATTTATAAAAATCGAAATCATACCAAGCACCTTCTCTGACCACATGGGTTAAAACTAGAAATCAACCACCAAGAGAAAGCGAGACAACACGAAATTAATTGGAGACTAAACAATATACTTCTGAATAACTCTTGGGTATAAGAGATCAATGAGGAACTTGAAAAATACTTGATGACAAATGAAAAGAAATTTATGAGCCTCCAGAATCTATAGGATGCAACAAAAGCAGTACTAAGAAGAGAGTTCATTGGAATCTAAGTCTACTTCAAGAAATAGAAAAAAATGCAAATAAATGATCTAAACCTATGTTTAAAACAACTAGAGAAAGGAAAACAATTAAAGCCCAAAACCGGTAGAAGAAAGGAAATAAAATTCTTGACAAAATAAATGAAATAGAAAACAAAAAAGACAATCAAAAGATCAATGCAACCAAAAGTTGATTCTTTGTAAATATAAACAAATTTGACAAACCATTGGCTGCAATCACAAAGTAAACAAAAAAGAGAAAGATCTCATAACTAGAATCAGAAATAAAAGGAAGAATTTACAGCAGACACCACAGAAACACAAGACATCATAGAAACATCGATGAACAGCTCTATTCCAACAAAGCAGACAACCTTGAGTACATGGACAGATGTCTAGAAAAATATTGTCTACCAAGACTGAATCTTGAGGAACTGGAAAACCTGAACAGAACAATCACAAAGAATTGAAGCGGTAATAAAAATCCCCCCAAAATAAAAGCCCAGGACCTTATGGCTTTTCTAATGAGTTTTACCAAATCTTCAAAGAAGAATTAATACCTATTCTTCTCAAACTCTTCTAAAATATCAAGAACAGGGAACACTTTCAATTACTCTCTATGAGTCTGATACTTCACTGATACCAAAACCTGACAGAGATATCACTAAGAAAGAAAATTATAGACCAATATCTCTAATGAACATAGATCCAAAAATTCTCAGTAAAACATTAGTAAATTGAATTCAACAATACATCAAAAAGATCATCTATCATGACCAAGTGGAATTTATCCCAAGGATGAAAGGATGGTTCAACCTATGTAAATCCATTAATGTAATGCACCATATCAACAAAATCAAGAAGAGAACCACATGACTATATCAATAGATGCAGAGATACCTTTTGACAAGATCCATCATAATTTACAATAAAAATCCTGTATGAAACAGTGATAGAAGCTTCATACCTCAGCATAATGAAGACCATATATGTTGAACCCACAGTCAACATTATAGACAATGGTGAAAAATTGAAAATGTTTCCTCTAAGGTCAGGAACTGTCTACTCTAACGCAGGGCTGTCTACTCTCACCACTGCTATTTAATGTCATACTTGAGTACATAGCCAGAGCAATTAGACAAGAAAAGGAAATAACAGGAATTTAAATTGGAAAGGAAGAACTAAAACTATCATTATTTGCAGGTGAGGTGATTATACATATTGAAATCATAAAAACCCTGTCAAAAACTACTAGAACTAATCAATGAATACATTTTTATATGCAAACACCATACTACAAGAAAATGAAATCAAGAAAACTACACTGTTTAAAATAGAAGTAAAAAGAATCAAATATCTTGGAATATATATAATAAAGGAGATGAAAGACTCGTAGAATGAAACCTACAATTTTTTTGGAAAGACATTACCTGCTCATGCTTGGGAAGAATCAACATCATTAAAATGGTCATCTTACCCAAAGAAATGCACAGATTAATGCAAGTCCCAAAAATCCCTTGAGTTTATTTCCATGAAATAGAACAAATGATCTTAAAATTTCTATGGAAAAATAAAAGTCCACAAATAATCAAAGTATGAGAAAAAATAACAAATCTATCTGTCTACCTATCTATATATGTGTGTATGTAGGTGTATACATATATATATGTGTGTGTGTGTTTATATATATATATATATCAAAATAGTATGATACTGGAATAATAACAAAGGCACAGATCAGCGGAATAGAAGTGAATCAACAGAAACTGACCCACTAACATACAGTCAGTTAATCTATGACAGAGGAAACAGAGTCCTACAGTGGAGAAAGGAAATTCTCTTCAATACGTAGTGTAGGGAAACTGGACAACTACATGAGAAGAATGAAGCTGGATCTTTCTCTAATACCATTCACAGAAATTAACTCAAAATGGACTGGAGACTTGCACATGAGACTGAAAACAAAATTCTTGGAAGACAACATCAGTCTAAGAGAGAACTTGGGGCATTCAGCTCCAGCATCAAGCAAAACAAAAAGAAAAATAACCAACTGGGATTACATTAAATTTAAAGACTGCTTCACAGCAAAATAAAACATAACCAAAACAAAAAGGTAACCTACTAACTGAGAGAATATATTTGAATTTCATGTTTCTTACAAGGACTCAATGTCTGAACTATACAAAGAACACATACAACTCAGTAACAGAAAGAGAGGCAATCCAACCAAAAAATGGGAAGAGAAATTAGAGAGACATTTTTCTAAAGAGGATATACAGATGGCCAACAGGCACATGAAAAGATGTTCCTACACGTTGGCTATCAGGGAAATGCAAATCAAAACACAACGAGATTTCTTATTACACATGAGAGATTGGCTATTATTCAAAAAGTCTGAAAACAACAAATGTTAATAAAGTTGTGGAGAAAATGGAACAATTTTACACTGTTAATGGGAGTGCAAATTGATGCAACCCCTTTGAAAATATTATGGAGATTCATCAAAAAGTTGAATATGGATATCCCATATGATCCCACTTCTGGGTGTTTTCCTCAAAGATACCAAAACACTAATTTGCAGATATTTATGCACCTCCATGTTTATTATAGCCCTATTCACAATCACTAAGAACTGGAAACTACTTAAGTGTCTAACATCAGATGAATGACTAAAGAAGATGTGATGCATGTATTCAGTGGAACACTACACAGCCCTTAGAAGAGATGCAATCCTGTATTTTAATAGCATGGATGGATCTAGAATGGATTATGCTAAGTGAAATAAGACCAGAGAAGAAAGATACTAGATGACCTCATTCATAGATGAACTGTGGATAGACAAACCAAAGAAACAGATGAAACAAAACCAACCCTTGAACACTTGCAATAGATCTGAAGTTATCAATAGAGAATGAAACAGGATCAAAGAGGGAGCAACTGGCAGTGGAGTCCACTGGACAATCGTGAAGAAAACTTGGTGATTTTGGTGATTTTGGTGTAGGGTATGTTGATATATATCTGAGGAATGGGGACACTGAACATTTGGGAAACCTATACATATGAGCTTATTTTATGTTACTGTAATAAAAAGCAAGAATGTCACTTAGCTGTTCAGAAGCCATTCTCTCCAGACTTCACCCTTTCTTCTCTGACTGTCCAGTCTTCCATGGATAACTAGTTCCCTGACACCTGCATTCTGTGAGGTCTCTGAACTCACCTTTATCTGGTCCAGTGCTGCCACTTTGCATGAGGAGACTACAGAAAAGCAACGGCAGATGGACAGCTGCAATGTCTGGAAGATGATCCAATGTCTGAAAACTGCAAAGACGTAGCTTATGAGCAGCCCATCTTGGCTGGAGAAAAGTTCATTTAGCTGCCCTGCAATTGCTTGATATGGACCACTTTGTATGAATTCCAGACTGTCACTTGGGTCACACTGATCCAAGAGAGGTCTAGATACAGAGTGATAAGCAAATGCAAGTGCAGTCTCCTTTCTGGCCAAGGAACCATCTCCAACCAGCATGAGACTGAATGACCTTGGAGTGACCCTGCACCAGGACTCTGCCCCCAGTCCTGCAGGTAATCAGTGTACTCATAAAGTGTGTGAAGAGTTAAACTCATTGTCATGCATGCATATGCATATTTTCATTGACAAAAAAATCTTTAATCAAATTAATTTTGAAAAGAAAAATATTCTGCTCAAAAATAAATCTGTTTGCAAACTATCTATTTATATCTAAAATTAACTAGCACATAAATGTTGTTTATATTGACCTATTTTGTCATTTAAATTATAAGTCTCAAGTATTTATGCTGACATGATTTTGGTTAAAAGAAAAAAAACAGTAATGGAACAATTAAATCTGTATTTTTGTTTGGCAAGTATGAGTTGTTTCATTTTGAAATAATTACTAATAGGTCTATGAATGTGAATAAAGAGGCCTATTAAACAATTCTACTCAGAAATGACATTCTCCATTATTGTCATGGACTTATTAAGACTCTCACTCATAAATATAAATTGGTAAGAAACTCCTTCTACAACGTTCCCTCTGGAAGACAAAGACATTAAACATTATAATATCCAATCTGATGACTGTGCCTGTTAGAAACACTACCACCTCAATATGTGGTCTTGGTTAGCCTTTGGTGATGAGTGAACTGAGTCTCATAGAGGTTAAGTAGCACACCCAGGTGACCAAGCAGAGATTCAGAGTTAGATATTGCAACTCCTGTCTGCCTGGCTCCATGGTCCATGGTACTAGTTATTAATGCTTTTTTTTTTTTTAATGTGAGAACATAAAAATAACATAAATGTACCATTTCAGCTTTTTTAAGTGTACCCTTCAGTGGTACTAAGTACATTTAATATGTTACAAACTTGCAATCATCACCACTATAAACCTCTGGTAATTTTTCATCATAACCTGTTGAAACAGTATACATATTAAACTGTAACTCCCTAGTAAGCTTGCCTCAATCCCTGGTAACCTCTGTTCTATGTTCTGTATCTTGACTTTGTCTATTCTAGGTACCATAAAAATGGATTCGTAAAATATTAGGTCATTTATTTATGGCTTCACTTATCAAAATATTTTGAGGTCCAACTATGTTATATCATGTATCAGAATTTCCTAACTTTTTACAGTTGAATAATATTCTATCTTATGACATTTTGTTTGCTAGTTCATCTGTTAATAAGCTATTGGGTTGTTTCCACTCTGGGAGCTGTCATACACAGTGCTGCTTTGGAGAAGTGTGTATGTCTTTGTTTGAGCACTTAGTTTCATCACTTTGGGGCATATGCCTAAGAGAGAAATTGACAGATCATATAGTAATTCTTTGTTAAGTTCTTTTGAGTGTAGCATTTACCTCTTTCTATATTTCCATTGTTTAATGACTAACCTAAATACTTGTCACCTATGAATAATCTCAATATTTTGACTCCTATTATTGTTGAAGTTATTGCAATATTTAATGATAACAGGAACACCTATATAAAAAACAATTAAGCATCAAAAACTGGCCAAATTCACTTGAAATCCACTCATTAATATGAACTAAGTAATACACCGGGAACACATTGCCTTCATCTTCTAAAGTCTCAGTTTACTAATAGTTCATCCAGTATGGTATCTCCTCCTCTCTGTTTAACCATAATATGATTCAAATGTTCCTAATTTAGAAGTATGTATCCTTGTAATAACTAAATGTCAAAGAGGCCAAACAGAGCTATTTTCAGGACACAAATACATGGGAGAAAGTGAGGAGGAGGAAGAACAAGTAACTTTAGGGAGCTGCTAGAGAGTACAGAGAGTATGGCCGCTATTGAGAACAGTGGAGGACAGCAAAGGCTCCTTACTATTGAATGGGAGCAAGAAAACAAGGGTTTCATAGATCCACTCCTGCATGGCAGCTGGTGTGTATGGAAGGAGGAAAGGAAGGGTTAACTCTGCTTTGCACAGAGAATAAAGACTGAACTCTTACTTCAATTGATATGGGTGCCTTCAAGGAAGCCAGTATGATCCTTTTAATATGTTGTTGAATTTGGTTTGCTAATATTTGTTGAAGATTTTTGCATTATGTTCATCAAAGATATTAGTCTATCATGTTGAGTGTGTGATTTGTCTGGTTTTGAAATCAGAGTTTGTTGGCTTCATAAGATGATTTCGAAACTTCTTAGCCTCTTCAGTGTTTTTCAAAGAATTTGTAAAGGATGGATGTTATATGTTCCTTTAAGCCTCAGTAGAAATCACCAGTGAAGTTATCTGGACCTGGACTGTGTGTGTGATTATGTGTATATGTGTTTGTCATACATGGTTTATTGACAGCACACAAAATCCATCTTTACATATCTTTGTTTAATTCAGCACCCTCACAGATAAAAGCAAAAATCCTTTCGAGTTAAACTCCCTTTTATATCTCCACAGTGATAAAAATTGGATTGTGGGTAAGGGAAATAGCTCTTATCAGACTCCAAAAGGTACATAGTTGGTCATGACATCCACATGTCAGTTCAGAAAATGCATCATTTGTGGCTATGAACAGTTACTGGTTGTTTGAGTCCTGACTTTTCTTTTCAGTCTCCTAAAATACAGTTTAAAGGTAGTCATCTCTGCATTATTGATCATTAACTCAATTAAGATTATTTCAGAATATCCCAACATATCACAAAATGAACAAAGATGGTGTTCTCTATTAACTACTCAGCAATACTGACTCAGGGCAAGTACTCATTGGCAAAACTGCAATGAGGCCAGAAAGAATTTATGGGAGAGAATAGTAGAGGTACATTCAAGTCAACCTGTCTAATGATACTTTGTTACCTTCCTGTGGAATGTTATAATCTCTTGTGTAAGTTATGGATAAACACAAAATTTAAATTAAAAGCTATTTAAAAGCAAAAAGGGAAAAATAGTATCACGGGACATGAGATTTTGAATCAAAGATTTATCATTCTGCATTTTAACTACTTTTAAAAAATTGCAAGTATATTTTTAATAATTTTTCATAAAAATAGTTAAAATAGCTTTAAGGTTAAATAACTGAAAAAATTATATCTATGAGGTACAGTAATACAGAGGTTAGCAATTTAGTAGTGCTTACTTATAAACACACAGCTTTTGGACCCATAGTGTTTCATTATCTTCCGCCAAATAAAACCCAGTCAATGAATTACCTGCAGTCTACACTATGGTCACAAAAGCCACAGCTCTGCATAGTTGATATGAATTTAGGTTTCAAGGAGAAATTTCAGACCTGAAAATGTGTTCAACAAAAGCTAAATTCTGAAAGGATTTTGTCAGATTCTTGAAAGGCCTCAATAAAGGACATTAAATTTTTACATTCACGAAGGTGACCAGGAGCATGCCTTACTGGTCCTTCTCTAAATCAGAAATTAGCCTGGTATCAGGGCAACTTGCCCTGTACTAGTTTGAGGTTGTATAGTAATCAGAGGACTATCTGAGGGCAGTCCTTTGGAAATGAGTTTGAATGTTCTGAATCAACATAGTTCCTTTTTTTCAAGGAATAGTCTTCTAAGACACCATGATCCAAGTTCTCCCATCACTTCCTGAAGACTTTGGAGATGGATAAGAAGGAGGTTTCACATATTGATTGTTATCATTGAGTTCCTGTTCTTTGCTGTTGTCATAGTCTACCTGAAACAAAGGTTATTAAATTGTGATGGCAGTATTAGTGCCACAGTCTCTGATTTCTTTTCGTCATTATTGCTTTGACATATATTTCCAAAGCCCTTGACTTTTAACCTATGTTTATTGGTGGATCAGATGTGCATTTATTATAGGCATAATATCAATGGGTCCTGTTTTGTTCCATCTAGCCACGCTATGTATTTTGATTGGTGAGTTCAGTCCATTCACATTTAGGCTGATGAAAGCAATGCAGAACTTTGTTGCTGTCCTCTGAGTCTTTGTTTTTTGGTTTTCTCTGCTTGTTCTGTTGCTTCACTTCCTATTTGTTTAGTTTCGCTTTTTCCTTTGGATGGTTTACAGTGTTTGTTTTATCAGGTTTGTCTGCTTTCCAGCTATGTGTCTCTTTATATTTGGGTTTTGTGACTGTCCCATGGGTTAGCTCTAAATGTCCTGCTCTATGATTTTAAGAGCTAATGCCATGAATTTGTATAGGCTACCTGTTTTACTTTCCCCCTTTAGTGTTTTTTGTTCACTTCTGTTGGTCTCATCTCTGTTCTTGCTTTTGCTTTCCTGTTTATCATCATTCTTGATGAATCTTTTTTTTCCCCTTGTTGTAGGATCCCTTTCTGGATTTCCTGAATGTCAGGCTTAATGATGGGAAAATCCAGTAACTTTTCATTTTATCACTGAAGACTCTTATTTCTTCATTATATTTAAATGATCATTTTTCAGGGCAGATTACTCTTGGCTGGTAGTTTTTATCTTTTAGCATTTTGAAGACATCTTTCCACTTTTTTCTGGACTGTAGGATTTCTGTTGAGGAGTCTGATGATATCCAGATGAGTACGTCTTTGCAGATTATGTTTTTCTTTTCTCGAGCAACTGTGAGTATTTATTCTTTGTCATTTTTTTCTAATTTTATTATGATGTGTCTTGGTGTAGGTCTGTTTATATTTATAACTATTGGTGTTCTCTCCACTTCTTGAAGCTCTGTGGTAATTCTTTGTGACAAAAGTGTGACATTCTCTGCTATTATTTCTTTAATTTCTGCTATTTTCTGCTCGTTTCTCCCTCTTTTTTTCCTTACAAAATGCCTATTATCCTTATGTTTGTTCTCATAGTGTCTGACATTTCTCATAAGGTTTCTAAATTTTTCCTCAATCTTCTTTCTCCTCTTCTGTGAAGGTCACCTCTGTTATTTTGTCTTCAGTTTCTCATATTCATTCCTCTGCATGATTCAGTCTGTTTATGGAGATTTTCTTGTTTTCCTTCAATTCCTTGATTAGATCTTTCATTTCTAGCATTTCTGCTAGGGATTTCTTTATGCCAACAATCTCTTTGATGATGTGTTCCCTATAATCTGTCATTCTTTTCTGAAATCTTCCAATTGCCTTTGGGTAGTTTTTGTGCCTCTTTCATCTCATTCAGCTTTTTCATAACTATATTTTGGAACTCTTTATCTGTTAATGTGTCCCAGTCCATATCTATGGAGTTCTTCTCTAGTGAGATTTTGTCCATTTCTTCTTTTGGCACCATTCGTATTTTCTTTGGCCACTTTGGTTTTGGCATATCTTTTTTTTTCTGCCTCGAATTCAGTACTATGACTCTTTACTTTAGGTTTCTCCCTACTTTGAACTGGGTTGAGGAAGTGTAGTTTCTGCCTGTCAGGTAAGGAGAGGACCATGTATGAGGACCATGTGATTTTTGGCAGGTTGTGCTGTGCTCATGCTGAGGGGGTGGGGAGAACTCACTTTCTCAATGACTAGTGAGAGGAGTTCAAAAATGCCTGTGGTCTACTGTATGCGGTGTCTGGGTCAGCGACCCAGAGTTAAGGAAACAGACTTCCCCTCAGGCATGGGGCAATGGTGAACAGCCACCTGCAGAGTCTGGTGTCTGGGCAGGCTGTGAACTGCCCATGCAGTAGCTTAGGGAGTGGTCTTTTCCCTCAGTCTGGCTGTGGAGTGTGCACAATGGAGCTTGGGGAACTTTCCCTCAGGGTATATTGCACTTTATTACTAAGATGCAAGAAGAGATATTGACAAAAAGTCTGAGAAATTAGTACATCCCTGAAAATATTGAATAAAATTTCATATCAAAGAGAAATATTGAAGTATTATTAAAGGTAATGTTGTAGAATAATTAAAAGCACTTATTTTTAATTAAAAAGAAGATAAAATAATGGTGATATTATTTGCACCATATTTTTAGATTTGATGTAAAATGTATTCATAACAACAAAAAGTAGGGAGGTAATATCCTGAATATTGGGGAAGATGTACAACAGTAATTTCCCTTTACAGAGGACTTTATAGCTTTATCAACAAAGTTTGTATGTTGAATGAACTTATATAAAAAATCAGAATTTAGAGTTATTTCAATTTTATTAAATTCCCTGTACTATATTATCTTACTAAATCATTTAGTTCTTTTCTAACTCAGTCCTGAGATCTTTCATCATCTTGCATTTTTTCCATTTCTATAGCCCCTGAAATATTCAAAACTGTGAATGTTTATTGAATAAATATATGAAGTTGAGTTGACAAGCATCCTGACTAAAAAGGGATAACTCAGCTGGGGTTATTGGAGAGGATATGTGAAATTTGTGGTTTAAAGGTAGAGACCAGAGGATTTATTAATTGGGTTTAAGTTCTAAGATAAAGGACTAAGGATAAAGTTAAAATTCTGTTTTCTTGAGTAAGTGAATAAATGCAGTTGCCAGTTTGAGATATTACAGGATAAAAGAAAATATTTGAAAGATTAGAATTTCAGTATTACATTTGCTTAATTTGAGATATTTACAGACATATTGTAGGTATTAGAATCCAAAGTTCAGAGAAGCATTTTGAGATGGTGGCATAACTTTGGAATCACCAAAGTAAAAATCTTACTAGATGAAATCATCTTAGAAAGAAGACAGAGAAAGAGAAAAGTCACAAACTGAAAACCTGGACCATCAAGCATTTTTTAGTCAGAGAAGAAGAAGAAACCATAAAGAAGATTGTGAAGAAGTGGTCAGTGAGGCAGAAGGCAAACCAGAGGAGTCTGGGAAGGGAGAGGGAGGACTGGAGATCAAAGGAAGAAAACGTTTTAACTCAGAAGAGGTCATCAGCTTTGTCAAATATTACTGTTAAGGAAGTTGAGGAGTAGAAAATTGATTATAACACTAATAAAATAGAAGTTATTGGTAACATGGATTAGAATAGTTTCAGAGGTCATCTTTCTTTTCAGGGTAAAGTCCAACCAGAGTAGATTTTAGAAAGAAGGCAGAACAAGCAATACTTATTCAAAGAGATATGTACACCCCCATGTTCACTGCAGTATTATTCACAATATCCAAGAGCTATAAACTACCTAAATGCCCATCAACAGATGAGTGGGTAAAAAAGTTGTGGTATATCTGCATAATGGAATGCTATGCAATCATCAAAAAGAGAGAAATCCTGCCATCTGCCAAAGCACGGGTGGACTTGGAGAGAACTATGCTTAGGGAGATAAACCAGAAGGAGAAAGGCAGACATCATATAATATCACTCATGTGATGTATATAGAGATAGAAAACAAATGAATGACATAAATTAAAACAATACTAAACTTAAATAGTATGATTATGTTTTCTTTAAAAATTTTTTTAGTATTTTATAGTGATAACTTTTTTACAAATTAAAATAAACTTGTGTATGGAGATTCCCCATATGTGCAGGTTCCCCATTCTTCAGATATGTGTCAACACATCTTGCCCTCCACCAAATCACCAAGTGTTCTTCACCATTGTCTAGTAGGCTCCAGTTACTCCCCAACCCCATCCAATTCCCGATAGGTAACCTCAGTTCTGTTGCCAGTGACCAAAGACTGGTTTTGCTTTATCTGTTGTTTTGTGTTGTCTATTCACAGCCCACCTATGAGGAAGGTCATCTGGTATCTATCTTTCTTCTTTTGGCTTATTTCACTTAACATAATCTCCTCTAGGTCAATCCATTTTGATTCCCATCAACATTGTAAAACTGTTCCCTTTTCTCCACAACTTTATTGACATTTGTTTTTTCCAGACTTTGGAATAATAGCCAACTTATCAGGTATATTCATAGTTATTTAGATTTACATTTCTTGATAACCAGAGAGTAGGAACAACTTTTCATAAGACTTTTAATCATTTGTATATCCTCTACAGAAAAATGTCTCTATAATTCCTCTTATCATTTTTATTGGATTGTCTTCCTATTACTGAGTTTTATAAGTTCTTTGTATATTTTGAATATCAAGCGCTTGTCAAAAATATGGAATGCAATTATCTGCTTCCAGTTAATATGTTGTTTTTCTGTTTTTATGATGTTTTCTTTCATTGTGAAGATTTTTAGCTTTATGCAGTCCCAATTGTTTATTTATTTATTTGTTTCCCTTGATTCTGGAGTTGAGCACCCCAAGGCCTCTGTAAGGCTGATGTCACAGAACATCTTTTCTATGAGTCTTCCAAGAATTGTATGTTTTTCAGTCTTATGCCCAAGTCTCTGGATAATTTTGAGTTAATTTTTGTGAAGGGTGATAGACAGTGGTTTAGCTTGATACTTTTTCATATGCCTCTACATATCTTGAAATCTTCCAGCTTTCATTTTGTAGTTGATTTCTTGCCGCGGTCCAGCCGCAGCAGGATCCAGGGGGTCCCGAAGGTGGGTAAGGCGAGTGGGAGACAAAGAGACTCAGACTCGGAGGCAGAGTGAATCTTTGTTCCGTCTTTATCACAAGCAAGCAGGTTTTTTATACTTTCTTTTTGCAGCTTTTAGTTTTAAGATTACGTAAACCAAAAGCACAGATTCGCATAGTGTTTTTGTTTCTTAAGTAAATGAATTACCTGACCTTTTTGATAGGATCTTGCTTAAGGTAAGGTGTGAGGCAAAAGAGAATTCTACAGACTTGTGAAAGGTTAGAAAGTTATTTATCAAATTCTTAAATGCATATCAAGTGGAATTGAATCTGGCGGGCCCTTTTGAAATCTAGCAAGTTCTTGTTGCCCAGTTTTTGTGTTGGTCCTATTTTTATGAACCTTTATAAGTTGTTCTAATAGTTTTACTTTTTGTCCCCTATTGTGCATTCTGATTCCATTTTCGTCATAGGCACCTGTACATGGTAAGGGGGGAGCAGGCAGTCGTCCTGCATTATTTTTTCCTCTTGGTGGGTACCATAATTTTCCTTTAATCTTATAAGCTATTGTAAGGTGAGGACAATGCTGTGGGAGGGAATTGGAATAGTTTTTCTTTGTTTTTAGATATAACCTACATCATTAATGGGTCAACTGTGTAAATGAGTGGAGGCTGAAATAATTTCCCTTGCTATAGTTGATTTATTATGTCTCCCACAGAGGCAGTTGGGGATATTTTCTGAGTCAATTTCTTGGGTAATTTATAAGTATATTGTTAGCCTTGCATAGAGGCAATGGCATAGGTGAGTTTAGTTTTTTCAGTACTGTTTTGCCTTGTTGTAATAGTCCCATTTTTCAGAGAAATTCCCAATCCTTCTCCCAGTAGGGAAATTGTTATTTTCATTATTATTTTAAATTAATTCTGCATATATGAATAAGCCAATACAGCAAATCATGATTCCACAAATCATGATTCCCAGGAAAGCTCGGTTAGAGGCACCACGTCCTGTTCCATGAAGAAGTTCTCTTTGAAACCCCTTTTCTTTCGGCTATTGACTTTGTTATTTAGCCAGGTTGGACATGGACGTGGCAATTTCTAGTGTTAAGTCATGGTGATCAGAGAAGATGCTTGGTATGATTTCAACTTGTAAATTCATTGAGACATATTTTGCGTCCCAAAATATGATCTATCCTTGAGAATATTCCTTGCACACTTGAGAGGAAAGTGAATTCTGTTGTCATTGGATGAAGTGTTTGCTATTTGTCTTTTAGACCTAACACTTCCAAATGGTCATTTAAAGATGATGTTTCCCTGTAAATTTTCTGCCTGGTTGATCTGTCCATTGTTGTAAATTGGGTGTTTAAGTCTCATATTATCATTGTGTTGCTGTCAATGTCCATTGTCAGTTCTAATAATACTTGCTTAATATATATTGATGCTTCTTCATTTGGTACATATACACTAATATGTCTTATTGCTGGATTGACCCCTTAATCATTATATAATGTCTATCTTCTTTTGTTATGCTTTTTTTTGAAATTTGGTTTTACTTATTATATATATGACATTTTCCGGGTTATTTTTTTGGCGGGGATGGTGTACTCCAACTATAGGATTTTCTTCTCACCGTTGACTTATATAGTCTATGTTTATCTTTGAAAGAAGGTGAGTTTCCCGAATGCAACAGAATGTTATGTTATGATTTTCAAGCCATTTAGCCAATCTGTATCATTTGACTTGTTAGTTTAATTCATTACTTTATTGATATGAAATTCTTTATTGCCATTTTGTCATTTTTCTTATGTGTGTAATTACAGATAATCCCTTTGTCCTCTTTTTCTTCTTAGGTGTGTTGAGTGTGGTTATGCTTTGATTATTTTTCCTTTGCTTTCTTCTCTGTACATCCGTTTTGAGGTTACCCTACATAAAGCATAATAATTCTGTTTATTTCCTATTTTTATTTGATAGAAGATTAGTCTTTCACTCATTCTAACCATGCATATTTTTATTCTCCTTTCATTCTTCCCACTTTTTATATTTTGCTGTCTTACTATTTTCAGTGGAGTTTATTTACACTTTGTATAGATTCTTTTAGTGTTTTTTGTACAACTGGCTTTGTGGTGATGAATTTCTTTAACTTTTGCTTATCTGAAAGCCTTTGTATCATTCCTTTAGTTCATGGAGTAGCAATACAGTTTGAAAATCTCTTTCCTTCAGCATTTTGGATGTATCATACCATTCCCTCTGGTCTTTAGATTTTTGCAAAGAAATCCACTAAAATCTTATGAGAACTCCTTTGTATGTGGCTCATTTTTCTTTCACTGCTTTTAAGATTCTCTTTTTGTCTTATATTTTTGGCATTTTGATGGCAATGTGTCTTGTTGTAAGTCTGTTTGGGTTTCCTTTTTTTGGAACTTTTGGAGCTTCCTGAATCTAGAGATTTGTTTCATTCCTCAGGATAGAAAAATTCTCAAACTATTATTTTTTAAATACAGTTTCTCCTCCATTTTCTCTCGCTTCTACTTCTAGAACCCCTATGATGCGAATGTTGTTCCTTTTGATTTTGTCCCATGGATCTCGAATGCTGTCTTCATTTCTTTTCACTCTTGTTTCTCTTTGCTGGTTTGCTTGAGTGCTCTTCCCTATCTTCTAACTCATTGATTCTCTTGGAGACTTCATCCTATTCTTGAGTTGCTCTATTGAGTTCTTCATTTCTTTGACATCTTCATTTCTCCTCTCTATTGTTGTTTTCTATTTCTTCCTCTATTGTTTCTTGATTTCCATGAGTATGTTTATCTCTGTTGCCCCAAACTAATCCTCAGGTAGTTTTCATATGTCTGTGGTTTTCAGATTTCCCCTTGGGTTTCATATATTCTTCAGTGTCTTTGCTGTGTTTAGAATTCTTTTATTCCTGTGTGTTGTTTCCTCACAGTAATAACCTTGTGTAAGATATCAGCTTGCTCTGAAAAGGTCTGTGTCTTAGTATGAACACTGGGTGTTCTTAAACTGTGTGACATCACCACTGTATGAATATGTTGAAGTTCTTAGGTAGACCCTGCATTGGGGCCTAAGAGATCATTCTATAGGGTTGGAGTTCATGATGAGGATGCAGAGATCTCACTCAGCATCACAGGTCTAAACCATAAAATCATTGGCTCAAAATCAGCAATCAGGCTGCAATCTTGCCTCCACCCACAGGGTGATGCTAATGGGTAGCTGTTGAAGGTTTCTCCCTTCTAGGAAACTCTCTTCCAAAGATGCTGTTTCAGGTAACTTTAAGACTGGGGCCTAGATTTCTTGTGTGTGAGTCCTGTGACTCCCAGTCAGTATGTTGAGAGACAGTGAAAGTGGAGGATTTCCCTAGCTGCCTTCCAGCTATGCTGGCAACACTATGCAAGTTCCCCTCAGATGGTTCTACTAAGTCCACCGGGGTACCAGTCCGCCTTCTGCCCTGCACCAAGACACTAGTTTCATGTCCCAGTTCTACTGGGCAGGTTTTCTTCTGCCAGAGCACCACACTTCAGGGAGACCGGTTCTTCTCTATACTTTACTGCCTTTGTTGTGACCCTTTTCCTCTCTGAGGCTGGGGATCCCGAATCCTTAATGTAACTTTGAACCCTGACATTTTTGCTTATAGCAGTAAATGCTTTTGTTCTCTCTGTAGCTTCTGGACCTCCTTTTTCACAGAATTTGTATCTGTAAAATAGGTGCTTCCTACTTGTTTTATGGGAAGGAGGAAAGACTTGGTTCCTACTAGATACCTGGCTTGACTGATCCTCTCCTGATTATGTCTCATCATTTACATATTTTTACTATTTTTATCTCATTCATTCTGTTCATATCTTTAAAAAAGGGATATAATAACACGTATCTTAGAATAATGTTATGATGCTAATTTCAATGAAAATGTGTAATAATATCTAGAACTTGGGTTGTATTTAATAAGCATGAGATTTTTTTCCCCCTTTTCCTTTTTTTTTGACACTGGAATTAAGAGGAGCCCTCCTTAGTAAAATTTAAATTGTCTTATAAAATCTCTAGTCTGGACTCTTATGAGCAAATGAGAACTCATATTGGTTCTTAATAAGAGTCGCACACCAGGCTAGTTATAATTAAATGCATACTTCCCGTCACTTGCAGGTTAAGTACATAGTTCATGGAGTCAGACAGGAGGAGAAGCTTTATGAATGGTTCTCTCAAGTGTGTCTGTTTTGCCATATAAATTTATTGCTGGGAAGAAATTGCTCCCAACATAATTATAGGTTAGACAGAAATGAGGGGGCAAGCAGTTCAACATATAGCATATGCCATGGCTAACACAGTCAGAGGTTGACAGCCTGGCAGATATCTCTGCTAGTCTGACTGGAGTGCCATGATCTCTGATATCATTTTGTCTGTACTATATATTATTTCACTCAGAGTGATTGGGTGATTGATATTTTTTTAAACCCATGTGCAATGGCTTTGCTCTTGAAATAAGGATCCTAAGATAAGGGTGATGTATCCCTAGTTATAAAAAAGAATCATTTTGGAAAGATTATTATTATCAGGGTCATCTTCCTATACCTGATACTTAGAAGTACTTCAGAAAACTTCCGTGGCTGACTCAAATTGACTTGAGAACTGGAAACTGGAGAGCAGAAATGCACGTGGCAAGAGATGTTTTCCCTTTCTCATGGGGGTTTTGAAAGCATAAAGAAGAAGGGAACAGAAGAGGCCCACTTTTAAGAGTGAGGATGTATTTATGAATCTCTTCAGTGTCTAGACAACAATTGTAAGAGGAGCCATTTAGACAGTGACAACCCTAATCCAATAAACAGAAAATTAATTGACCCAAGATCTTGTTTTACAATTTCATAGCAAGAGTATGCATGAAAGGAGTTCTGAATTTTCTAATAAGGGTCTATTTTCCTGGATGGTGGACAGGTAATTAGCATATAATATATCCTTAGTAAAGCCTCAAAGTGGTGTATACTCAACCCAAAACTCTTTGTTATGGAGAATGCTCTGGACTCACTTCATAATGATTATTTCTCAGGAGGGGATCTTATTTAGTCACTTCTTCAGATGTTCACATATATCTCTAATGTGAAACTTTGTCTTTTTACCTATTTAAAACATGCATGGTGACACATAAAAATGGTTAGTGACCATCCAAATCTGCCTCAGGTACTTGACACTATAAAATATATGAAATAAGACTGGATTCCAAGTCATAAAACATTAGATATCAGATTTATGTAGATGACATACATACTAGGTGAAACTGGTATCTATAAGAATGTCTAAAATGATGATGGTCAAACTCTTAGAAAACATTCATATCTGCTTGTCATATCTTTGTGGCATCTCAGTTGAATTCCAGGAGCATTCTTTTAATTATTTAACAGATTTTGTTTTTCTAAGTAGGATCATTAAAAATATCTTTGAATACTTGCAGTTTCAGCCCTAATTTTTAAGGAGGTTGGAAGTCATCATTCTCATCCTTATAAGAAAAGAATTGAAAACCAGTGACTTTTCTTAAACCCATCAGAGAACTGAGATTTCAGGGAAAATCCCTACACTGAAATTTAGAGATAATCTCATTCAGAGAGACACCGCTGAGATGTTTATCTAGAGCAGAAGTTCCTGGAGCTAGGATAAATCAGTAGGAACACTTAAATGTTTTAAGTGTTTAAGTTTAAGCTTTAGTGAATTCTAGATGCTAAGTAAGAGTGACAAATTTGGGGGCATAAATAGCAGGAGTTTTACTTCTAGGACCCTCACTATGTTCTCAAGTTAAATATTACTGACAGTGGAAGAGCCCCCTAGAAACTGACTGGGAGAGGGAAAGAGTAATCTTTGTGAAATAAACCCAGAATATTGTCCATAACAAAGGCCTGCTCTGCCAGGGAAAACATTTCACAGAATCGTATCCCACTAGGGCAGAAGGCAAAGGGCAATTACTCAGCCTAACCACCTTTAGTCTTCCTAAGTACTTAAGAGGTAATATTTGCTAAGATAGACTACACTTTGAAATATCACAGCCTAGGGACTCAGGCCCCCTAAAAGATAGAATTTAAATCATTGAACTATTCCACACTTCCTCCCTGCACACATAAACACCACTATAATAGTCTCTTATACTATAGCAGTGGGTTACAGTCAAAGAACTGCAAGGGGCAAACTCTATTTAAAGAGAGTTCTCAGAAAAGACCAAGGATAACAAAGGAGTCAAAAACAAGGGCACTAGGGGATGGTGGAGACTCCAGTACCCTCAGGTACAGGCAACACTAGCCACAGATGGACTCTTTAATGGATTAGTTGGAGATTTCCTGAACTTTCTATCAGTAATTGGTAGTTCAAGCAGCAGAAAATCACTAAGGATATAGTTGACTTGAATAACACTATCAATCAACATGATCCAATTGATATTATAGAATACAATACTCAGCCATAGAAGATTAAGCATATTTTTTTTTTTATTTTCAGGCTCAAATAGAACATTTACCAAGATAGACAACATTCTAAACTAAAAAATACACCTAAAATTAAAATAAATTTATTAAAATAAAATATTATTAGTGAATAATATTGCATCAATATTGACTTATTAATTATAACTGTCATATGATACATTTACTGTTTATATAAGATGTTGAATTTAGAGTTAATTACATTTAATGTAAGATGCAATTAAGAGCGGAAACTGGGTGCAGGGCACATAAAATTTCTCTGTATTCTCATTTTTCTGTTTAACCAAAACTCCTCAAAAGAATTAAGTCTATAAAAATGAAATGTAAACAATTTCCATAGGAACATAAAATCTTATGCACTCAAAATATTCATTTGCGAAGAAGTTTGTTGCAATTTCTTCCTCAGGTTTTTTAAATATATCCATAAAATATTTGAAGAAATTAATTAAAATACATTCTAGGAATTATTTTCAGAATTCAGGCATTTTTATAGCTAAAATATATACAGGAAAGATTTTTAAAAAATCCCATGCAGTTTTTTAAAAGGAGAAATAAAGATTATCAAGAATCCTTTTAAAAATAACTCTCCTCTCTCTCATGTATGCATATTTCCTTATTTGTACCAAGGCCATGCTCAGTATTTGTTTATTTTATTTAAAAAATTGAGAGCGACTTTACTGGTTCCCGAGTAGAAAATTCTAGAAACGGGCTTTTTGAAAGACTACCTTACTAATAAAACTTCTTAGTGGTTGTTTTTGTTGCATCTTTCCTGCCACAGTATTAGAGAAATTGACCTTGATTCTGCCACTTGGTAGCAACTAAAGCTTAATCAGCAGCGTTTCATAGCTGATAGCTAAAAATAGTTTGTATCTCCTACAATGGGCTTGTTTTGAGGAAACTATTCTTTTTACCTAATGCAGTGGGTCTATTCCTTTGATGAGAGTTACTCAAAAGACAGATCAATTTCCTTCAATAAGAAGTTTGTTACTTGCGACTAGTAGGAAAACAGTATGCTAAGGCACTGTCTCTCAAAGTGCTCTGCTCAGGGATTTTATTGGAGTTTGACTGAGGAAGTGGTGACTATTGGCCAGCAGGTTGCTGGGAGGATTCTAAGCTCACTGTGCAGGTGCCAGCCTTCCTCATGCTTGGTGATGCTTTCGCACATTAAAAATGGTGGTTCAAGTTCACCTCTTGAAGTAGAAGACCTTTACATAGCTGATAGGAGTTGCCAGTGGAAACCACTTGTAGCCAGGGAGGTGAATCTTTGCCTCAGAGTATAAAAGGAGCTCCCCCAAATCCGCCACTGCTCAGCTTTGGGTAGCAATGTTCCTGAGCCAATTAGGGTAAAATAAAGTGCTTTTCTCTACTTGAGTGTTCAGCTGTCAGTCTTTTCACTCTCTGAAGGCTTCGCCATAACACTCTCAGTTAGTCCTTGAAGTTCTATGGCTGCTCAGGCTGAGAGTAACAACTTAGGCTGGTCAAAGACTTTTTTATCCAAGGTTTTTTATCTATTTGACTGTCTAGGTTTTAATGACATTCAGGGACACCAACAGGTTTTGAGCGTGGTCTCAAGGAGTGTTTTCCATTATACTCTCCTATTAGGATGAAAAGGAAGAACGGAATCAATTTTTGAAATAGCTCTAATCATAGCTTTCTTGAACATCTAGACTGATCTAGAAACTAACCTAAAACTGTAAGGTTTTTCCGGGCTCCGCGAGGAGAAAAAGTTCAATCAGACAAAAAGCAGAATAGTCAGGGCTTTATTGGGGTTTGCACACCCGGGCGAAACTCCCAAGTCCTCAGAGGGCCGGGAAGTTGCGGGCTGGGAAGTAGCGCGCCAGAACAAAGGGGTATCGGCTCTTTAAGCAGAGGAATTTCGCGGGCTTCCCATGTCGCGATTGGGGATTAGCCCTGTGAATCCAGGTGTGGGGGTTGCATCCCTGATTCTGACGTCATCCACCTTTTTCCCGGGCTTGGCCGCTGTCCCTGCCCGCTGTCCCTTCTTTCTGAGCCAGCCTAACAAAAACATTGCTTGAAAATATTACTAAAATGATGACATATCTAGAAGATGGCATAAGGTTAATATTCCAGGCTCTTAATATAAATGCACATGACCTCTTTATCCTGAAGAACGCAGAGCCTGGATGCTCAGGCCAGGCCCAATTGAAATTGAATAGTGTATGGGCATACCTGAAAAGCAAACTCAGGTTTCCATCATGCTAAGGCATGATAGATGAAAAACTTTACCTTTGAACACCCACAATTTCCCCACCCTGCATGTCTTTTATCAGTTCATTCTCTTTGCCTAGAGTGCCCCTCTCCATCCTTGAACTATCAATTTAATATCCACATTTCAACTCTAATTTTCATTTTCCTTGTTTCCTCCAGGAAATCTGCTTTGTCCAGTTTCTAAATTCCCTTAGTACTCACAAATACCTCATCAATTAGCCCTCATATTTTGACTTAAATTTTTACTTTTCTTTTCTATGCATTTTTTTTTTTCCTCAACTGAAATTAATGGACATAAAAACACTTATGCTTTTGCATCTTGTTGACAGGGTTTATCCTAACGGATACACGCAAGGATTTTTGAAAATAATTTAAAAAATGTAACCTCACAAGCTTAAATAAATAGCATGTGAAGGATATTTCAACGGATTCTCATTGCCCCTAGATAGAATATCTGGTTGCATATTTGCATGCCAACTCTGCTTTCTATACTTACTCCAGTAAATATTACAATCAGGTGCATTTTTTAACTTCCGCCTGCTGAAACCTTTTAGTGTACATGACCAGTCAAAAGCTTTCCAGTGTGATATTTATCAGAATGTGATTTTGATTTCATGGATGAGAGATGTCATATGCCACAACATGTCACAGAATTGTCTAAATATTTAAGCTCACATAAGCTAAAGAGATATTGTATCTATTGCCTAAAGTTCCCAAAATCTGACAAATGAAGGACATCATAAGCTATAGATTAAAGTTATGACAAAATGGAAATAGCAGTATAAGATATGACTCCAATATAAGTTCATGGCTCTTTCCAAGTTCAATAAATAAATAAATAAATAAAAAGAGAGAGAAAAATCCAGGACAAAGTCATGCTGTTTAGAACTGGAATGTAGAAATCAGCTTTCATTGGAATGGCAATCTGATACTCTCTTGTTGAAGTACAAATGAATCATATTAGCATTGCAGAATGAAACTGTATTAAAGCTAAAACAGATGTTACATTCATAGTCAAAGTTGCGAAGTCTTCCTAGCAGTGACAGTGCATTAGCAAACAAAGAAAAACAAACAATATGATAATGCTGGAATGTTGGGTCTGCTGCCAATAAAGGTGAAACATAATCTCAAAGAAAATAGCACAGAATAAGGAAACCAGAGAAGACTGTTACTTAACTGAGAAATTTAAGATCAAATATAGATATGACTCTAAAAAGAACATTCCCTAAAATCACAAAGGTGATCCAAATAGGGTTTCATTTGTTTTCTCATATGGATGATTGAAAACTGTTTTAGTGGCCTGGGACTCTACATGAAGACTTAAGGGCAACTAAAATAAAAAATTAAAGAATGCATTGAAGAACAGAGTTCAAAATATTGAAACACTTTGTTTATATATAGAAATTCGCCTTTTATTATATATAGTACAATCATCATCATAATGTATGTATATTTATGTATATATAAAACCTAATAAACCTGGGTAATGCAGCCCAGTGAGAACAATATGGATAATATGGAGATTAAAGTCAGATCTCAACTTAAATCATATTGTAAAATATAATTTTAAGCTAAAAATCAAGTTTCAGTGTTCTTGTCCTTAACATGAAAATAATAATTATTTTATAGGTTAGGATGAAAGTGCTTGAAAATGATACAATCTATGAAATAGGTCAAACCAGATGCTTGGCACCTGAGATATTATTAGCTAATATATTTTTTTTTCAGTGCAAATCATAGTCAAAGGAAGATTTAAAAAGGATCAACTTAGCAAAGAGATGTAAAAACACAGAAAACACTTTGCGGTGGTCACCAAACTTTCCTGAATGCCCCATAGTATCCCAATGGGAATACGTCGTCTGGAGTTAGAGGGAACTCAGGGACCAAAACTGAGTAAAGTTTGTGAATTGATACCCTACTTTGTGTGTGTCGTGTATTGTATTTGGAAATATTTGTTATCAATGTGCTACATGAAATATTCAATATTCTTCAAGTCAGTGCTTTAATACTTGTTTAAATCCTTCTTATCCATTAGGTTGGTACATGAATGTGGAGGAGCATAATGAGAGACTGATTATTGTAATGTTGTATTAGAATTGCCCTTTTCCCTCTAGGGCTTAGTTATGGGGTCAGGTTTGTCATGCCTGTCTCCCTCTGCTGTTAGGTAGTCTCTCAAGAGACTCTTCAATCTTTTATTGAAATAAGCACTTTTGTCAACCCCTACCTCAATTCAACTGATAAATGAGGAATATATTTAAAGTTTTCATTTTGATGATCTACACCAAGAATTTAACAGTCATCTCTATGTAATTAACATGACCTAACTATTTATAAAGCCTAAACTGCATATGTACAAAAAAACCCATATTTATACTAATAGCTAATATTTATTGAGTACCTGTTACATGCTGGATCTTAAGTACTATATTGTTACGGCTCTCTGGGATAAACCAAGTGGGCACTCTTTTGGAAGTATTTTAGGCAAATTTACTACATGCACGGTCTCAGCTGGGATTATTCCACAAAGAGCTGAGCACAGGCTTCCGTTTAGAGCACACTTATATAGGCTAGAGCAAACATGGGAAGAGAGGCATGTAAATTAGGGGAGGGGGTTTCAAGTGTGG
The DNA here is from genome assembly GCA_004363575.1 of Solenodon paradoxus. Classification (NCBI taxonomy): domain Eukaryota; kingdom Metazoa; phylum Chordata; class Mammalia; order Eulipotyphla; family Solenodontidae; genus Solenodon; species Solenodon paradoxus. Next base: position 686,604 of record RJWH01000264.1, on the reverse strand, counting down.
ATATTTCTTTGCCTGTTGGCAACATTTCAGCAAGCTCAGGTCACAGAATGTTTTTATGGCCTTGCTTAATGGCTGCTGGAAGCCATGAGCAGGACTTTTTCCTCCATAATATTTTTATTAACTTATTACAACCTCCTAAAAGTCTCATGAGGTAGGTGTCTTTCTTATTTCTATTTTGTACGTAGGGCATAGAGATAGTATATAATTGATGACTGCAGGGTTCTGATCCAACTGGTCTCATTCTAGAACCTGCTCTCATAGTCATTATGTCAACCTTTGAATAACCCTTCAATATACCGTGGTATAAATAGCTTCACCAAAGATTATTTCTGCTTTCTAACTTCCTTAGACTTCTTGCACTTACTTAATGGACTCACTTATTTCATTGCAGCAAATTGGCAGAGGATAGAAGTCTTAGACATCACTGCCAAGTTGAAGCAGGGAAGAGATGGTATATAATCCTAATTTAGCAGCATCTTCTATTCTGCCAGCTGAAAAACCATGTATTCCAGATGGAGCGGGGTCTCTCAGTCTGGGTCTTGAGTGTCTACATGGAGCTGAGACACACTCTTTCCCACATTCAGCACACATTAGAACTGTGATATGATTACAAAATAAAATGTTGAGAAATTATTACCTCAAACTTGCATAGTTTGTGCTAATATTCTCCCCATTGTCAGAACTAAAAAAATATTTTAATAAAATAGCACAAACTTTACCTTTCTGTCTACCTATCTGTCAACTTTGTATATGTAAGCTAGAATATACATTGTGAACACCTATAGAATATTATCTGACCAAAATGAAAAACAAAACAAAACCAAAACCAAAATCATACAAAAGGACAGTTTCACTGGTCCTCAAAGAAAAAAATTTTTAGAAAGGAGGTATCCAAGATATCAAATTAATCTCAAGCACATTGCCAATTAAAAAAAGTAGAAATAGGTCAGACTCAGGATGCTAGACCAGCCTATTAAGATTATTTTAGACCTGTCTGCCAGGCCTCTAATACTTTTTCATATAACTTTTATCCACATTGTCCACAATGTGGATAAAATGTATTAGATCACTAATTTCATCTAATACACTTTCAATTTATTATGTTTTTATTGATTTCAAAATTTTGCTAATCATTTTTTAATTCCACAGACTCTAATTTTTGTTTTTAACTATTACTTATTTTACAGAATATCATTACAGCTTGTGAATTTAATACTGTGTAATTTTGCTGAGAATACTGGTCAGAATTATTTAAAATTTTATTTGTTTTTAGCGGAATTTTTCTGTCTTCTAGACTCAGGTATCTGTTCATATTGGTTCATTCATTTATGTTTTTCTTAATTATCAACTGATCCTTGATTGATTTCTTCACTAATCAGTTATCTGATTTATATCATCTAGAAATTCTTCAATTTATTTTTGTCTTCCAATTATACTGTATTCAATTTTTGATATAATTATTACTTATTCTCTTTCCAACAGCTTTTTTGTGATGCAGGGTGATTTTGCCCCTGGGTCAAAGTTAAACTTAAGTGTTCATTTTGTCATCTTAGTCTAGAACTCTTTTTGGCAATTTTGGGGTTAAGTTGACTCTGTTTTATAATCCAGGGTTATCTCCATGGGATCATTCAATTGTTATCCCTATCTGGTTAACTGCTGAATTTTAATGAAAAGAGAAAAAAAAAGAAAAGAAAAGAAGCACCCCATATTCAGTTCAGTGACCCTTTAAATGTACTGGAGTCTGTTTCTCTCTGACATCATGACACATACATGTGTCTACAGAACCAAGTGCCTATACAATTAATGCTACCACAGCAATTCAGGTTTACTTTTGAATTATTGTTTTACTTCCTCTCTCATTGTATATAATTCACTGAGAAACGTGGCACCCGGTTGTGCTTTTTTTTTCTTTTTCTTATTTTATAAATACCTTCCCTCTTCATTATGAAAAATGTTGAAATGCATGTTTCAGGTTTCCCTGAGGGAGGGAGGAAGAATGGTAATTTTCAATTACTGTGCTGTTTATCACAAAATCGGTTTCATTTGCCTGATAGTTTCATTGACTGGTGTCAGGATAATGCCAAGCAGAGTGTTTTGCTAGCTTAATGCCATCCACAGAGCTAGACATAATATTGCTTTTCACATACTTTACAAAAATAGTAGCTATTAATTATGCTGCTCAACCATAAGCCAATCAAGCTGGAGAAAACAAGAAATGTGGCACTAACAATTTAGGAAGCCACTTTTCCCAGCTATCTAGTCATTAATTCACATTAAAACTTGGACATAGGAATGTTTACCAAATTCTTTTTAAGTCTCCTAATTTACTGAATGTTTGCTTAATGCATGTCAATGAAGTAAAGTTTTAAAGAGGTTTGAGACCACTGACTGAGATGTGGTCATTATTTTAAATAATGTGTTTTTCTGTCCCAATTTTATGTATTGAAAGTCAACTTTGTCAAAATTATCAAAAAAAGAGTACTAGATCAAGATGATAAGAATGAGTAATCAACTTTTAACAATGACTGGACGTAATCATAAACAGTTTTCTGTGAGAAGTATTTATTGATTCATGCCATTTCAGGCACTGTTAAAGACACTATGGGATACAAAAATGTAATTTCAGAATTATGTGTGTAACTTTCAAAACAAGACCAGAATTTAAGATGCAAAGAGTAAAATGGTAAAATTTTCTGGAAGAGTAAACTAGGACTAGGTAGTGGAAAACCTTGAACGCTAGGTCAAGACGTGTAGGATATAGAAGAAGAAGCCATTCTAGACATTATCCAGGAGAGTGGCAAGTTAGAATGTCATTGTAATGATTCTTAATCTTTATGTAGATTTTGATTACCACATAAACTCTATCGTTGCTCTTTTTTTAAAGTAATGTCATTTTGGGCACAATGCTGATGATGTTGGGTGGATAGAAAGCATATGAAGGACAATCGCAAATATAGAGACGATATTTTTTTGCAACTGATTATTAGCTTGACAAAAAAGTAGATGAATAGATTTCTGTTTGGAATCACAGTAGTATATTTGACATGTCCCCTGAAAGGTCATTGACACTGAAATTTTTGCCATCACATTTATCGTTTAACACTCACTCTTCAATAGAATGATAAGGTAGATAAATGTGATGGTTATCTTAATAACAGATCCAAAAATAAGTATAATATGATAGTTGAAACACTCATTTAGAGACCTCAATCTAAATTCTGGCTCTGCTACTGCAAGTCATAGGACCCTAAGCAAATTATATATTTTTTCTAACCTTATTTTCTGCACTTTCTGAAAGGAAGACATGCATACCAACACCACAGAATTGCTTTTAAATTTAAATGAAGTATCATACCTGGAACATGCAAGGCAGATTCTGGATGTGACATTGTGGTTTATAAAAAGCATATATTTCATCACTCAGATGACCAAAATTTATTTCTCATTAATATTTGTCCTTCATCAGCAGTTCCTGTCTCATGGCTCTTAAAGCCCTTAGAATTTCCTAAGTGTTGCAATCTCTAAAGGTATGTTTTGCTATATACATGAAATGGCTTTTGGAAGTGCTTAAGAATGGGAACTGATTGCCAAGAGAACTAACTAGTTTGGAAATTTTAGATCCACCCTCTAACCTCTAAGGAGGAGAAAGTGACTGGAGATTGAGTTTAATTGCCAATGGCTAATGATTTGATCAATAATACCTATGTAATGAAGCCTTCATAAAATAGAACATAAAAAAAAGTAGACTTCAGAGGACTGTGAGGTCATTGAACACAGGGAGATTTGGAAAAAGTAGTTTGCCTGTAAAGGTCATGGAAACTCTGACTTTTCTATGTACCTTGCTCTGTGTATCTCTTCCATTTGATTGTTCCTGAATAACATTCTTTTATAATAAACTCATTTTCTAGTAAGAAAATGTTTCTCTGAGTTCTGTGAGCTGTTCTTGCAAGTGAACTGAATCTGGCAAGGAGACTCTAGGCACCTCTGATTCTATAGCCACAGTAAAAGCACAGTTACAATTTGGGCATGCAACTGGCATTTGAAGTGGGGCATGGAGACTGAGCCCTATTGTTGATGCTGTGCTATCTCTAGCAGATTAAGTTAATTCTCTGACACCCTGATAGTATTTAAGAATTGTTTGTTGATGTGGAGAAACCTCTATACGCACCCACATTGGATTGGGGTCTAGGAACCACTCACTGGCAAATAGTAAAGGTTCAAATTTTTAGTTATTATTATAAAAACAAGTGAATTTCAAAGTCACTTTATGGTATCCTATTTTCAGTTGAACTGTTATATAGATTTGAAATACTTATAAGAGATAAAATAAATACTTAGTATCTATTTATTTTGTAAGTTCAGGTGTATGACATTTTATTATCCACTAAGTTACTAGAAACTAATTTTAATTCTTATAAACTCAGATATACTAATATTTAGTATAGTTCATTTAATTGATGAGGCTTTAAAATTTTTAATTGACATATAAATTAGATGAAATTCAGTAAAATGCTTGCAGAATCCTGAACAATCTCTCAGGAATTCCTATTTTCTCTTGAAGACTATTTAAAATAAAACCTCCAAGACAGAAATAATGTGATACCAGCCCTATCAACAATTTGCAAATGAGAAGCACCCTGATAAAGAAGAAATGACTTACTCAAATTGACATAGCTATTTACTGTCAAACCCAGGACTTGTTTTTCTTTGTTATTGGAAACATATGGAGCAGAGTAATAATATTTCTGAAAATTATAACTCCTTCAGACAGCACTTTCTCTGTACCTTCAGATTTGCTCTTTAGGCCTCTAGTTGTTTTTTCTCATTTCATCTTCTTAGTAAATCTGTGGAGGTGACTGAATGATTGATCGCAAACCAAAAAAACAGAAGCTCTTTCAAGGCAGGTATTCTATCTGTTTTGTTCACACTGCTGAGTGTTCAGTGTTAAAACAGTCTGGTTCATTACCAAGTTCTTATATTCCTGGAATGAATGCTCCTTTTTTAGACTATGATTAATATTAGTGGGTTGATATATTTCTAATTACAATAATAATTATTATAAAGAACACTATTAGTAATAAGATTTGCTACCTGTTAGCAGTATTCTAAAAATGGTGTATATATATCTAATAGCTTATTTAATCATCCCAGATGCCCTGCTAGGTAAGTGTTGATGTCTACATTTTTCAGATGAGAAATTTAAAGAACATCAAGTTAAATAATTTTTCAAAGTTGCACTGCAGGTGAATTATAGAGTTTGCGTTAACGCTAAAGCGTTAGATAACTCTAGAGCTTACTTTTGAAACCACTAGAAATGACTATAATATAAAGTTTGGAATTTCATTTTCCTTCTGTGAGTCTTCTGTGATTTCAGAATGAGACTACACATGACATTTCATTTAGAGTTTTAAAATAGAAGAAAAAGCTTGTCTTCCTCCAGAATAATCACCAATCCCTGCAGGAGAGTTTGTCAAGCATGCCAGGATTGAGACCAGATCTGGGTCAAGGATGATCTCAAGTGCTTGATTGTATGACTGGTGCTCTTAACCATATTACTACAAATTTTCTGATGACTCTCCCTTCAAGATGTCGATATTTACTGTAATCAACTCAAATGTGACTGGACTTGGTGACTCACTGCTAGTAAGTAGAATACAGTACAAATGATAGCATGTCACTTATGAGATTAATTTATGAAAGCCTATGGCTCATATCTTGGCTCTGTCTTGGATTACTCTGGGATAAGCAAGCTGCCATGTTGTTAGCAGCTCTGTGAAGAGACTTGCATTGTGAGGAATTTGAGTATTCAGACAACAATCTGTGTGGCACTAAGTCTTTCTGAAATCCCTTGCTTGAGTTTTGAAGCATATCCTGCATCTCCACATGACTGAAGTCTTGACCAACAACTTGACGATGATCCCATGAGAACTCCTGAGTGAGAACCATCTTTCTAAGTTCCTCTCAGACTCTGATCCACACACAAAGTGAGATAATGGTGTTTTAAGATGCTAGTATTTTTTTAGACATCTATAGATAACTAATATACTGACCTAAATTATTAGGAGAAGGAAATGTATAACAGATGTTGAAAGAAGCAGTATTCTATGTGATATTATTTTTATGTCTTTGATAGTTTATTCTGTATCATCAAGCATGAAGAATCACTTCTTATAAAGGATTCTAATCAGACTAGTTATATAAAGACCCCCAGGAGAGGGACTTTATCCATACCACATATAGAATTTGATGTGAGTACATAAGAAGCGTCTTCTATTCCATTTGCTATGTTTATTAAAGCTCATAGGCCTAAATAATGCCCATCTTAACAATTATTTTTCCCACTGTGCCATTAATGAAGGAAAAAAAAAGTACTTGCTTGTCTGGGAGAAGACTAATTGATAGGGGGAAAAGAAATAAACAAATTAGAGTTGGTAATTCTATTGTGATAAAATGTCTTAATGCTAAAATTACATTGTAAAGCTGGGTCATATAATTTCTGAGGGAGGCTTTTTAGTGTACATTGCACATTAAGATGCATTTGTATGTGCATTTTAGCTTGATGAACGGTGACACTTTCCCATTCAAAATGCCAAGTAGTGGTTGACAAAGACTTCAAGAGGGACTGAAACAAAGCAAAAGGAAAAAGTCTGTGTAAAAAATTTTGATTCCCCATCAAAACATACCGAGACCATATTTAGAAACTTTTATTAATGTATCGAAATTCGTGTCCCTCTTCTGGACCACAGAGACCTGTGCTTATTTATTTTTAGTATTCGCTTTTAAGGATAAGCTCCCTGCTGTTCCTTATGAGGCTCAGGGACAGTTGAGTCTGACACTGGGGTAGACATTAAATAAATGGAAACAAAACAAAACCATTGTTAGTCATCATGCAGTCTATATATACAGCCATGGAGAGAATTCACATCCTTGTTGATAGCAGAAAAAAGAGAAAGTGTTCTCTTTTTTCTATTTTGGCTATTCCATTTTGATGTGAGGATAGTAGCTTCAATGAGAATGATAACTACGAAGGTTGTAGAAAATAAGAAACAATTGTTCAGGATATTTTTGCAAGTTTGTGGAACTGGCACTTGAGTCTGTGATTGATAAAGTGAGGAAAATATTTCTGAAAACTGGAGGAAAGGAGACTCTCAAGTAGTGGCTGAATGTTAAGCAATAACTTTCCCTACATTCACGAGGAAAGTAGAAAATGTACCTACTTGATTGATTGATATAGCTAAGTCAGAGTGTTATAAGTAGCACTTGTTTATATCTTGTTGCTTCTAGTAAAATGTAAAATGAGAGAGAGAAGGTAAAAGAAGTTCTATTGAATATGAAAGGGTTAGGACTTAACGGCATTGAAAATTCTCAGACTCTCTAATGGGAAGATAATACTAAAATTAAGAAATGACTTCTAAATAAGAATGAAACCCAAAGCTCTAGAAAATCCAGGCTAGAAAACATGCACTAAAGAGGAAAGCTTGGGTGCAATAGTAAAATATTTTGTCAAGATCTCAGAAAAATCAAAAGTAGTGTATTAGAGTATCGTTTGGTTGGACGAGAAGTCCTCTGGAGGCTGTAAGATTGTAGCTCAAAGGTACTCTTAAACAGTAGAGCTTCTTAGACTCTGAAGAGCATGGTTCTTCAGTGGTTCAGCATAAAACCAAAGTAGTGAAACATTGATCTCAAAGATAGATCTGTCATTTTTTTCTTAAGTGTGGGGCAGATAACTCACTTCTTTAGTTTCACAAATCTTTAGCTTTAGAGAGAAATTGCACTTGAATTATGTTCAAGAAGCATCATTCATACCAAGCTTTGAGGCTAGTCTCCTGGTATTCATATCCTTGTTTAGAAAACTGTTATAGATTGCATTGGTTGGTATGTATGAACAACAAAAAATGACAAAGGGGATCATATGTCAACTACAAGGCTATCATTTGACACTATATCTTCTGCTGAGTTCTCTTGGAATACTTGCTCTGGTAAAGTCCGGATACCATGTTGTGAGGACACTCATTGAACACTGGGCAGTGGTTCTTGTCAAGAGGAATGGAGGCCTTTCTCCACCATCCAGAAAGAAATTACAGTCTGGTTTCAATGATAAAATTATCTAGGAAGTAGAGCCTCCAATTTTAGCCAGGCTTTCAGCTAACATTCATTATAATCAATAATCTGAATCTGACTATAGCTTCATAAGAGACCCTGAATCAAAATTATCTGCCGTAACCACCAATGAGTTCTTGAAACATGGACACCTTGTGGTCTGTGAGATAATAAATACTCATTGTTTTAAGCTGTTAAATTTGGACTAATCTGTTACTCAACAATAGGTAACTGATACAATGGTGTTTAAAACCATTGATCTTGTGTGATCTCAAAAAAAGCAAAGGTAGAGGAGTCATGTCATAATACTGATGATGTCAGATGCTTGCTGGTATTTAAGCATTAGAAGCAGGTGGGAGAAAATATAGCTATGTGACTTGGCAAATTATTGCTATTTATTTTCCCAGTTAATCAAATGATGATAGATCAGCCTACAGTGATATCGGTGAAGATTAATGAGGTAGTGTTTGTAATATGTGTTGTTTGCAACATACTAGAGTTCTAGTTGGCATTTTCCTTATTCTTTTATACCCTACTTACATGACTATAATTTTTCATACTCCCTAACAAGAGTCTCAGATATTCAGCTGACCGTGATAAAGTATGCAAATTTTTCAGAATTATTTTAAATTGGGTTGACTGTTCTTTTTTTTAGATATTTCCCTTTCCCTTGATATTTGGATGATCCCAAAGCTTATTTTTTAAAGTCAGTAAAAGAATATTATCAAAATATGCATCTCTATATTTGGAATTGTTATGTGAAAAATATTGCTGAGAAAAGGGCATATTAAGGGCTTAGCTACAGATTTAAGCTTTACTTTTAATATTCATATTTATTATATTTCATTTATGTCTGATAGTTGAAAATTTTATATTCAAGTGTATGTTGTTGTATTTTCTGGTTAGAACATCCCAGGAATTTTTTAAGTGTTAAGAATTTAGAAGGTATCTATTCAAGGCAGATGGGTAGAAAATGTATTTTCCTCAGAAATTATTTAATGCCATGTTTAGAAATTCTGTGATAAAATACGAGACTAGCTATCAGACATCTGACAATTTTCATCCTTTTCTGCCAGTCAAATGCTTCAAAAAGACTTCACTATTTTGCATTTCATAATATACTGGTAAAATTAGATTCTTGTTGATGGGATCAGAATTCAGGAAAAAAGTTTTTTCAATCTCGTAGAATTTTAAAATGATAATTCTATATATACAATTATTTATGTTGTCAGATAAATTTGATTTTGGTCATGATGCTTATAGTTTCAAAAAAGTGTACAAAACATTTAAATATCACTCTGTATCAGTGTAAGTGAGAAGGAAATAAAGCCTTGTTGGAGTAATATCAGAATATCAGTGTATCTACCACAAGAATGAGACCTATTGGTTTTAACAGATAATTAGAATTAGTTTGATTGCCTTTTGTTGTTTTCTTAATCCATTCTTTTCTACTCTTCACTGATACTTTCAGCCTGTGTAAAACATATTGGATCATTCACTTTTTGCTTCCTAAAATATAATATTCATTTTTAGATAAAGATGTTTAGTGAAGGAAGTAAACGAATATCTTTTCTGTGTTTATACATCAGTTAAATCTAGTTCCCTCAAAACAAATCCTGATATAAAACTGTGTTCCTGAAGCTTATTAGAGATTTTTCACAAAGTTGCCTGTAAAGTGATTGGGCATAAAGAGAGATCAATTTGCAGCAGTGTAACAGAGGCATTCTGGAGCTGCATTTGACCTTCATATTTGTCCCCACAGGCCTTCAGCAACTAGAAAGGCAAACTAGACAAAGAACTTATACTGATTTCAGTCAAGATGAATAGCTGTTTTCTAAGGTAGCAGGGATCCAATGTAATAAACTTGGTGGATAATATGTTATTAAGACATAGTGCCGGTTTGTGCGGTGGCTTTCGACATTTAGAAGAAGCAGTAGTCCTATCAATCTAAGCAGGAGCACATGACAGTGTGACCATGTTTATCTTCTATCTCTGATAAAATGACTGCTCTCATCAGGAACTCAATTGTATAGGAATGAGGCAGCCCATGATTAAATGATGCCAAAATGCCAAGTGGGTCTGACTAGTTGGTAGTTCAGTACTTATTCTGTTGGGTAGGTTTTATGGTGGGCATTTATATATACTGCAAAGTCTTTAACATTGTGATCATTTCCATTGGTGCATTTATTTGCTTTTTCCCAGATATCTTTGTGTGTAATCTTTCACCTTTATTCTTCTAGGCCCATAGAAATCCAGCCTTTCATTAACAATTGCTCATTAGTTAATTTACATTCACACCTTGGACTCTTTCCCTTTACACACAAAATGAGTAGCCAGATGTTCGAAATTTGACCTATTTATTCCTCTAACTGGTCAACAGGAATTCCCTCATGTGGTCACAGGCATGAGCTAAATGAGAAGCACAAGTACAACTTTAGCAAATAATATGGAGGACTGAGCTGTCTGCTTTTACAGCTATGCACCTAGCTTATATTATACCTGGATATACATTTTCATATTACAGTGAATTAATGTTGGATGGTCCTAGTTTAAAAATTCATGAATTTGACAAAATGTAGCTGTAGGCATGCGGTTAGATGATATCCATAGTCAGACATTCTATCAGGGTAAAGTAGATCATCAGCTGTTTATCAAAGATACATAGCTCTCCACTGCAGGGCAGAAATTTTCTATAAATCCCTGGGTATCTAATAGTGATTTTTTTCCGTGGAGAAATTTGATAAATGTCATTATGATGTCTTTACACAAATCAATAGCTTGTAAGTAATATGTACATTCTGAGTCATATGAACCAAGTGGGATAGTTGGATGGTCACTATTTTGTGCACTGGCATTACTCAAATCTGGTAACCTCCCAAGCATCGTGCTTCTTAGTCAGTGGTAGGAGGGGTAAAATGACATAATATAACCTTTCCTATGGAAAAAATAGATGTGCCCTAGTGGCCTAGTGGTTAAAAGAGGTGTAGTGTATGTACATTCTAAGGTCCCTGGTTCAAGACCCAGAGCTGGGGCAGCAATCAATGATGAACAACTGAATAAAATAAAGTACTCTTCCATTGGCAACAGGCATTCTTAGTGGAAATGCAAAATAGTACAACTCATTTTGAAGATGGTTTAGTGATGTCTTATGGAGAAAATAATAGTATGAAGAACTCTTCTTCCTAAATGTATATATGTGATAACATTAAGACTTAATAAAATATTTTAATAACTTTTTTGATAATAGTTCCAAAATGGAAACAATTCAAATGTCCGTTAAATAGTTGGAGGATAAGCAATGTACCGCAATGCAATGAAATATGCTCAGCAACAAAAAATAATGAACTTCTAATACGTGCATAAGCATGGGTAAATCTCAAAATACTTACATAAAGAGTACATAGTATGTGATTCCACTTAGAGAGTGTTCTGGAAAAACTCAAAATGAAATAGATGTCAGAACAGTGGTTGCTGTAAAGCAGAGGCTGGGGAAAATCATTGACTACAAAAGGGAGGAGGAACTTTTACAGGGTCCTGGATATATTCCATATTTTTACTATGGAGGTGGTACTTACATACTGTCAACATTTATCAAATTAAAATTAAGCACAAAGGTACCATTTTATTATTTAAATTTTAGCACAATAAAACTGACCAAAGAAGACAGAAAATAAACATGTAATCATTCACAGTTGCTGGTTAAATTTTTATCCATTAAAATTAGAATTTTCCATAAGAAACCATACTAGTTCTTAAAAACTTAATTCAGAATACAGTAAAACATATTGGTCAAAAGCACAAGTTCACTCTGCTTTTCTCCCTCCCTGAACACAATACAGATTTCTCTTCAAAGTTTCCAAGGAAATTCATGTTCTTAAAACCAGTAATTCTATGTCATGAGGCTATGGAGAACTCAAATGTGGTTGGTATCTACTAAGCTGTTTTATTAATCAGGTTTCATTCAGCTTTAAGAGTGTTAGTTAAGGTCAAGGCTACTCCCCTCCTATTCATTTTTTTTTTTTTTGCGCATCATCAATCATTCTTTATTGAGATGTTAATATATACCAGCAATAATAGTATAACACATGTTCTTTTCAGTACATTTTTAGCATTGTCTTGGATAGAATATTTTAGACCTGAAAGCAAGCTTTAATACTTTTAAAAGTGTGTCCTTCTTTTACCCAAGGGTCCTTCAGTAGGGTATTGTTGAGTTTCCAATTGGTTCGAGGTCTTCCACTTTCTTTTTGAGGTTGATTTCCAATTTTAGGCCATTGTGGTCAGAAAAGATGCTTGGTATGATTTCAATCTTTGTAAATTTGTGGAGAGATGTTTTGTGTCCCAGCATATGATCTAACCTTGAGAATGTTCTCTGAGTGCTTGAGAAGAAAGTGAAATCTATAGTCATTGGGTGAAGTGATCAGTATATGTCTATTAGACCTATCTGTTCCAGATGGTCATTTAAAGTGGCTGTTTCCCTGTTAATTTTCTGTCTGTTGATCTGTCCATTGTTGTAAGTGGTGTGTTGAAATCCCCCACTATTATTGTGTTGCTCTCAATGTCTCTCTTCAGGTTTAATAATACTTGCTTGATATATTTTGATGCTCCTTCATTTGGTGCATGTATGCTAATGTGTTATGTCTTCCTGCTGGATTGATCCTTTAATCATTATTTGTGTCCATCTCTGTCTTTTGTTGTTTTTTAGATGGAAGTCTGTTTTATCTGATATGAGTATAGCTGTTCCTGTTCTATTGTTGTTGCCATTCGACTGTAGGATCATCTTCCAGCCATTGACTTTGAGCCTTTATCTTTTAGAAGAAGGTGGGTTTCCTGAATGCAGCAGAAGGTTGGGTGATGCTTTTTAATTCATTCAGCCACTCTGCATCATTTGACTGGGGAGTTTCATCCATTAATGTTTAGGGTGATTATTGATATATAACTGCTTATTGTCATTTTATCATTTGTCTCTTGTATGTTGCTCCAAATGATGACTTTGTTCTCTTTCTCTTTTTAGGTCAGATGGTGCAGCTATGTTTTGATTGATTCTGCCTTCTATTTTCTTCTTCGCTTTCTCCCTGGCATGTATTTGAGGTTACCCTGAAGTTAGCCTTCACAGCTTTATGTTTACTACATAATTTTATTTGAAAGCATAATAGTGTTCCACTCATTCTAATAATCCTTCAGTTCTGAATGATAAACTTGCTGGATATAGTATCCTAGGTTGAAACTCCTTTTCTTTCAACACTTTGAATATATTATGCCATTCTCTTCTGGCCTGTAGAGTTTCATTTGAGAAGTCCACTGACAATCTTATGGGGGCTCCTCTGTATGTGACATGTTTTTCTCTGGCTGCTATTAATAGTCTTTCTTTATCTTGTATTTTTGATATTTTGATGATGATGTGTCTAAGTATTTCTGTTTGAGTTTCTTTTATTAGAAACTCTTTAATCTTTCTGGATCTGGAGGCTTGCTTCATTTTTCAAATTGGGGAAATTCTCATCTATTATTTCTTCGATATGGTTTCTGCCCCCTTTTCTCATCCTCTGGGACCCCTGTGATGCAAATGCTGTTCCTTTTGATGTTATCCCAGAGGTTTCAAATGCTGTCTTTGATTCTTTGAATTTTTTCATCTCTTTGTAGGTTTGCTTGACTGAATTTCTCTGTCCTATCTTTTAGATGGCTGATTCTATTGGAAACTTCATCCATCCTATTTTTGAGTCCCTCTATTGTGTTCTTTAATTCAGCCATCATGTCTCTTACCTGTTTTATATCTTGTTTTAATTCTTCTCTTTGCTTCTTTACATTCTCGTGTACTGCTTCTGCTGATATATGGATTCCCATGAGTATGTTGATCACTGTTACCCTATATTTCTCATCAGGTAATTTGCGTATGTCTGCTGTATTCAGATTTTCTCCTGAGTTTTTGATCCATCATTTCACATATATTTCTCTGTGCCTTTGCTCTATTCGACATTGTTTCTGAGGGTTCAGTTTCCCTGGTGTTGTATAGGTTTGACTTGCCCAGGATTGGCAATCAGGCTGCAGTTTTACCTCTACCCACAACGTGGCACTAGCAGGTAGTGTTGAGATTTGGAACTGCCTTCTCACTGCAATCCAGCGGGTATGAGCCACTGATGGGCAGGATTTACTGTGAGTGAATTGTGTGGGTGAGATTTCCACTTGGTGGACCCCAGGCTCTGGTGTGAAATGGTTGAGGTGGGGGTTTGAGCTCTTTGTCTGATTTCTGTTATGGCTGACCCCATCACAATGTCACCACACGGGCTCCAGCTCAGCTCCTGGTACACTGGCTCGCCTTTAACCCCTTCCAAGTCAGCCCTACTGCCTCTGCATCTCAGCCCCACTGGGCCCACCTCTCACTGCCTCTGCAGCTGGTCCCAAGATCCCTAGCCTCCCGCACACCACATATCCAGAGACTCTCAAGCTCCATCCCAAATCCAAATCTGTGACTGAGCTGAGAACTGCGCCGGTGCCCTCACCCACTGTTAGTCATCAGCTGTTGTCCCTAGCTGAAGTGCCAGTCATTTCTTGGTGTGCTTCTCAGGAAAACAGGTGACTGTTTTTTTCAGTGTCTGTGGGAAGCGAGCCGAAAAAATGCATCCGATGGAGTCATCATCTGGAAGTTGATCCTTATTCATCTTTTTAATCCTATTATTAGATGAACAATGCTCTAAATTCTCCCATCCTTGCATGCAGTGATCTTCCCTCCTTCCATTTTTCCTTATCTGAGAACACTGAGCAAAATGATATTTCTAGTTTGTAATGACAAAAATCCCGAAGAAGTTGACTCCTCAGTGGAACATTGCTCACATGTGTCTATTGACATTGACTTAGTATCCTTTAATAAATATTAAGTAGAAAGTCAAAAAGGATCTCCTAGGCTGTCAGAAGGGTGGAATATAACTACTGGCTAGCAATCTTTTAATGTAAGAATCTATGCTTAGAGATGAAAGGTTTTTAGGAGTTTAATGTCAAATGGCATGTTCAAAGCATGTGTAGTATGAAATCATGAAAGCTTTATAATGGGAGAAAAATTAAAATGAATGTAATTAAAATAAAATGGAACTCATATTTGAGATAAGAACACTTATAAATGACTAAATTAGTCATTACTGGTATCTCATGATGATTGCAATATGAAAAGCCTATAAGCTTCCAAGCCTTTATCAATGAATTGATGCCTAAAAAACAGGAAGGGATTACCCTGGTGGAAAATTAAAGCATATTTTAATTAAGTAAAATCAAGTACTGCAGTTGTTAAGAGTTTGTGATTTGGAATATGACAGATCTCGATTGAAATTGTAATTCTGCCTTTTTCCAGTAAATGACCTTAGATGAGACATATATAGTCTGTTACTCTTGATTATTTCATATAAAAATGAGAAGGACAAACATCATCTAACAAGGTAAGCTAAAGAGCATGAAATATATGCAGCAAATCTAGCGTGGTCTGGTTCATGATTAAGGAGTAGAATTTAAATTTTTATAGTCATCATCAATATTATCATTTTAACATTTTTTTATCTGAAAACTAGAAAGATATTCCCACTCAGGTTTCAGATGTACCTATGATGCATCTGAATATTTTTGTTTGTTAATAAATGTCAGTGTGGATATTTTGCATTCACAAGTAAATAATCATTTGCATTACCAAGATCTACTGCATGAAAAATAAAGACTGTCTAAGCAATAGCAAACATCTGAATATTGAGGCTATTGAAGAGGAAATATTTGTACTACAAATATTTCATTAATAATTTATTAAAATCAATATAAAGGAGTAGGAATAAGTTATCTTTAACACCAAGAAATTAAGAGAACAGAAAATAAAATGAGTTGCTAAAATAACTCAAGGGGTACTGCTGAATCCCAAGAAAATGTGTTTTTCTATTTATTTCTTCCAGCACATCATATATTCAAATTATGAGCCTAGAAATTCATTACTGAAAAGGTACCACCATATATTCTAAGCAAAAATTAGAGAAAGGCTCTAAAGGGCTATTTCCTTTTCTTATTATTGTGTTTTATTTAGCAAAATATAAGTTGTCAAAGTTTAATTTTGTGTTCACATTTGAGATGATACTTTGAAAATTATTGGGCTCATCTGGCAAATCTAGGAGGAAAACTCCCAATTAAAATCTATGTGATAGGATGAAAATATAAACAAAGCTATTTAATCACACACTTCCTTACCTTACCTCCATTA
Organism: Solenodon paradoxus; assembly: GCA_004363575.1. Taxonomy (NCBI): domain Eukaryota; kingdom Metazoa; phylum Chordata; class Mammalia; order Eulipotyphla; family Solenodontidae; genus Solenodon; species Solenodon paradoxus. The sequence goes on along the minus strand of RJWH01000264.1, from coordinate 670,283 downwards.
AATTCCACTTAGAGTTAAAGGAAAAATTCAATACCGTCACTATATATATATATATATATATATATATATATATATATATATATATATGTAAATATGTGTGCTATGGCTTCAAACATTTTATATATATATATATATATATATATACATAGACATATGTGTGTCTCTATATCTATCTATACATGTATCTGTATCTCTCTATCATCCATCTATCTGTCTATCTATATATGGTGGAAGGATAACTTTAAAGCTAATTCATCACTCTAATTTACCAAGAAGATTAGAGCAGGGCAGATGGAAAGACTAGTACTTGAAATCCCTCTATGTAACAATATTGATAATAACACTGGCAAGTTCTTACTCTGGCTCAGAGCAGAGCTCCTGCTGCATCTTTAGCATCTTTAGCTGTAGGAAGCAATCTTAGGGTAGAATTTTCTCTACTGTTGTGGCAGCAGTCATCCAGAAGAGATATTATGTTCCTGGACAAGCAAAAATGTCATGTGGAGAAATCGTCCAAGCTCAAAGACTTTCAACAAGGAAAACAGAGTAGAGGCAAATAACCTAGCTAGGCTGCCCACATAGCTGCTTCCTCAGTACACCATTTCTGGACCTCAGAATGCATCATGTAAATTTGCATCAACCTTCTATTGAACTTAAGGTCTGAATAAATGATAGCATCAGAAACCAAGCAGTACTAAGAAAAAATAAAGGAAATGAATCCATTCAATTTTGGGACAAATACCTAGTGATCTGGATTTATATTCCCTCATTCAGAGGCATCATGTAAGCAGCAACTGACATATGATCCATGGAAAACTGCACATCAGTAACAAAGGAGAAACATATAACTAGCGAGAATCAGAACATATGCACTATATGCACTTCTGTTCTCATGCCCATCTTTATATTTATGCCCATATTTTTGTGTGTATATATCTCCATATATATCAATATACCTGTTTTTAAAAGTTGCTTGCATTATTTAGATTTTGTGTTCTGATGAGACTTTTCAAACTTAATTTCACTAGAAAAAGCAATGAAGCACAATTTTAAGCTGACTAATACAAGTTATAGAAACAAATACATAGCATCAGAGTGTTCCTGAGTGCCATCCCAAAAGAATAGGATCTGTCCATACAGGAGGTAAGCAGCTAGCTCACATGAAGGAAGTAGTGTCATGCCTGTGGTGTGTGCGTGTGTGCACATGAGGGCATATACATATATAAGCTAAAACCGTTCATCACCCATGTCAGTAATTTTTGCCTAGAAACTGTTACAATGTATCGTAACACTATTATCTCCTTAACTTGTTCCCTGTTGTAATGGAGACGCACTTCAGGACAAGAAATGACTTCACCACAGGGGCCTCTTGCAGGTAGGATTTTCCTTGCAGAGATTCAAGACAGCGTTGTCCCTGACAACTAATTTTTATACTTTTAAGTTTCTGTTTGAAAAACAATAAAGACAGTTCAAGTGGCCAAAGACCTTAGCTGGTATGCACTTTTGTGTCCACCTCATATAGCTTTTCTCAAAGCAAAAGATATAAAACTGGTAGATGTTTCTTAAAGCAAGGTTGGTAAGCTTTCTCTGCAAAGGGCCAGACAGTGAACACTCTAGGCTTTGTGGGTTTTATAGTTTATGTCACACTATCAGCTTTGCCGTTACAGCACATAGCTGCCACAGACAATACATAACGAATGGACATCTCTCTATGAGAAAAACAGGTGTATATACAGATCTGTTTCTTGGATCATAGTTTGCCAATCTTAATTTAGTGAGTACATAAACCCTCTTGTACTAACAACAACAAAAAAAATAAAATGGCATACATTTTATTAAAATGAAACTGTTTATATTTGGGCTAAGGGAGAGAAAATTTAGATTTTTAAAGAAAAAGTACTAGAATACATTAAGGAGAGCAACTTATTTTTTCAAACCATTTCGCAATTGAAACTGCAGGGAAAAAGAGCTATTGTCCAGCAAGAAGTTCAAGTAGGTTCTCTTGCAATAAAAATCTAAAAATGTTGAATAAATGGTATATGTTTATATTTACTAATATATAACAAGGTATTCTAAAACCAGGAGGAAGAGGAGAGAGAAGAAAATCTCCAGTTGCCAAAAACAGAGGAAACAGAAAACAAAATAGTAATTATGTGACCTGAGAGTCTATCTATGTCTGTGTGTGCATGTATGTGTATGAATTAGGTGAAGTTTGGGGAATGCTATTACTAGAATTTCTTTATTTTGCTAAATTCATGAAATCTTTTATTCATAAATTGCATAGTACACAGTACCAGTGTGCTGTGGAAACGCTTCAGAGTCAGTCACCACTAGAGTTATATTTTGTCTGTCCAATGTCCATTTTCAAACATCACTTTTTATCTCCATGTTTTACCCTTTATATACCCATGTACCTATGTTGAGTACATTTTTTTTTTCATCTATCCAATACAGTATTTCATGTCCTTCTAAAACAATTTAATATCTATAGTTTATTCAAGATATTCTTTCATAAACTACAAACGATCCTTAATGAATTTCAGTTTCTTAAAGCCTGGGGTCAGTAGGTGTTCTGTTCATTCTTACTGACCGACTGGTACCTGGCACAAAGATTGAATTAAAATGCGTTTGAGTGCCTGGATGGACAGATGGTTGGATGAGGGAATATATATGTGTTCTGAAAGAATTAATTCATACTTACATTAAAATCTTTTGTTTATATATCTCTCACTAGATTGCAAATTCCTCAGTGGCAAGAATCGTGACTGATTCATGATTGCATCTGCAATACTTAACACCACGTCTATCATGTAACAGATGCACAAGAAATGATGTTTGAAATTCTGGGGGGAGGAAGAAAAATATATAGAAGGAACTGAAAAAAAAATGATATGGAAATCAATTTGAAATATTCTCTAGAAATGTAGTAGAGAAGGAAATGAAAAGAATCATGTATATGCTCTTTTATTCTTTCATGCAATTCTTCTCCCTTTACCTTCATTTTAATAGACAGTGATTCTTAAAGATTAATAGGAGAGCTAAGTATCAGGTTTTAGAAGAAACTTTTTGAAAACCACTAAGTCTACAACTTATAAGGAGATTCCAAAATCTGTAGCATGCTGCCCTAGCAGCAGGATTATATTCTCTCAGCAATGCTGTGTGCAGAGGTGAAAATCCCACAGTTCATCAGTGAGTAGGAGCTAATGGGTTTAAACATTGTGTAACTATCTTTATCATGATCGTTTATTCAGATGGTTGTTCTTATTTACGGGTCTGAGACCCAAATGATCTTGGCTCAAACACGCTCTCTGATTACCTCAGCTTCATCATGTTTGATGATTCTTTTTGTCCAAACATTCCACCCATCATTTTTAAATCTGGAACTCACTATGTATTTGTGGCAAATATATGCTCTTGTATTTTCAATTTCCTCATGGAAGTGTCCCTTTAACTTCATGCCTTTGGAAAAGATATTCCACAAAGATGTTATTTCTCTGCTACTCTCTCAAATAGATCACCAGCACACCCTACAATTATAATAACTTGGAGAAAAGAAGTGACATTTTCCTTGTTCACAGTACCATTTTCTATATCACTTCTTTCTTTACATTTCATGATACTTTCTACTACTTAAGGAACATGCCAGCCTACTGAAACAGAGATTGCCTCTCCGTATTGCAGCCTTACATTCACTCACTCCAGTCAACCTATCTTGGTCTTTTGTTCTTCCATCCCTGCTCATCATAGACTAGAATAGGGGCTCTTAAAAGATGTTCTTCTACAACTCTCTACTTTTCCAAGAGTGAATCTATTTGTGTGTATTCCTCAGCAGACCATTGCTCCCTGAAAGTAATTGTCTTTTCTTTTCTTCATTATTGTATCCTAGTGTATTATGATACATTGCCTTCTTCTCAATTTAACTCTAGTAGATATTTGTTGAAGAACTGAATAATTGTAGGGTGAAACAAGACAATGAAATCCAGGACATTATGTCAAACACACCATCACTATTACTGTCTCATCAGTGATCCTTCGGTCTTCATAAAGCTCCCACTGGCTGCTATGTTTGGAGAGCTCGTGTTCATTAATATTCTCAGACAGCTCATTGTAAGAAATGACTTCAAAAAAAAAAAAAAAAAGACTAGTTTCCTGATTCCCAGTTCAAGCGCTATATTTTGTCTAGGATAAATCATCAGTATGTAGAACTAACTTCTAACTCTTTGAACTTGTTTTGTCATTACATCATATCACTCCATTCCTTTAGCACTTAGATAACCAGTGCAGTTGCTTCCCTTGGACTTATGGAATATTTAAGTTCTAATTTGGTGCTGGATGAATAGTCAGCAAACATGGTCTCATATCAAGAAATTTGGTTTGGGGTGCCTGGTGGTTGAGGCATCAAGTCTGTGGCTACAGCGCTATCCACATAAAGTCCAAGGACCTGAATTTCTAACTTGGGACTAGAGGAAACAGCTAAATAAAAAAAAAAAAAAAAAAAAAAAAAAAAAAAAAAAAAAAAAAAAAATATATATATATATATATATATATATATATATAAATTCTCCTTCCTTCTCTCTTTCCTTCTGCCTGTTTTCCTACATGCATTCTTTCCTGCCTGCTTCCTTTTTTCTTAAAAAAAAAAAAACAATTTGGTTAATAAAGACTGGTCTCTCCTTCAATCTCACTCTTCTTGGGAGATTCTCTTGTTAGGGTCCGTGTTCATCCTCCCAGAAACGCACACACACACACACACCAGTCAACAATGTAAAAGCATAAGGGACTTTATTTCCAGCGTGCTGGGGTCCGAGCCTCATTCAATGCAGTGGTCCTTGGTCAAGGACCCCGGGTTTATTTTTTAACAGGCTTTTATAGGGTTTCGTTACATAGGCGCGCCAAGCGGTCGGTTAGGGTCAGCGTGTCACATTCCAGCGTTATCTAGCTCGTCTGGAGCCTGTCATGGTGTGGTTCGGCTCTCACACTCTTAAATTCATAAAACTTGTAGGATCATCCAAGTTATTTTCCATAAACTTTGAGCTGTTTCTTACATTAGCTCCCAATGTACCATTGCTCTGTTCCCCATTTCTATGTTTATGCAATGTCATCAAATCTCTTTGTAATCTCTAGAGTCCCAAATAGATTTATTCCTTCCTCCCAGTGACCCACAGATTTCAAACCACTGCTTTATATGAATCCTACTTTGATTCTGATAATCCTGGTTTAGGATGAATTTCAGTTGAAGTCCTAACGCTCAGTATTGACACATATTTATAAATTTTTCCTAAGCTGCTGAGTCAAGTTAATCATTGCCACTCTTAAGATGAAGCTATTCAAATAAAAAAAAAATTAAAGACACAAGGAGTTTGATTTATCTTAGTCCTGTCTCCCCATAGGAGATACATGCACTATCACTGCTTGTTCCCATCTAAAGTTATGGCTTTAGGTGTTCCAATTCTCTTGACCAATCCCTGACCACAGTAGGTCTACCTACTCATTTTTCCCAGAGAAAAGTGAGGTCTCAGTTTTCAGACCTGTCTGCATAGCTGTAACTTACTATCTGTACCTTCCTCGCCAGATAATGATCATTCACCATTGCCCTCACCCACTCTGCAGGGTGGAGTGTTGGTTTTTATTGTGTAGTCTAAGGGGAAGAACCCCAATATCTGCCTTTATTTTCTAACCTTGGCAGAGTCTGGAGTTTCTTTAACTAAGTTCCTTCATTCTTCTTAGGAGATTATGTATAAATGGAAGTCTCATTTGACATCAATTGATGGAATTTTTTTTTACAATGCTATCTTTTATGGCACTTTTTTGCTCTCTATACAGTATTTGACACTGCATAATATTGCAGTATATGTCTTCTACATATCACATGAGAAAACAGCAAACTTTCTGAGAGGGCATTCAAGCTAATAAAGTTGTCCCTTTATACTCCCTGAGCTTCAGATCATATTTCCTGAATTACTTGGCTCTTGCTTTTTACATTCAAATGGCCCCTCCTGTAGAAAACAATGGACTCAATTAAATATTTACATTCTGTTCCACCTCCTGAAACACCCAGCCCTATTCTGTAAAATTCCTCCACAACAATTTATCCTCTCATTCCCAGAATGCTCACTCAGTAATGTTTCAGAATTAGCTAGAATATAAATATGCACCACTTACATTCTTAAAGAGCACTGTTTGTGAAATAGGACTTTAAATCATTGTCAGGGGAAAGGAACTGTAATTTCAAAGCTGAAAATTTGATTACTTAGTATATTTAAGCATTCCATATGACTTATAAGATGACAATAGCATCTGTGTTAGTATAAAGATATTATTTCTTAAAATATACTTGATAAAAATGTACCTGTACAGTTCATAAAAAGATCAAACCAAAAAATGTAAAAATCTAATAGGAAGATCTTGGTGATATGTGAAATGTATTAAGCTTCATACATTGCATTCCAGCAATGAGAATATGGGCAGTGATTTTATATGAAGACAATCTGAACTCAGATATGATGTTGAAGTTTGGTTTTCAGACTAATAAATTGAACTTGGGAAAGTAATTTAACTACTTCCACTGGCGATCTAAGGAACAGTTAGTTCATAAAAAGTATAATAGAGTTAGTGTGGTTATCAAATAAAACATTCTGGAAAAGAATTCAGCAGAGTGGTTAGCATGTGACAGATGATCAATCATCATTAGCTTTCTACAGCACATTAACTACAATTAGAAAATCCTTGACTATATTTCTTAGCAGTCATCCTTATTAGGAAGAGATTCATTTAAAATGATGAAATAAGAATATGAGAAACATAACGAGATAAATACATTGATGAAAATGATACCTATAAATAAAACAATTTTTCTTAAGCTAGTGTAAAAGGAAATGAGTTTCTAATTGTTCATGTATAAAAGTCATTCATTTAGGAATTCATAGATCTCATACAATTTTCTTAGATTTATACCTAAGTATTTCTTTTTTAGGGATGCTAGCGTGAATGGTAATGTGTTTTTAATTTCAATTCCACTTGTCCATAGTTGGTATATAGGAAAGCTATTGAGTTTTAATGTTGAACTGGTATCCCACAACCTTGCATGGAAGTTCTAAGAGTTGTTTGATGGTGGTGTGTTGTGTGTTTTTGTCTTTCACATTTTTTTTATATAAATGATATATCATCTGCAAAAAAAAGACAACTTTATATATTTTCCTTCCCCATCTATTTCATTTACTTCCTTCCTTCTTTCCTCTCTCTCTCTCTCTCTCTCTCTTAGAAAAGGTGCAGGCAGGTGAGCAGGCAGGCAGGCAGGAAGAGAGAGGTAGAAGAAACATTTTATTGATATTTATGTTAGCTGTTCATATTTATTATCCTCCTGATCCTGGGTCTTGAACTCCAAACCTTGGAATACATGTAGAACTGCTGCCAGGGTGTGGTAGACTGCTAGGCCACCAGGGTGCACCCTTATTTCCTTTTCTTGTTTTGTTGCATTGCTAAGCCTTCCAGAATGATTCTAAAAAAGGAGGGGTGAGAGATTAGTCTTGGTTTTGCCCTTAGAGGGAAAGCTTGTTACCACTAAGAATGATGCTTAGCTATAAACTTTTGTAGGTATTGTTTATCAAGTTCATGTGACTTACCTCTATTTCTTGTTTTCTGAGAGTTTTTGTTTTCATGAATGAATATTGAATCTTGTCAAATACTTTTTCTGCATCTATTCATCTGATCGTGTGATTATTTTTCTTTCGCCTATTAATGTGATAAATTATATTGACCGATTTTTAATTTTACCGCAGTAACAGTGCATCATAACATTATATAAGGTATGCATCAGAAGATGTCAGTTATATGGAGAAACAAGAACTGATGGTAAACTTAATGCAGTATGTAAAGATGTTGATTTACAGTGATGCACATTAATTAATTTTTGAATGTTGAATCCTTCTTGCATACCTGGGGTAAATTCTACTTAATTGTGATGTATAATTTTGTTTATACATGTTAGATTCATTGTTCTAATATTTCATTAAGGCTTCTAGGATCTGTGTCCATGAAAGATACTGGTTTTTAGTTATCTTTTCTTAATGTCTTTATCTACTTTTAGTTTATGATAATGCTGCTCTTGTAGAATAAGTTAGGAAGCATTCCTGCTGTTTTTAAACTGTGAAAGAGATTGCAGAGAATTGTTGAAGTTTCTTCCTTAAATGTTTGGTAGAATTCACCAGTGACCCGAGATACTTTCTACTTTGGAATGTTACTGATTTGATTTCTTTGATTAATATAGAACTATTCAGATTCTCTAGTTCTTGTCTGAATTTTAGGAATTTTCTTTCAAGGAATTGATATATTTCATTCAGTTTATCAAATTTGCATGCATGAGTTGTTCTAATAGTCTTTTTGTTATGTTTTTAATATCCACAGAATCATCATAAATGTGGCAGTGAGCATTGAATATATAGCTTTCTGTGAAACTAAGAATAAATCAGAAATCCCAAGTGCCCCTGGAGGGCACAAGTTTCTTAATATTTGAATATTGAAAAATCATCCCTCTCAGTTCTATTCTTGCCCCCAACACATGCACACTCAAAATTCCAATCTCTTGTATGACCTCCATTCACTTCCTCTCCTTCTACACACCAGTGTTTTCCTGTATACATGTTTAGCTTTACAGGCTCCCCATGAAATCTGCTTGACCTGGCTCTCCAGATTTTAAGATGAAAATTGAAACAAACATAACAAAAAGGAAATAAAACTACAAAAGTGGATAAAACTGCAACCAAAATTCCTCCACTCAAAGCAATTTCATTACAATGATAAGGGGATTAATTTAGTTTCATGTCTGTAGATCATAGTACAATAATCCATAGGTAATTATCATTGATAACTATACTTTAAAATAAAGACTATATATTGCTGCCATTTCAGCATTCACCTCAGTCTCTCAGATAACATCAGAATTCAAAAGCACATTCGTAAAGAGACCAGCAAATTTTCTGCTTTCTCCACTTTTCATTAGTAAAGAAGAAAAAGTAAAAGTCCTTACTTCAGGGGCTGAAGTTCATTAGCACTGCTAATCTTGTCAGCCAACATTAAACAGGACCTATGTGAATCTAGTTAGTATAAGACATGATACAATATGCTTTCCCATTTAGTGAAATCATTTGGATCATTATGGGATAAAAGTAAAGCAACATTTGATTTCATTTTGTGTATTATATTTATAATGGTCATGTTCTTTCAGATTTAAAGGTTCAGCTGCCCTCCAAGTCGTCTAACTTTGTTCCCCAGTAAATATCTCAGTGTTTCTCCTTAGTGGGATGGGTTAATAATTTGATATACTGAATAAATTGGTTTCTGTTTTCCTTTCATTTGGTAATCAACCTCATTAAACACATAATTAGAAAAAAATTCAAAGGAAGAAACAAAATATGAAAAATCAGATCTTAGTTTCCTTAATAAATTAAATTGTCCTACCAGTTATTTCCCGAACATACTCAAAAAACAAAAGGGAATTGTTTTCAGAACTTGTTTCTCACTGGACCTCATTGAATAAGCCTTTGAAAAGACCTGGTCACCACCATTCTGTCTCCTCAAAAAGAACTGAGAACAGTCATGGATATGCTCAGTGTGATGTCACTGCTGCTTATGGTTAACTTTGACACAGCTCTATCAGTGAGACAGTTAATCGATAATGAATCTCTTTCCTAAGTATAAAATAAGAAAGAGGTAAATAGGCTATTAGAGGAAGAAGAATGTGTGTAATATTATCTGGAATGATAAATTGCTTTTGATGAACTTTGATTTCTTTGTATAGTCATTTATCTAATCATTCATTCATGAACATTTATGGAATATCTATAATAAATGAATAAATTACTCATTGATGCTAAGATTGCAAAAGTAAATAATTGGTTTTTATTACCAGGGAATGAGGATGTGTATGGGTCAGTGACCAAATGAAACAAAATCAAAGAAACAGAAGCAAAAATAATAGAATGTGAAGGGCTCTAATGGAGATATTTTATTATTCTCTTCTGATTTAGTGGAGTAGCAGTTTAATTCAATCTGTTAGGATCTGAAAGTATTTCATTCAAAAGTTAATGTTAGAACTATACTTGAAAAAATGAGATAACTTTTAGGATTAAAATTTTCTGAGCATAACCAAAACCTCAAATTATAGTAAACCTCCTAGAAGTTTATATCTTTCTCTTGTAAAAGAAAACACACCATTGTTTTGCTTTTTATATGCCATGTACTGTTCAGCATTAATATATATTAACTTATTTAACTCTCAATTACCCTTAGAGGTCTGTGATATCATTAGTTTCATTGCCTTTAATTTAATTTTGCTAAGGTAACTTTGTTTTACAAAATAACCTAAACCTATATGTGCATGTTCACCATTCCTCAAATGTGTAGCGACATACACCCACCTACTACCAAATTACCAAATTATTCACCACTCTCCGTTGGACCCCACTATCACTTGCTCCCACCCTTAAACCTTCTTTTCCATTGGTAACCTCAGTCCTGTTGTGAGTGTTCAAGGGTTGGTGTTTGTTTTGTCTTTGCTTTTTTTCTTTGTATTCCACATAAGCATGAAATCATTCAGGGTTTATATTTCTCCTTCTGACTTATTTAACTTAGCATTAATGCCCTCTATTTCCAACCAAGTTGTCATATTTGACAAGATTTCATTTTTTTAAGGGCTGTGTAGTATTCCATTGTGTATATATACTACTTCTTTATCCATTTATCTAATGATGGCAACTTGGGTAGTTTCTAGTTATTGGTTGCAATAAACACAGGGGTGCATATATCTCTGCAGATTAGTATTTTTGTGCTTTTTGAGTAAATACCCAGAAGTGGGATGACAATCACATGGGATATCCATTCTCATTTTTTGAGGAATCTCCATACTGCTTTCTATAAAAGTTGCAACAACTTACACTCCCACCAATAGTGTAAAAGTGTTCCCATTTCTCCATATCCTCACCTAAACTTGTTATTTCCAGAAATTTGGATAAAAGCCAAGCTCACAGGTTTAAGATAATATCTTTTGTTGTTTTGATTTGCTTTTCCATAATAACAAGTAAAGAAGAACATCTTTTCATATGCCCATTGACGATCTATATGCCTTCTCTGAATATCTATCCAATTTTGTCTGTCCATTTTTTTACTGGTTTGTTTTCTGTTGTTGAGTTTTATGAGTCCTTTATGTATTTGATATTAAGTTCTTGTCAGATGAATGATGTGAAAACATCTTCTCCTAGTCAGTAGTATTTTGATTTTCATTTTGGTGACAGTTATTTTTCACTATTTGGAAGCTTTTTAATTTGATGTAGAGCCATTTGTTTATTTTTGGTTTTGTTTCCCTTGCTGCTGGAGTTGATTCCCTAAATATCTCTCTGAGGCTGGAATATATTGCTATGTTTCCTTCTAAGTATTTTATGGCTTCCAGTCTTATATCCAAGTCTCTAATCCAGTTTGAATCAATTTTTGTGGTGTTACAGAGTAGTCTAGGTTCATTTTTTTGCATGTAGCTGTCCAGTTCCCCATATCATTTATTGAAAAGACTCCTTTGTCTATTGTATGTTCTTGACTCTATCATCATAATTTAACGTATCATTTATGTCTGTCTATTTCTGGTGATTCCATTCTATTTCACTGATCTGTGTCTCTGTTTTTATTTAAATACCCTACAGTTTTGATCACTTTCACTTTGAAGTATAGTTCAAGATCTGGGAGTCTGATGCCTCCACTTTTCTTCTTTTTTCTCATGATTGCCTTAGCTATTCAAGGTCCTTTGTAATTTCATACAAATTAAAAATTTTTTTCTATTTCCTTGAAAAATGCCAGAGACAATTTGATGGGGATTGTATTAAACCTGTATATTGCTTTAGTTAAGAAAGTAATTTTTTAAATTTTACTTCTTCCTAACAAAGAGCACAGAATACCTTTCTATCTCTTTTGGTCTCCTATTTCTTTTAACCAAGTCTTATAGTTTTCATTGTACAGATCTTTCACCTCCTTTGTTAAGTATATATTTTAAGGTATTTAATTACTTTTGTTCTGATATTAAATGGAAGATCTTCTTGATTTATACTCTTGTATCATATTGTTTACATGTTAATACTACATATTTTTGTATCTTCATTTTGTAATTTGCCACTTTACTGTATTCATTGACTAATTTTAGTAGTTTTTATTGACATCTTCAGGGTTTTTGAAACATGTTATCATATTATCTGCAAATATTGATAATTTCACTTCTCCTTTTCTAATTTGGATCTCTTTAATTCTTCTTGTCTAATTATTCTAGCTGGGATCTTTAGAAAATATTTAATAGCAATGGTGAGAGTGGACAACCTTGTCTTATTCCTCATCTTAAGGGAAATGCTTTCAGTTTTTCACCATTGAGTATGATGTTGCCTATGGGTTTATCATATATGACCTTTATTATGCTGAGGTATCTTCCTTATATCCCATTTTATGCATAGTTTTTGTCATAATTGTATACTAAATGTCAAATGCTTTCTCTGTATTTATTGATATGATTATATGATTTTTCTCTTTGCTTTTGTCGTTGTGGTATATTACATTAATAGATTTGCAAATGTTGAAACAACATAGCATCCCCAAGATAAATCCCATTTGGTCATGATGTATGATCCTTTTGATGTATTATTACATTTTGTTTGTTAATATTTTATTGAGGATTTTTGTGTCAATGTTCATTAGAGATATTGGTCTGTAATTTTCTTTTTTGACAGTGCTCTCTGATTTTGGTATAAGTGTGATGCTGATATCATAGAAAGTGTTTGGTAGTGTTTCTTGTTATTAATTTTTTGGAAAAGTTTGAGATAAGAATAGGTATTAATTCTTCTCTGAAGGTTCAACTCACTAGAAAAACCATCTGGTCTTGGGTTTTCATTTTGGGAGAGACTTTTGATTACTACTTCAATATCCTTGCTTGTGATAGTTCTGTTCAGGTTTTCCATTTATTCCTAATTCAGAATGGTATGCTGTATGTTTTGAAAAATCTGTCCCTGTCCTAGAAGTTGTCCAAATTATTGGCATATAGCCAATGAAAGGGAAGATTACTGTTGATAGTAATCTCTTAAGGTGCTTTTGTATTTCTGAGGTATTAATTTAACTTCTCTGCATTCATTTCCATTGCTAGTTATGAGTGTTTTCTCTCTTTTTTTCTTAGTGAGCTTAACCCAAATTTTGTCAATTTTATTTTTCAAAGAACCAGCTTTTGATTTCATTGATCTTATAAACTATCTTTTGTTTTTATATTTCATTTATTTTTCCATTTCATTTATTTCTGTTCAAATTTTTATTATTTCTTTCCTCCTACTGACTTTTGGTTTCAATTGTTCTTTTTTAGTTTCTTAGCTGTCAGGTTAGATTATTTATTTGTGATTTTTCTTGCTTCTTAATGTAGGCCCAGATTGTGATAAATTTCCCTCCTAGTACAGCTTTTTCTGCATTTCACAAGTTTTGGTACTACATCATTTTCATTTGATTCCAAGTACTTTTTTAATTTTTTCTTTGATATTATATTTTACATAAGATTCATTAAGAAACATGTTTAGCCTCCACATACTTTTGAATTTTTCAGATTTCTTTTTGGGATTGATTTCTAGTTTTATGCCATTGTGACTGGGTAAGATGCTTGCTGTGATTTCAGTCTTTGTAAGTTTGTTGAAACATGCTTTGTTTCCCAACATATGGTCTGTTCTTGAGAATATTCCATGAGCACTTGAGAAAAAAGTGAATTCTTCAGTTGTTGGCTGATCGGTAAGCCATCTGTTTTGACTTGTCATTTGAAGCTTTTTTCCCCAATAATTTTCTGCCTTGTTGATCTGTCTTTTTTTGTAAGTGGAGTTTTCTATTACTGTATTACTGTCAATGTCTCTCCTTAGTTCTCTTTAGTTCTCTCTAGTTAATTGTTTTAGGTATTTTGATGCTCCTTAATTTGGTGCATATATATTTATGAGTTATATATCCTGATAAATTAATCTCAATCATTATATAATGTCCATCCTTATTTTTTGTTACCTTGTTCAGTTGGAAGTGTATTTTATCTGAGATAAGTATGGCTGTCCCTGCATATATATTTGTTTGTTTGTTTGTTTGTTTGTTTTTTCCTTTTGGTTGCCATGTCTTCTGACCACTGACTTTAAGCCTTTGCTTATCAATTGAAAGAAGATGAGTCTCCTAAATGCAACAGAAATTTGGGTTATATTTTTCAATCCATTTGGCCACTCTGTGCCTTTTAACTGGAGAGTTCAATTCATAAACATTGAGGGTGATTATTGATATGCAACTATTTATTGCCATTTTGTTAATTGTTTTCTGGGTATTGTTGGAGACAGTAATTATGTTCTTTTATTCTCTTCTCAGGTGTTTTGAAGTCTTTTATGTTGTGTTTGGCTTTCCTTTTTATTTTTGTTTTCCCCCTGGATTTGCATTTTAAGTTTACCCTGGTATTTACATAAATGTTTTTATGCTTATAACCTGTTTTAATGTGAAAGTAATTTAGTCTTGAGCCCATTCTAGCTGCCTACATTTTTACTCACCTTCTTCCCACAGTTTATATTTTGATGTCTTTTTGCTGTTCAGCAATTTTTTCCCCCCTTTGGTATTGCTTTTAAAGCTGATTTCATGGTGATGAATTCCTTTAACTTTTGGTTGTCTGTACAGCTCTTTATCATTCTTTCAATTTTAAGTGATAATCTCACAGGGTAGATTATCCTTGGATGGAAGTCCTTTTTTTCAGCACTTTGAATGTATCATGCCACCCCTGTCTGGCTTGAAGTACTCAGTTGAGAGATCTGTCAACAATCTTATGGGGTTCCTCTGTTTGTAACTTGGTTTTCTTTATCTGTTTTTAAGATATTCTCTTTATCTTATATATTTGCTATTTTAATGACAATGTGTTAGTGAAATTCTTAGCTATTATTTCTTCAAATATAATTTCTGCCTCTTTCTCTCTTCTTTTTATGAGACCTCTATGGTGTGAAAGCTATTTCTCTTGATATTATCCCATAGGTCTTATATGCACTCTTACTGCTTTTAGTTCTTTTTTTCTCTTTTCTGCTCTTCTTGTGTGCATTCCACTGCCTTATCTTCTAACACACTGATTTAAGGATTTTATCAGTCTACTGCTGAGTCCCTCAGTTTTATTCTTTAACTTAGCTATCATGTTCTTTAGCTCCAGGAATTCTGTTTGGAACTGCCTCATATTTTCTTCATCTTTGTTGTCGTTTTCTTTTTTGTTCCTCATTGTTTTCCTGATATAAGTGAGTATTATTATAATTGCTGTTTTAAAATCTTCATCAGGTAGTTTTCTTAAGCTTGTTACATTCAGATTTTCCCCATGGTTTGTGGTTTGGTCCATCATTTCATGTATATTTCTATCTCTGTTTGATATGCTAGGCTTTCTGTATTTATTTTTGAGTTAGACTTCCCTGGTATAAGGCTTTGATTTAGGTTATCAAGTTGCATTGTATAGGCTTCAGTGTTGGTGTGGAATGCTAGGATTCCTTTAATTGTTTGATCTCAGCAGTCTTTAAGATTTTTGAAGTTCTGGAGCCTTCCCTGTGATAAGGCCTGATAGTCCAGCCCAGTGTTGGAATTGGAGTAGTTTTTCCCGTCTCTTTCTCCCAGAGTCACAGGCATGAACAGAAAGAGACACGAGTTGTGGGTCCATTCTACAAGCAACCTGCAGTCATTACAGAAACCACAGGAGAGAGAGTCAGGGCCCTGTCTTAGAAAATATATTCTTTTGTGAAAATCTTTTAGTACTCCACAGGAGTGTCAGTAGCAGCAGGGGACAGCAAGCAAACCCTGGGTCTTGGTGATAGAAACTTTAGGGACTACCAAGCAGAACATAAAGTTGTTTAGCAGTAGTCCCAGGCAGGCAAACTATTGTTCCAATTGTTTTTCGAGAGAGAGCCAAAAAATGGAGTTCTCCTTTCCCAGAATCCTGTCAACTATCTGCATAGGTGCTGCCAAACTGGTTGTCTGTTTCTGGCAGCCCATAGAAATGCAACCATGAGCGTCAGCAGGTCTTCATCAGTGTTGTAATGGTGGAATGAGTGGGTGCTTCCCCCTAGGGGCTTTCTTGCAATGTTGGCATCTCCATGGCACACTGCAATAACAGCATATGGTTTGTCAGGGAGGCTAGCCCTCTTTCCACCCCTCTTTGAGGTTTTTCATTCAGCAACTGAGAGTCCCTTACCAGGTATAGTGGCACCTGCTGAGGGGGAAAGCCTTTCAGCTCCAGGAGAGATTATCAGCTCCAGGAGAGATTATCTCTGTCACTGATCTGTCCCGTTGGTCTGGGAAGGGGCTACCTAAATAGAGTGGTGTGATGCCAAGAGAGATTGGTTTCTTCCACCATTTATCTCAGTGTATTTTCTTTGTCTTCATGGAGATGCTGACTCCAGTTCCTTTTCAGGGGTTGTATTTATTAGATAGCTGTATTTTGAACGTATCTGTGGGAGAAGGTAGGCTCTAGGTCTTAACTGTTAACCATCTTGAAACCAAATCTCTGTTAGTTCTATTTTTAAATATGAGAACTTTGAGGATTAGAAAAGTTAAATAATTGGCCAAAAATCACACAGTTAATGAATAGGCAAACTGGGCTTTGAACCCTGGCAAGCTTTACAGAGTCAGGCGAAGGCTTGCAATCTTTTTGTGCACAAAGTGATTTTAAAGGATTGAGAATGATAAAAGCATGACATTTTTATT
The DNA here is from genome assembly GCA_004363575.1 of Solenodon paradoxus. Lineage (NCBI taxonomy): Eukaryota > Metazoa > Chordata > Mammalia > Eulipotyphla > Solenodontidae > Solenodon > Solenodon paradoxus. The sequence goes on along the minus strand of RJWH01000264.1, from coordinate 653,540 downwards.
GAGGTCTTTAAAATTCTACTTCAACAAGTAGACTTACTCAGATTTGTAGAGATCGTCTCTCACAGAAACAAAGAATATCCTTTTCTGAGTGTGAGAACTGCAATAAGATGGAGATTATGACTTGGATGTTTCCTCTGGATCCTGGCATAATAGCATCAAAGGACAAACAATATGTTTTATTACATGAACACAATGACATGTCATGACATGTGTACTTTGTCACTAATGACAATGAGGAAGGGATTCCTAGTCTTATAAAATTGCAAGATTTGAAAGAAATTTTAGCAGTTTCAATACTAAATTTAACAAACTGAAAGGGAAAGAAGGATGGAAGGGAGAGAGGGAGTGGGGAAGTGAAGGAGGGAGGGAGGGACAGACAGAAGGAAAGAGAAAGGGAGAGAGGGAAATTCCCTCCTTCCAAATCCCAGAGTTCAGAAAACAACTGATATATCTACAGAGGAACTTGCAAATAAAAATATAAATGTTTAACAACAACAAAACAACTGCCCCATCAGGAGATAGTACAGGATGTGGCTGACAGGAGCAACTGGTGTTTCAATTGGCAAATGAGAGCTCTTAGTATCAGGTACATAATGGAGAGAAACTTTAAAATAAATGAACAAACATACATACAAATAAATAGAAATAAGTAAGTAAAAAGCTTATCTTCTCAAATGAGACCCCAGAAAATGAAAATTGCTTAAATGTACACCCTTAGACATGAAAGTCATTTAATAACCACAAAAAGGGAGAGAGTCAGCTCAGTTTATTTTTCTCCACCTACTCTCCTTGGAATGTACGTTAATTTCCTTTCTGATGTTGATCTTATTAGCTTCATGTAAGTACATGCAAGAACATGACACTTTTTCATTAAATGGGGTTTCATAGTTTTAATAAGTATAATTTCTGGTAGAAAACGGTAAGTCAAGATCTATATTTACATGCAAAAGATCATTTAAATAAACCAAAAGAGTACTCAGATTTTTCTTGCAGAAGTTAAAAACTATCATTGTATTTGGTGCATTTCATATGTCCATCTTCAAAACTCACTTAAACCCAAACAGGTTTTCTTCAGTTAAAGGTATAGCAGTCCTTCAACTGCTGAGGCACAAGTGGATAGAGACACAGGAAAATCCTGCACACTTGTTCATACTCCAGACCTTTAAATGTACATTGGTACTGTATGCAGATTGCTTTCAGGCAAACCCCTAGAGATGGGCAAAGATTGCATACCTCTTATTTGGGAAAGCTCGTGAGATCTGGCAATAGTCATTGGTGTGCAGCAGTTCAAAGCACTGAAATAAAGATAAAAAGATGGATGATTTTCACTAGTGGTCTAGAAAAGGACCTGTCAGTTCACCTGGTTAAACTTATTTTACAGATGAGAAAATTGAGAGCTCAAGGGAGAAAGTGACTTACTGGTTTTAGGCATCCATTAAAAATAACAAATTCCTCTGTTTTATGATGGGGTAGATGTATATTTATTAAAATAAAATTTTCCACAAGATAATAAGCAGTATGTCCATTTTAATTCTGGAAAGAGAGATATTAAATTTTTTTTCAGTGCTTTTTTTCTTCTGAATGCAATTTTCAGGTAATAATTTATAGATTATTATTCAATTTAGTTGCGTTATGATTGCTAAGAACATATAGACATATTTGTATAGTGGAGGAAGGTAAAAACACATTTGTATCTTAGCATATTTCGTATATATATATTTAACAGTAAAGAAGCAGGCAGTATGAAGTCAAGTAGGCAAGCATTTAGGAAGAGAGAGATGAAAGAACATTTTTCATTTAGTTACTCATTTTGATTGCCCCCTCCTTCACCAGTCCAGGCTACAAATCTGGGGCCTTGGACTCAACCTGGAACATACCAGAGCTATAGACTTAATGTCTGAGTTATCAGTATAGACTGAAATTGCTGTTCTTTATTATCCATAACATTAGCAAAATTAAAATCAGTTTAGATGGGTCATCCCGTTGAGACTGTAGCATGACATTTTAGAAACGCAATTTGCGTGGTGGGTGTTTAATAAAACTTAGAGTTGGAATGTTCCATGGGAGAAGAGAAGTCTCAAGGTTTGCTACTCCACATGTGTCCCATACAATCACAGCATAGGCATTAACTGGGAATTTGGTAGAAAGGAAGAATTTCTGAACTCAGCCCAGCTCAGAATATGCATTTTAACGAGATCTTTAGGAGCTTCATAAGCATGTTATATTTGAAAGTCGTTATTCTAGGCTGGAGTGTAAGCCCTACCTAATCAAATCACTCAGTGAATTTGGTGAGGCCTATGGAAGAGAAGCATGAGTAAAAGAGGATAAAACACAGAACTGAGGAAATAGAAGTGCAATCATAGAAGACTTGGACTATACTTCTAATCTAGCCTAAATCACATAACTCTTCCTCTGAAAGTTTCCTTATTGTAAATAGAGCTAATGGCATTTGTGGCTTATGAATATTTTCAGAATTAACTGAGGCAATATGTGTTAAAGTTGTAGTAGTGTACAAAATATGTAGGAGATTAGAGTTCATTAAAGCTATTTTCTTTTTCCTTAAAGTTTAAATGTGTGCCTGGTGGGTTTATAATCCTGCAGTGAATAGAGTGTATTAAAATAGAACTAGTATGACATTGTGTTGTTGAAAGCTGTAACTCTTATTTCCAAATTTTATTAAGCGTCTCAAGTAGACAGTCTAACACAGTCTTACAAAATTCAGACTTTGGCAAGAAGTGCTGGACATTTTCCCTTCCTAAAGAGGGAGGTAATGATGGGCTTTAATTGCAATATAATTAGAGCTTTTGATATCAAATTAATTTTCAGTGATAGTGTTGGTCTTGGCAGAGAGTGCAGAATTTATGAGATTAAAGCCCTATGAGTATATGCACATACTCTTATAGCTTTTTATGCAAATTGAAATTCCTGCTTCATTTTCCATTTCTAAAAATCAAAGATTAAGGATACTAAAGCCTTTTAACAGCTAAATTAGTTAAACGCATTATATTACATAAAATCATGCTTTATCATAGGTCATACTTGGCAAATTCTCTTCACTTTAAATCATTATTCACGAGATAATAATTTCATAAAATTTGTTTTTGCAGATAATGTAGAGATGTCCTAAATTAAAATCACATATTTTTTGATGAAATTTTAAACCTGTATCTTACCTGAAAGTGATTAAACTTGTATAAGTACTGAAATTAAATTATATTTTTTTGGTTAATAATAACATTTTGCATTTTGCCAATAAAAGCATATGCTTTCAAGTAAAATACTTGGTACCGAAAAAAATAGCAGTGCATTTCATTTTCAACAAACACGATCAATTATTTATCCAAAACTTAGATATTTGATTAAGATAGCAATAATTTCAGAGCGAATATAGTGAAAACGTAAAACTGATAACTAATAAGATAAATATTGACAAAAATAATTTAGAATAATATTAAGGTATAAATGCATTTCCAGTAAGAGATGATGACCAGGGGACACAACTGAATAACAAGTATGAGAACTTTAAGATTTTTTTTCTCCCAGTAGAGTAATAAAATTAGCATTTTAATGTAATTTTTCTCTCCTATATTTAAATAGCTATTACAGTCATAGAGCTCAACATTCGTGATGTGTACCATGAAAGGTCTTGCCCCTTCCCTAGTATCACACTTAGCTTTCTCTCCTCCAAAGGCTATGATAAAAGCATTTGTTGAACTGTTTTTAAGATCCTCACCAGAACTCTTTAAGCAGTAACTGTTATTCCTCTGTGTTATTTCACAGAGGTGGGAGCTGAGATTTTTGAGTGAATAAGTGGTCTACTCAAGTCCTTAGAAGTAGTTTTGACAAAGTTGGCATGGGAATTTAGGGAATCTGGGTAGAATGCCCATCTTCTTAACTGTTAACATAGTATTAAACCAAACAATCTTTCTTACTTTTTTTTCCTAAGAAATATATCTAGGAGTAGTTACAAATGCTAACATTTTAGAAATCTTGCTTTTTACATGTCACTATATAGTTTTAAATATTATTTATCTTGTCAGAAGTAATTCCTTGTTCAAATACTCAACTGAATGCAATTTTATTTTTTATTTTATTTATTATTTGAATCAATCAATTCTCTATGGTCTAGTCTTCTGTTACAAATGCCACTGCAATTACCATTCCTAAATGCTTACCATTTGCACACAAGTGTAGCTGGTGGGTAAGATCCCATACATAGAAAGCCTAAATCAAGAGACATCTGAATTTCAAATTTTGATTTGCATTTCATAGAGATTTTGATGCACCTCATAGAGATTGTACTGGTTTTTATCTCAATTAATAATTGTTAAGATTTCTGTTTTCTCACCACAACTACTATAGAAATGTTGGTTTCTACCTGTATTATAATGAAAATACATTACTGATTTTTTAAATTATGTCGCTAAATATTAATGACTTTATATTGAGCTAGGATTAAATTCAGGATCATGGTGCACCCTGGTGACCTAGCAGATAAAGCTGCTGGACATAGTCCACATACATCCCAAGAACCCAGGTTCTGCACGGGAACTGCGGGGAGCAACCACTATGAATAATTGCATAGAATAAATGTTTCTTTCTCCTCTTCCTGCCTGCCTGCCTTCTCACCTTCATTTCTGCCTGCACGTTTCCTTTAAAAAAATTCAGGATCATATTTCACATTTAAGTGCCATCAGACTTCAGTCTATTTCAATCTGGAATAACTTTTATATCTTTTCTCACCCCCTTTCTTAACCTGATACATTTTAAGACTAGTCAGTTTTCAGTGTTATGTCTCTAATCTTGATTTGCATAATGTCTTCTCGTGACTAAATTCTTTGTAAGAATACCACAGAAGTAAGGATGTGTCTTTCATTTTATCATAAGGTACATGATGTGGATTTGATTTCTACTACTGATGATATCAAATTATATCACTTTCCTCAGACCTTCATTATGTAATTTTCTCTTTGTAATTACTGATTATTTCTAGGAAATATTTTGAGACTATGTAGATTTTTTTAATTAAACATTCACCCATTAATTTTAGAATCTATCAGTGAAGATAAATGGTGATTTTTCTATTTCCACCATTCCTTTTACATTAAATAGATGGAATTTTATATGGAGGCACTTTTCCTTTCCTTTCTGTTTACTTATTTAATGCTAAATAAATGAGCAATTCATATCACTTATCCCTGTCATTTTGGGCCTGTGGAAACTTAAATTATTCTATAGTTAGTAACTCATGATTTGTATTATTTACTTTTCTGCTCTACTAGTTTCACGTATAATATTTTGACCTTTCTCATGCTATCCATGTGGTATTTTAGGATAGCCCCTCATTTTTTTAGGATTTTCTTTGATTTTCTTGTATTATCAGTGAGAATAACACACCTAAATTTTACTTTCTCTTAAACTTTAAAAATTTTTGCCAATTTTTCCAATTAATTGTCCATTTTTTCTTATTTATTGATAGAATTTTTGTATTTAGGCAGTTATTTAGTATGTTTTGTGAAATGGTTTGCAGTTAGTTATTTATGCTTTGGTTGTATGTTTTTACATTCATAAAGTTGTTTTAATGTGATATAATCCATTGAGTTTGTAAGCTTTCTGAGTTTTGTTATCATAACTGGACAGGACTTTCCTACTCCTATATTAGAAAACATTTTTTCCTATAAAAGTATACTTTTAAGTATACTTACAGCTAATTTTTTTTTTTACATTTACATCTTTTTTTTTTTTAAGAGGGAAGAGGCAGGCAGAAATGAAGGCAAGTAGGAAGGCAGAGAGAGGAGGAAGAAGCGTTTATTATTTACTTATTTGGTAGTTTATTTTGGTTGCCCCTCCCGCTCCTGGCACACCACTCCTGGCACACACACACACACATGCTACCTGTTCCAAGTCACCAACTGGGGCCTTGGGCTGCAGGTAGACTATGCTGAGACAAAATATTTGTATCAGAGGCAAACAGTGAAAATTATAAATCCTTTCCTTATTTTCATAAGTGATTTCTTTCACTTGTCTATCTACAATGGATAGTAATGAAAAATGATGTAATAATGGAAATAGTGGCCATCCCTGTTTTATAATTCTAAATAGAATGGTTTTTTCCTTTGTTAGAGATGAATTTGTGATTAAAGTAGTTGCATTTCATCACATTTTAAGAAATTCCATGTTATCTTTATTTTATTAATTTTTTTAATTAAAAACATAAAATTTTAGCAAAAGTCTTCCTACATCTGTGGAAATGATCTTATGCCTTTCTCTTATCTTCCATTAGTGTAATGAAATTGCTAGTTTTCTTAATGTTGAAGCATTCTTTTGTAATGGAATAATGGGATAAACTTCACTTGGTTATACTATTGTATTATTGTTTGAATGTGTAAATTGTGTTTGAAAATATTTACTTTTCATGATCATAAGATATTTGATTTTGTCTTTTTGTAAATTTTGTTGGATTTTGATATCACTTGAAGGCTTACTTCATAAAAAAAAATAGTTTCTTTATGCTGTTGAACATTTTAAATAGCTTGTTAATTTTATGATCTGCAAAAGTTTTAGTAAAGTTTCCCTGAGAAAAGATCTGAGCTTGGTGATTTTAGATGGAGGGCTAGCATTTCACAACTCTATTTTTTCCCCATAATAAGATGACACTAGATACTCTGTGTTGGAGTCAGTTTAATTTAATGAAACTTTTTAGAAAATGTTCCATTTGTTCCAGGATTTTCAATCGCTTTTGCAGAGTTGAACAACATAGTCTCTTGTTAATCTTTTAATTTCCTGCAAGTATGGCGATACCTTTCTCATCATTTATCATTTTATGTATTTGTGTTTTCTGCTTCTGCGTTATCAAGTTTATTGGCTTGCTCCAAGATTCAGTGTTTGGCTTGTTTATTGGTTCTTCCATTATTTTATTTCTAATTGATTACATTCTGCTTTTATCTTTATTAAATCCATCCCACTGCTGGACTGTTTGTTTTCTTTTTTCCTTAAATTCAAATAAAGCTTCATGCTTTTTCACAGTTACTGATGTAAATGGCTTCTGCAATTGATGCTTTTCAGCATTTTACAACTTAGATTTGAATTTTTCATAAATTGTTTCAGAAAAATTTCTCTTTGGAATTTCCAGGTGTCCTTTACATATAACAAAAGTGTGTGTATTTGTTATTTTTGAGCACCAAAGTTTTAAAATTTATACCACTTTAAGATTTTTAAATAAATTTACATTTATTAAAATTTCAAAAACCATTTGTCATGATTTTTGGAGAGATTGCATGGCAGATATTTTAAAGATCAATTGGTGGATAATTTATATATTACAAAGTACTTTTTTAATTCAAAGACATCATTCAAAATTAATTTCGTGTTTCTTAATGAAAGATTCTTTTGCCCAGTTTAGGTAGTTCTTATAGCCTCTATTTATTTTTAAAATTATGCATACATACATATATATTAAAATTTTTAAATAAAGAGGAAAATGACAGACTACAGTCATAGCATAAAATAAAGCTTTTTGTCACTTTCTCTTCATACACATACATATATTAGTTACTTTTATCTGCTTTATACAGGTATATACATGCATATATATATATATATATATAGTTTTGCAATTAATTTGTTAAGCTAATCCTTAGTTAATTGCCACTTAGGTTGTTTTTAAACCTTTAGCTATTATGAACATTGTAGCCAGACAGAAATATTTGCGTGTGTAACTATGTAAATATATGTGCATGCACACATTTAGACAGGAAAAGCCAATTCAATTCCAAAAGCCTATTTCTCTAAGAAAAAAAAGATTTCTTCTCAAAATTCACACCTAACATTGAGAGCATTAGGAGCTTGGCTTCTTCTGTTACATTGTTCTTAAGAAACATTTTATTTTGAAGAAATGTACAAAGCGGATCTTTTTATACTACTTCTGTTTATTTTCCATCCCTTGGTTAATCTGTTGAATTGAGGGTGTGTATGGGAATAGCATTAAGAATGTGATATAAATCACACATCTGGCCAGCATTATCTATGGTACACCTGAGCTTTATGTCTTAAGGTAGCTGTTTTCATGAGGCTATAGGAAAACACTTGCATCAGAGTGCTTCTTTATAATGTCTCCAACAATGGAAAAATGCAGCAAAAAAATGACCGCACCCAATCAGCTCCATATAATTTGTCAATATAAATAACCATTACAGTTGGTGCAGGCATTATTGCTATGAATTTTCTTTCCTCTATAATGTGCTGTGTTTTGTAATTATTCTGCTTTCATTGTGTATTATTGTCATAATTAGAAAAATGAGCTACAATAAAATTGCAAGACTGCTTAGTTCTGACGTTGGCAGCTCCCACCAAGATGACCTGCTTGAGCAAATTGGGGACAATTCTGCCTCTATGCACCTTAAATACCTCTATGGAATAGATATGTTTGGAGGCTCATAAAGATTTCAGCTTGACTAAACATGTACCCAAACTTAGGTATTTGCTAGGTATTTATTGCTCTCAATCCCCAGCCTCTGCAAACTATTGAAAGCTGTTCTTTTATAATTTGGTCTGATCTATGATTCAAAAATCATTCTCTGTTGCAGAATATCCTGGCTAATTCTCTCCTTTGCTCAGACTCAAGAAGAGGATCAGCTTCTTTTATAATTTAGCTCAGTAACTCTCCAGAGCAAGCTCCCAGGAGGAAGAATTTCGAGAAGTGAATGTAACAGCACATAAGAAATTTCATGGAGTGGCGTACATTTCACGGAGTGGATTGCACAGATAAAAGGGAGCACATTCAGAATCAGGAAATATGTTTAAGGTCTTCTTTATTTGAATTACTGCTCTCTCAACATAAAATAGTTTCCAAATAGAACCAATAAAAGTTTGACATTCTTAAGGATTTTTCACTGAGAATCAGTCTCTTAAGCACTTTGCAAAACTTCCTATTTACATCCTGGACCATGATGTCCCTGTATTTCTCTTGTGGACGTGAATGCTATTAGCAGACACTGTGAGACCAGGTGTCAAAATGCTTTGCACAAATGACCAGAAAGACAGTGAGTGATGTGTTGTTTCTGAGTTGTGTATGTGACAAAATAGTGAGAACTTTTTGCCTTAGGATAGTGGAATGTCAGTCTGTAAAGACAGTGTTTGTGATTCACTAAAACCCACACATAAAAGTGAAAAACATGGTATTGCAAAAAAAGGAAGATTTGGCTGTGATGGGTATTTGAGTTCACTTCAACTCCAGACATCAGGGGAGGATAAACTCTAATGGCTTTTCCTAAGCTGACTGAATTATATCTTTACACTTAGCTCTCATTAGGATGCCCCTTCCCTGCTCTTCTTCCATAGAACACAGTATATCCAAAATACCACCTTGCTTTTTAAAATTTTTCTTTTTTAAATTTTTGTTCCAAATTCATGAAAATGCTGTCCTTCTATACAAAATGTCTCCCCCCACACATTTTTCTTAAAACATATTGAACACACAGTGTGACAACCTTGGTTACTTAGAAGCAAATACTGAGAAAGGAATTGGAGTGTATCTTTTATTAAAGGAGGTAATTTTTAAATGAAAAATCTGTAAGAGAGTAAGGAGAGTTGCGGAGCGAAGAGGAATAATTTGAGCAGAGATACGGTCTGAAATAGTCTAGAATAATCTAGAATGTCCCGATGCACAGAGACCTCTGGATCAGTGCTTCCTCTTGACAACTGAGAGGTGGTGTTTTGTATTTTCAGATCAGCCAGCCTTTAGCTGTGGGAAGTCTTCTGGTCAAATTGGGATCTATAGGGTGAGGAAAGTGCTCCCGAAAAACGTTACAGTTATGCTCCCATAGCAACCAATAGAGAGTGCAGTTGTAGGATGGTTGCAGCAGCCCCATCAGCAGGCTCTGGGTAAGACACCAACCTTGCCCTTCGTGTGTGCTTTGATGTATCACTTGTGAAGCAGATACAGGAAAAATATCAATGCAGAAGAGAAAAGAGGCCAAAACCAGTCTTGGAAACAGTTTTTTCTTTTGTTCTATAAAGCTTTTCAAATACATCTTGTTGACCATTACTAGAAAATGTTTATTCACAAATCAGCATGTTTTTATCTTTTATTTATATTTAAGAAAAATACCTATTTTCTCAATATCCTACAACTAAATAGAATTCTGCTCTCTTTTTGCTTTATTTACATTACATTTTGTTTTCCAACTAAAAATAGATACTCTATAGTATTTTTCAAGAAATGAATAGTTGTGTTTTCAGTAAATATCTCAGAGCAGCTATGTTAAAATTGAACCAAGATTGAATAGGACAAAAGTAATTCCAATTTCAGTAGACGGTATGCCCTTTTAAAGACAGACCTAAGGCATTAGCAAACAGAAGATGAATCATTTTCCTCGGACATCTATTGGTTGATGAAAACAAAATTCATACAGATTTCCCTGGAACTTGTCCTGGGGTTTAATAATTACATTAACTGCTGAGAGGTTCAGAGAAATGATTCAATATCTATACCTTCAGTATTTACCCTCACATCTCCAAGAAAATCTCCACTAGCTTGGTGAAGACTTTCTTTGGGTAATAAAGAAGCAATATCCTAAAGCAAGAACTCTGTAACTGTCCCCTAGGACAAAACTGCTCATTGCAGACACAACTTGGACCACACATAAAAGTGAATGACTTCAGAACTAGGAAATAAATTTCTTGAAGTGTTATTCAATTAAGTGATCAACCTCTCAAAAATCATTTCCAAATAAAACCAATCTAATTTTTGCTTGATATTTGGCACAGTATTTTCACTTAGATATACACGCACAGTTTTCTGTTTGCAAAAATCTCCAAGAGCAACTTGAAGGAAAAAGGAGGGAACTGCAGGAACAACTGCTTTTAGTGAGTTTTTAACTTTTTTCAGCTTCACAAAATACTTTAAGTTTGTCTCTAAGCTCCTCCCTACATTCCTCTAAACAAATGTAAGTTAACATTTATTGTTATTATTGATACCTGAAATCCTCCCAAGATCTGAAAATGCCCTAGAGCGCCCCTTTGGAGACTTTGCTGGTTGGCGGTTTCCTCATTGGAAACTCTTAAGATAGAGATTGTTTAAATCTGTGTGTCACTTCAACACTGCTACCTATTTCTTTCTTGAACCATATTTGTGTCATGGGACCATTTCGGGATATAAGGACTTCCCCTTGACAATTGTATATTCTTTGCCTCTGTAATCTTGCCACCTAACCAAACAATTACCACCAAGGTGTGATGAGTCATTCTCCTCCAGTTTGACACCAAGTCATCAGTTATCCAATTAGGGGAGGAAACATTTTAATAACAATTTGGTTTTATATCCTTTCAACTATTTTTTCTTCCTTTATTGGTATAAGTAGACACTGAGGTAACCCCAAATAAAGAGCAATTTAGCTTATGTCTGTCTAAATACAAATGCTTATGCCCTTTACCTGCAATTCTACCTCACTCTGTATATATATATATATATATATATATATATATATATATATATATTAAGAAAATACATTATATATAAATCTATTTTGATGTCAAACTAAAATAAAGAGAAATATTGACAGGTATACACATTCTCTGTTTTTGAAATAACGAAAGATAGGTAAAGCAGCAAACATTTCAATAAATATAGTACATTCATATAATGTAATCTTTGTAGCCATAGAAAAGGAGAAAGTGCTTTACATACTAATATATGGCATGCTATCAAGACAAACATTTTAAATCTTGGACATTAGAACTGGATTGAATAAGGAAAACTTGACTTCCTTGCACACCATTTTTCTTATTTGTAAAATGATGATGATACTATTTCTCCCCTTTAGGACTGTTGTGAGGATGATATGAATAAGCTTGAAAAGGGCTTAGTGTAGGACCTGACACATAGGTTTTCTATGTAAGTATTAGCTTTTTTATTTTGGAGAAAAATTGTTAGGAGGAAAAGATCAAATGATGTGTATTTGTGTGAAAATGAAAAATATAAGTGCATATTTTGCTGGTGTTTACATATAATGCATATGGGAGGTTATATAGCAAACATTTAACCCTGGTTACACATATGGAGAGAGAAATTGGATTGGATATTAAAAAAAGAAGCTCTTCATTGTATGCCCCTTTATTCATTTGAAATCAAGAATAATGTTTATCTGTTCAATATTAAATAAACAGGTAAACTAATTAAGAAGACATATTATTCAGCTATTTGGTTACTAAAAGCATAAAACACCTTATATGTAGACAGTTCATTTTAAGCTGACATTGGCTTAATTTCAATCACAAGTGAAAGCCCTACCTTTTTTCCTCTCTTTTTGTATTTTTGATGTTATAATTTGCTTTTTTTTAAATCATGTATTAGTTTCCCAATGTATTATATACTCACATGCTTATATGTCACTAATTAGTGTCTTTTCATTTCAGTTTAAAGAGTTCCCTTTAGTATTTCTTGTCAGGCAGGTCAAGTGGTGATGAACTACCTCAGCTTCTATTTGTTCAAGAAAATATTCTCTTTAATAATTAAATAATAACTTTGTTAGAGAGAGTATTCTGACTGACGTTTATTTATTTATTTATTTAGTTTTTTAATATATCATTAAGTCTCTTTCTGGTCTGTAAGTTTTCTGCTGAGAAATCTGTAGATAGCCTAAAGGGGTTACTTTATAGATCATAATCTTTTTGAATTCTCTCTGTTTTATTTTTGAATTTCATTAATGTCTTGGAGAAGGTCTTTTTGCATTCTTCATGATCTTGAATGTCCAAGTCCCTGGGGTTTGGGAAGTACTCAGTTACTATTTCTTTAATTAAACTTTCTTCCCCACTCTTTCTCTTTTCTCCTTCTGAATCCCAATTATTCTGATACTGTAGTGTTTGATGATGTCACATAAGCTCTCTTCACTCTTTTGCATTCTTTTTCCTTTGTTCTTCTCTGATTGGGCTATTTCAATCTTCCTATTGCTTAACTCATTGATAATATCTTCCGTTTAGTCTGCATAGCTCTAGAAGATTTCCACTGTAGTTTTTATTTAATCTATTGACTTCTTCAGCTCAGAATTTCTGTTTGGTTCTTTTTAAAAACTTTTTCGTGCCTTTGTTAAACTTCTCATTTCTTTTATATACTATTATCTTAAGCTCATGGAATTATCTTCTTGTGCTTTTTGTAGTTTGTTGAGTTTCCTTAATACAGTTGTTTGAATTCTTTATCAACTAGATTATAAAATCCTTGAATTAAGTTATTGGATAATTAGTGTTATTTTATGAGGATGACGTGTTTTCTTGATCTTTGTAGGTCCTTGGAGTTTTATTTTACTGCTTTCTCATTTGAAGTGGAAGACACCTCATCAACTCTTTACTAGTTGTCTTCAGGTTGAATATACTGGTTGTTGACCTTGTTTGAATCTAAGTTTTCTAATATTTCTTTTACATATACTGTATAGCATTCTAAGAGCATCGAGAGGTGGAATATTAAATATGTCCATACCATTGAGAAAGCAGAAGTCTCTTACATTTTAAAAATATCTTAATTAATCTACTTCTTAGAAATCTCAAGTAATTTTATTTATGGTAGTATTTTCATTAGCTTAATTTTTCACTGTATTACACAACCAATTATTCTGGTGTATAGAAAACTATTTACAAATGTACAACATTTGTATTCTACCATCTAACTCAAATTTGATATCTTCAATAGAATTCTCTTAATTTTATCACATATTCTGGTTAGGCAACCATCTTTTCTATTGATAGAGGGTATTATCTTTCCTCCTGGCTAATCAGTATCATATTTTTATTTCTGTTTTATTTTACTGGATTTGAGATACTGCAGAGGAATCTTAAACTATTTAATAACCTCAGATTGTTCCCTGATTTAATCAAACATTGTGTTACTTCCTCCTCCTTACTTTATTCCCCAACTCATAGCAATCAAAGGTAAACTGGTATCATTAAAGAAACTAGTCATCCTGATATTTCTACATTCAATGGGGTCATTAAGGGAAACAGTTGTTCTAATATTTCTATTCAATTGGAATTTTGTGGTCTTATTCTTATTGGTGCTTTATGCTTTAACACATTTTCCAATCAGTCTTTCATTCTTGAAAATCTGTACTTGTCTATGAGAACTCTCTAACAACTCTGGTGCATGTTGCTGAGATAATTCCTCTTCCATACACAATCTGTACACACTGGTATGTATGAGAATTCTTCCCGTATACCTTGCCCTCCCCCTCTATCATGAGCTTTTCTTACTTTGAAAATTCTCTTTTTTAAACGTGATTAGCTTATCATTGACATGTTGGAGAAAATATATTTTGGATAGGTGATAGTTAGATGATAGATAGATAGAGACAGATAGATCATTGGTATATTTTTATAAGGAAAAAGTTTTGACATTAATTCAAGTAAAATATAAAATACACAATAATTAGTATATAAGAAATAGAACTCCTAAGATATATACACTTCAGTTCTTTTGCCTCAGGTGTGACATAATGCCATCTGTATATTTCCAGATGCTCTCACATTCAAAATATCTAAAATAGCCTTTTCATCTTATCCTGATAAACCACATCTCTTCATATATTCTTCCTTTTATACATTGGTAACCAAATTTTCTTAGTCAATTATATAATTGTAACTTACTACTGGACCTTCTGGGGGAATGAAACTACCTCATTTGAGCACCTCGTTCTGTTCGTTTTCCCATCTCTGTATCTCCTGATGCTATTTCCTGGCTAGGAGGAATGGTCAGCACTCACACACTAGCAGACATTTGATAACAACTTTTATACTTGTACTTCTCTACTATCTGAGTTACTATATGGGAATAGATATGATCAGACAGAAACATGTACCGGGAATTACATTTTAACTTCATTTAAGATAGATTAAACTTTAAGTATTTCTCTTGTAATCTGGATAAAGTACCAGTTTAACATGCAGGCACCACCTGTGGCAATGAGAGTACACATATAAATATGTATGCTCCATGTAAATCTACTCAGCTACTAAAAATGAAGAAATTGTGCCTTTTTCAACAAACTGAATGGAACTTTAGGTTAATTATGCAAATTTAAATAAACCAAAAAGAGAGAAAAAGATATCAGATGGATTCACTCATATGAAGAAGGAAAACAATGTAACATAACACAGCAAAACTCTCAGGCCTCTGAAAAGAGGACTATGGTTGGTGGAGAGCAAGCGGGGAATTTGGAGTTTAAAAAAACAAGCGAATCATATATTGCAGGTATGATTTCTGCATTGGTAGTTGCTCCAAGGATTATAGTCAAGGCTTCTGTGACAGAGCAAGGAGGTATTTGTGTTTGGACGATATCCCAGAAGTTGACAGAGCTTTCCCTTTTCTGTCCTCCCTATTCCAGCAGCCTTAGCCTTAGCCCAGGTTATAGCTGTTTTCCTGGCAGAAACAAGCAGCAAGGAGAGCGAGATAAAGTTGCTAGAGGTTTAGAGGTTTAGAGGTTGAGAGAGAGAGAGAGAGAGAGAGAGAGAGAGAGAGAGAGAGAGAGAGAGAGAGAGAGAGATCAGTAATTATTTAAGTTATCAAGGGATTTATAGTCTTTTATATCTCCACTATAATCCCAGGATTTTCACAATTGCAATGACTATGCTTTCGTATTAATACTCTTATTGAAGGATAGTCTTATCATTAAGGGATATCTGGCAGTGTCTTTTGTTGTCATAATTGTAAGGGGAAGGGAAATGCTCTGGGCATTTAGTACCAGTAGAAGCCAGGAATTCTGCTAAATAGCCCATATAGGGTAGTCTACTTAGTCGAAAGTTATCCATTTAGAAAAAGAACGTTAACTAAAATGTTAATACTGTCAAGATTCAGAAACCCTTTAACATATAACTAAAAATAAAATAACTCGAAAATAGATATTCTTAGGGTATACTCCTGTGGCTCATTTAGGTAAGGTATCTAAGGTACAGGCCATGTAAAACCTGCAGACCCAGGTTTGAGACATGGGATGGGGGTAAAAAAAAAAAAATGATGTTTTTAATCACCTACATCGACTATCTTTTTTTCAAGATGGAGATAATCATCCTTTACCATTGCTGGAAAGATTAAAAATCCAACATGTGTACAATATACCAAACAGAATGAGCAAATAGTTCATATCACTGTAACTCAGTTTCTTAAACTATAAAGTGTGATAATAAGTCATACCCTGGTAACTCGGGCATTAATTCTGACATAGTCCATATAAAGCCCAAAGAACCAGGTTTAAGACTTGGGGTCAGAGGTGGGGCAGAAACAACCAATAGGTAAAAAAACAAGTAAATAAATTAAATGGATAATTCTTCTTCCTCCTCTCCCTGTTTACCTGACTATTTGCCTCCATTCCTGCCTGCTTCCTTCCTCTAAAAAAGGTAATAGTACTTCATTGTAATGTCACTGGGAAGATTAAATAAATATGTGTAAGGCTCCCAGCACACAGTAGGTAGTTAATTATCAATTGCTTTATTTCTTCCTTTCTCATTAACTTTCAAAAGACAGAACTCTGATTCTCCTAGGTTATTAGGTAATTAAGGAGTTACTGAAAAGAAAGTAACAATACAACTTAAGTCAAAGCTTAAATCTCTAGAGTTGAGAAGTGCTTTCACGATTCAATCACCACAAGATATGAATTGCTTTAGATCAGTAATGCTGTAGGAAAAATTGTACAGTTCAAGAGTGAGAAGCATGAGTTAGGAGAAGAAAAACAATCAGTAGTTAATTCTACATTCCATTTTTACAAGGTCACTAGTTCTTTAATGGCATTTATGAGAGCTTGTAACATGGAATTTCCACATGCTTACTGATGATCACACATATATAAACAGCATTGGGCTTATTTACCTATAAACCCCCATTATTTATGTAATGAATTTTGGTAATAAAACAGCAGGCATTAATTCATTTGTCTGTGCTGTTTCTTGCAATATACTATTGAGGTCTGATAAAGAGAAAGCATCTTCTTTGAAAGAAACTACCTCCAGAGGGGAAAAAAAACACTATCAGTGTCTAAGGTTGAAACCAAATGAGTCTGAGGCTAATAAAAGCTTGACGATTGATGACGATTATGTTCAGACATCCCCACACCTTGCAGAGTTACCAACTCCCACGAGGCATAATGGACAACATAAACCTTGTTCAAATTCCATGACCATTTAAAGGTTTCAAAATTGCCAGCCAGTAAATTGGAAGGAGAACCTGTGCATCCACACACAGGGAATAAAGATTAAAATTGGGTGAAAAAATATATTGATTAGCATGAAGCAGAGGGGTTGAGGGGTTTAAAACAAAACCCCAGATGCCAGCATAAAATAGGAGTGAGATTACTGTGGTCATTCTAATTACCATGGACTCACGCCAGCAGAGTTAATGAAACCAGTCTGGGCCTGTAGTGTTTCATCTTTTGCTGTTTGCACTATGTTTCATTTCCTTTTTCTTTCCTGTAATGATTAAGAAGGCAGACATCCAGTAAAATGAGAAACATGCAAAACATAATGAAAATACCTGGAGCATATTAGTTGACAAAATTAATATTGATTGGATTTCTTCTTTCTTTTCTTTTTTATTTATGTCTAGTGTTAGAGAATTTATAGACTCTACCACTATCCCTTAAATATTTAGATTAATTTCTCTTTTAGGGATCTGCTTTATATTGAGCTAAACTATTTTCTTGCTTTTTTTTTTAAACTCTTTGTTCCTATTTTAGATGCTGAGGAAGTTGAATTTAAAAAGCCATATTCTTGTTTAGTTGACCTATCTCTTGGTTCCTTGTGATATGCCAAGTTTCCACACTATTCTGATCATACTGTCCTCAAAGCTTTCCATCTGATTCTGATATTCTTGAGAATGTCAAACTCTAAAGCAGAAGTTGAATTTCAAGTGTCACTTAGAGCAGGTCTTCTAAATTTTAATTCACATTAGAATGTATAGGCTGGGATGTCTTGTTTAGATGCAGATTCTGATTTACCAGGTAGGACTAGGTCTAAGATTTTTTATTCATAGCAAGCTTCATGGAGAGGCCAAAGCTGCTAGTTAGTTATCAACTCTTTCTGTAGCAATGGTCTAAGAATGCAGAGTGGAATATATTAGCTTCCTCATTCTGAGTCCTAGTCATCTATCAACGCAGTGTAAGGCATGAAAGTGTTTGTGCTTTGAGAGAGTCATCACCTTTCCTAGACTGTAAAGATAGCAGGTTTTAACTGATTCATTAACTTTGGTTTAGACATACTATATGTTCTCAGAAACATAAACTCTACTGATCGGGTAAAGAGATTTCACCATATTTTGTTATTCAGGAAATATTTTTATAGGCAACTGGTGGCTAATCTGCCTCATACCCCCTTTGCCATTTGTCAATTAGTCTTTAAGTTTAAAAGCAAAATTTACTATCTTCCTTCATTGACCTGTCATCTCCAAGGAATATTGACATCATACAGTCAAATGTCCAAGATAGAACCTTTGGAAATAATAGTTGCCTGCACGTCCTCTTTGATGAGTTAATTTATCACCAAGATTTGATGATGATACTTCTTCAATAGCTTATCATATGACACATGCTACAGATCTTGGGCAAAATATTGCTCTCTCCAACGAGTCTCGCTTTTTCCCTACCATCCACATTCACAAGCATATCTGCACTCAGCCACTTGGCTCCTCTCTGAATCTCGGCATATGTACACGAGGTTCTATGCGTTTTTATTTTTCACTGTCTGCTTCAAGCCTGGTGGAGAGTTTGGAGCAGAAGAAAAGTGTAACAAGAATCTTTTGAACATTTAGTAAATATTGAAAAAAAACTGTACCTGACAGCAGTACGTGTCAGTCTGTGTCTATGTGAATTGCAATGACATTCATTTGGGATGAAGCCGTACTTTAGTGCTTATCACCACAACTTTATTTTGCAATTATAAATACTTTTCATTTAAGTGGAGATCATTAAAAAAAACTTCTTTTATTAATAGTTGAAATTATTTAAAATGGTGCATTATCTTGAATTGTGTTAGTGGATAGCATCTATATATAAAGCTTTCACTTGTTCCTAACTGCAAAAATATAATAATAATCGCATCCCAGCACATTCTAGATTTTAAAAAGTTCTCCTGAAACCCAGTTACTGATGCATGGAAGATGACCTGCATGCTTTTTCTACATACTAGCTTTCACACACACAAAAATGTGCTAACTGCTGGTGCCAACTGTTCTTGGAGTTTGGAGGCCAAGAGTAATGCAATTAATTATCCTGCTTGCCCAGGATTTAGGGGCTTCCTAGGATGTGTAACTTTCAGTGCTAAACCCAGGACAGTCTTGGGTAGACTGTGATGGTTGGTCACAACAGTCCGTGTTGGCTGGATCTCTGACTTAGTATCTTACGATGCGTCAAACTCCAGCCAGGCTTGTTAAAGGACTAAACAATAATGCCACTGCTCTCTAGATACAAAGAGGAGCTAACTTGCAGGCTTTCCTAACCAACTGGACCTTCTCGCAGAGTGATTCCTTATTGTCTTTTACTGGACTCATTACCATCAAAGGCCAACCACAGTGGAAGAACACACTTTTTCCTTTTAAGCTGAAAACTTGTTTTCTACTATTTATAAAGAACCAGATTCTGTCCTTTCCTATAATATCAGCCATGGAAGCCATCTGATGGTAATAATTTAACCATCTGCAACTGCAATCATTTACTAAACTGTTTGCAAAAAATAAACCATAAAATGAAATGCAAATTGGATGAATTCAGAGGCACATATTTCTCTAATTAATATTGCTTCCTTAGCGAATTATAGGTTCCTTTTGGCAACATGCATTTTACTAAAATCTTCTCTGGAAATGTCATTTAAGGAGTGGAACATTAAAATTTTAGAAGGAAATGACATGGTTTCTTCAGACATGTCTCTACCTTAAGTTTGTAGTTTTAAATCTGTTCTTTTAAAAGCAGCAGCTTTGATACAGAATCTGTTCTCAACAGAAAGAAAAATCTAAAATGGCTTCCTAGTATCTAATGGATGTAATTCAAAGTGCTTAGTCTGCTTCTCAAATATCCTTTGAGGTGGGCTGAAAATAATCATCCTAAAGTCCTTCTATGATCTCCCTGGAACTCTCCATTTCTGCTTGTTATTAGTGAACAACCTTCGGACTCTACCAAAACTGTGTCTTGTACATAGTAGGCACTCAGTAATAAATGAAGTTAAGATTTTACTCATGAATTGCTTCTTACACAGAATTTTTTTTTCTTTTTATGTATGATCTTCTTTTTGATTAGCCCTTCTCGGATATCTTTTAGTTTGAACATGTTTAATTTAACAAATCATTGTTGCAAGTGTCCATATGTAAGGTTTAGACTGTGCTTTTACATTATTTTTAATGTTACTCCTAGCCACCAACCTAGACCTTAGGGCCCTTGAGGGAAATGTCCACAGTGAAAGCTAACAGAAGAAAAGTTGAAGGCGTTATCCAGAACGTTTCCATATTATCATTGCCAAGATATCAATATTGTGCTCCTTTTCTTTTGCCTAAAAAATTTACCCCAAACCAGACCTACTCTTTCCCAAAGGAGTATATGCTGAAATCACCTCTTCCTACTCTTTCTTTCCTTTGTTCTACTTCTTGATTCAAATTTCTCTTTAAATATCTAATTACTACCAAATACTAGAGATAATATATTTTATTAAGTTATCAAGTTCATGCTAAGATTAATGGCATACTTGGGAGTATTTTTAGTTATTAAAAGTTTTAAAAGTCCAGTGTTGAACTAAATACATGTCTACATAGTAAATTTTCAAGTACTGGGAATAGTTTTCAAACAGCTTGATGCAGTGGAGGAATGAGAGAGAGAGAGAGAGAGAGAGAGAGAGAGAGAGAGTGTGTGTGTGTGTGTGTGTGTGTGTGTGTGTGTGTGTGTGTGTCTGCTAGGAAGACAGATATTTCTCTCTTGCCATTAGCAAAGTATAAAACATGAATAAGAAAAAAGAAAATAAAGGATGTTGAAAGATCATGGACCAATAATAGTTGGTAAGAGAGAAAAATCTTAATTGAACCTTTAATTAAATGGATTATTAATGATAAGGAGTAAGGTTTGCTGTACTTTGCTATTATTAAAAAAGTGAGAAATTTAATGGAACAAAATAATCACAGGAAGATCATTTTTTAATTCATGGTAGTGCTCTGCTCAGGTCAGAATAAATTCACTCAATTACTCACATTTTTTATTTCCCAAATTTCGACACAGGTGAGATGTCCTTAACGATGACCCTGAGCCTCAACATGGGCTATAATGATGAGACAAAGAGATAATGTGGGTGAAAACGTTTTGTGAATTACAGTGCCTTATGCAAATACAAGGAGTATCCTTTAATACATACTTATCTCTAAAAATTAGTATTTTTTTGTAAATTGTGGCTCCCTCTTTATGACATTACTGAATGTGACTGTATAGCTTTATTTTAAGAACACTAAAGAAAAAGTTACTTAAAGGGTCAGAGGTCCACCAACATCATTTCCATTATTCCTTCTAACACTGATTTTTCATAACATACTGCTACATGAGTAAGGTAAATACTAGTTCAACAATTAGACTCTTTAATATGAAACAAATGTAATTTATTTCTGTTGGTACCCACCTGCCTTAAGGCTATGATTTATCTTGAAATTAATAGTCAATGTAATCTAATCCAGTGACTTTCTGTCAACTCAAGATGCGTAAATTTATTTTAGTCAATGCTTCTCTGTATCTGATCCTTCTTTTTCACTGCTCTCTCTCAGTCATCAGGTGGTCACTGTTCCCAGTCACAATAGTGAGAACTAGGGCCAGGGGGTTAGATTCCTGAATTGGCTTATCTGGAGAGAATAGTACATTTAGGGCTGGCATCACTCACTGTTCTAACCCCCAGCTATAGTACTGATGGCATAGGAAATTCTTGGTACTCATGGAGATGAGTGGATAATGGTAGGCTCTTCAAGACTTATTTATTGTATAGCTCTCTCCACTTTGGGACTCCTCCGAGAGACTAGGATAGAACTTCATTATGTCTTAAAGAAGACAATCCATTTGAACATTCCCTTAAAGTACCTCACCCTGTCTTGTCATCAGAAGTATATTTAAAATTGTTACTCCAACTGGTGTGGTGTGGCCTTTGACAATCAAAATACATGTTGACTAGAAGAATAAAATGTGGTCTTCCGAATATAGCCTTGTATTTAATGAATCATGGGGGATCTTCTCAAAAAGCTGCTTAGAGAGGGTCAGAGAGATGGGAGGTACTCAGGGATTGATGCACATGCTGCTTTTCTATCAATCAGAAAATGTTCCACTTAAAAAAGCAGTCAAACTGTGCCGATGTACATCAGCTATATATGAGTTAAGCCAATACCTCGGTCATTTCTGGAAAGACTGTAGCTCTACATTCTTAGCTGCTATCACAAAAGAAACCCATGGGAGCTTTCAGTATCCCCATCCACAGGCTTGTGGAAAACAGGGACAATGGTTTGCGGATGCACTCTCAGAGATGTAGTCATAGGGGCATTATAACCTAGACCTACTTCTAAATCCCAACCTCCCCATTTAATAGCTGTGTGACTGTAAGTGAATTATTTAACTCTCTATCCTTCCATTCCATTATTTGTAAAGAAAAATGGTTCCATACACATGTGGTGAGGATTAAATTAGCATGCAGTTAGCAAAGTAATTAGAACAGTGCCAAAACAGTGCACATGGCATAAATTTAAGCTGCTATTCTTTCTTCACCCTTATCCAAAGTTGCGGGTAGTAAAATCTGCAAAACTATTAATTCTCTGATATATCTGATGGTCACTACTGCAGAGTCCCTCCCATACATGTGTGACCTTCCACACCTTATGGGATAGGTCCCTACTTATTTTTTTTTTTTTAACCATTATTGGCACTTCGTCCCATGAGGACAGAAGATTAAGATTCTAAACTGCTCTCCTTCTTGCCTGCTTTCTTGCTTTTTTTTTTTTTAATATAAGTTCGCATTGATACTTATTAGAATTCTGACTGGTCCAGAAGAGAGCTTTTGGAACAAAGGATGGAAAAGTTCTATTTGTTGTGCCTCTGTGACCATGTGATGGCCTCATTCAGCACATGGCCAGCCTCACAGTGCAGCGAGACGTTGCACCATATGATGCTGTTTCTGTGAGACAGGGGCCTCTCTCTGGAAGCCTTGGAAGGGCAAATGTCAACAATGAAATAATGTTGTTTATAAAATGGAGTTAAATTAATATTCATAGATCTTGAGTCTCCACAGTTCTCTGCCTCATGCTGAAGCAATTTTCTCAATAGTATAATTGTTTGGATAATGACCCCCATCTCTTTCCTCCACCACCAACATTAGAGAAGCTTTACACTCCTCCTATTTTTATATAACTGTCAAATTTCTGCAGTGAAGAACAAGGTGAAACACACGTATTTTGGACTTGGAGACCATAAGAAAAAACAAACTGACTGAAATCAGTAATACTACTTTTTAAGAGTTGAATGATGTTTTTAGATGTTTATAAGCACCATGGATGAGTTAGAGAGAAATTATGGAGAAATAAACTGCTTTGGGGTTTCTCTAAATCCTAAATGCTACCAGTTTAAATATGAATTATCGACTTCCACCATTTTGTATATTGGGGTGGGCGATCACCAGAAAACACAGACAGAATTTGATTTTCTTGTTAAGATGGTCCAGAAATTGGAGCAGGGATGCCTTTACCTTAAAACATAGCATAAGAATACATGGTGATTTTTTTTAGTTTATGTATCTATTTCTTCTACTGTATGAAAAGTATAGTACATAGTCAATCTATTGTTGGACAATATGTTTGTTTAAATGATCATAATAGATACGATGTGACTAGTTTCTTTGTTCCTCTTTTATCAGGCCCTAAATGAGTGAACACCTGTATCTCTCTCACCATCACCTGCAGCTCTGTGAGACACAGCATACTATAATCTGCCAGGAATTGAATCTTGAATTTCTTCACTGTCTATATACAGAACCCCTTTTCTAGATTTTTTACAATAATCATCCTCTTACTTTAAAAGCAAAATTAACATAGCATCTCTGTGATTCAAAGTTGAAAAATATAAATGGTAGATTTTTTTGTCAAAGGGACTGATTCCTATATTTGATCTATCAATATATATTTTTTACATAGAATTACTCTTAATCTAGCTCTGGTCCTCATGTTCTTCACTATGGAAAAGTATTAATTTTACTCAGGAACCAAGAAATAAATCCCTGTCCATCTCAGTGCACTGTAAGGAAACTGTAGGTGCCTTATTTCCCTCCCCACACTTACATGGTTAAGTAAGTATTTCAGGAAAACACTAAATACTAAAGAGGTAATTCATTCTGAAAATTCATTAATGTTATTTGCTCAATGTAATAAAATTCAGTGCTTTATGTTGCTCAAATAAGACTATTTTGTAGCTATGTTATTTTGATATGGCCTTATGGGGATATTGTAACATTTTTGTTTCACGAATCTATAGGAAGATGCAAGGGCTTATTGTTTGGGGCTCAGCAGAATCTTGGCTGACAGGTCTCTTTATGTAGCAGTGTATTAACTTAGCATATTAATGCACAGTTCATAGATTTTACCTCTCTCTTTCCATTTTATTTATATTCTTCAGTGTCTACTCCAGATTATAATTATGTCCCTAAATCTCAGGATCATAATGCATATCAATTGGCTCACCGTAAATCAAATGTACACAAGCCTTATTTAAGGAGGGTTTTTGTTGCTTGGAAAACATCTTCCTCACAGTTTTTACACTGTACAAAATACGATAATGGGTAATGGTAGATTTCAAAAGGTTTTTGAAGTTTTTCTGCCGTGATTTAATGGGGTGAATAATACCCTATAATAATAATCTGAGAGAGGGTAGAACAGAAGTCAGAGCAAGGATACATTCTTTCTGACGGTCAAGCTGAGCTGTTGGACTTTTCGAGCACTCACATTGACTTTCCTGGTTCTCAGACCATTGGTCTGACACTGGAAATACATCATTATTGCTTTGGCTAACCAACCTGCACACAGAAGATCAGAGGATTTCTTAGACTCTATGATTAGGTAAACCAAGTTCTTATAATAAAAGGTCTGTTTGTAAATTTGTCTGTCTCTGTATCTATGCATATCTATGTATGCATGCATATGTGTTTGTATGTATGCATGTATGTAGATAGTATCTCTAACTATCCACTATCTATCCTATTGATTCTGTTTCTCTAGAAACCCTGACTAATACAATGGAGAAGTACAAATGTAAATAATTCTACCTACATATAAATACTTGTTTGTAGGTCTTGTGATGACATAGATAAGCTTTAGGAACCTATATGTGGACATGAATACTTTATTTGAGGAACCTGTAAAAGAAGGATTCATGTAGGAGCTGACTCTTATTTCTTATTTTTCCAGAGAGGAGGTGGGATATTATGTTCCAGGCATTGGAAACAGCAGATACACCTAAATGGGTCATTTATTTATTCATTTCTTCAAGGAATGGTAAATAGTCCATAGCGACTAGGTGTCACACTATCTATGTAGATATCAGAAAGATTCTTGGGACTTCTGCAAAGTGAAGACTATGTCATATTGCATAAGGAAAGCAAAATATGCTTGAATCTAGTCAAATCGTGTCTACATTTTTCAGAAACTGAGAATCATTACTAGATTGTCTAACTTACCTAAAATGAATAATCTTCTTGTCACAAATTCCTGAGAGTTCCATGTTCATTAAAATATTCTTAACTTTCCTTTCCTTTCCTTCACTAGTTCAAATCACTATTATCTTTACCTGGATACCTATAATCATATTTCACCTTGGCCAAAATCTTGATTTTAACCTTGAGAGACCCTGAAGAAAAGACTTACCTGAGCCTTTCTAGACTTCTCACCCACAGAAACCATAAAATAATACATTTCTATTGCTTTAAGCCCCTGAATTTGTTACAAAAGCAGTATAAAATTAATACATAATACACTTCTGTATGGTTTTAAATAGAAGAGCAAACTGTTGAGTCTGCGTTTTTAATAGATAATGCAGTTCTCAGTGGGGACACATTAGACACACAGCAGAAGTCTGAGCCAGTGGTAATGGTATTTTGAATTAGGGTTGTAGTACCAGAAATACAGAAAAGTGCTTGAATTTGAACATAGGAAGGAAGAGCTTTCAGGTGATGGATTATATATTGAAGGAGAGGAAATGTGTCATGTTCACAGTTAATCTTGGGCATCTATTTCAATGAGTTCTTCAAAGAAATGTGCTGGTTGGGAAAAAATACCTGTTTATACTTTTCCTGAGCTATTCATCCAATAGCCCTCATTTGAGATACAAAGTATTACAATGATTACAATATATTTCAGTCTCTGAATTTTTTAAAAATATCTTTCCCCTCAGTTCCCTACAAAAAGTGAGCAAACTGTCTAAACGTATATACTCATTCAATCCTGGAGTACACATCTGCAAACTAATTGCTAGAAGAGATTAAATGTACTTTTACATAGACAGGATGATATATTTATTCAAAGAATTCTCCCGAAATACATTTACCTGAGGGTAATGTAATGGGAATCAGTCCCCTGGTGCCACTCATACATAGTTCAATTTTCTAAACTGAAAGTTCTCTGTCCATGAAAACCTGAGGCTATTTCACTTGATTTGCCTTATGATATCACATAACATAATATTATATTATACATTATATGCATGTTATTCTGTATTATGTTATAGGTGAGATATATTTGTGAAGCCTGTTATTCTTCACTGCTTAAGAGACAGGAGAGGGCAAAGGTTCAAAGAATTCTTACGGGCATTAACTTTCACTTAAATCATGCGCTTATTTGATTGTTGCATGATTGGAGAAGTGGTCACTCTGTACTTATGTTTATTTATACATATGAAGGGCATAGACATAATAACTAATTCAATATATTCTTGTTTCATACTAAATGAGTTAATGCATACAAACACTTTTAGCACAGAGCTCATCACCTAGAAAGCATTTAAAACTATTCCTGTAGCTATCTTCTAGAGATTATTTTAGTGAATCCACTTCACAGACTGATGCAGTTAATATACAGATTGCTACATATCTTACATATTCACGGACACTGAGTTCAGGTTGCCTGAATCCTAACTGGGGACCCTGAAATACTGGGTTGCTAATTACCGTGTTGTGTTTGAAAGTACCATAGCATGAAACAGAATCACCTGGAGGGCTTGGTGAAACTCAAATTACTGGGCTCTACATCATGAGTTTCTGAATCACTAGTTTTCTAGCATGCAATTAATGTGACTGGTTCGGGGATCACGTTTTGAAAATTTTGAAGCAAACTAAGAGGCAAAGAGACCGGATAAGAGTGTATTTCAATGTATGACAGCAAGAATCAAATTATGGAGGTGATAATAGCTTATTTTTATTTATTTTTACATTAACTTAATATTTATTGAGGTATCTTTGCTTTACAAAGTAATATAAACTCATATGTGCAGGTTCCCCATCCCTTAGATATGTGACAACACAACCCGCCCACCATCAAAACACTGAAAGTTCTTTACACGTTGTCCAATGGACCCCACCACCACTTGTCCCACCCCAGCTACATTCCCTACTGGTATGTAGCTTAGTTTTAGATAAGCCAAATGTGAGGTGCTGATAGCCGAAAAAGAGGAAGAAAGGCTAGATCATCAGTTTAAAGTTTGTAACTATAAACTTTGACAGAAGCACTGAGCTAAAGTTATAATCTCTGGTTATATATGTGGCCACTGAAATGTGTAAGAGAAAGAAACTGTTTAAATGGAAAAAGGGAGATAAGAATGAGACCATCAGTGCTTAACAGAAGCACAGACGGGAAATGAGAGTTAAGAAATATTTGCTGAGAGTAAAATTAGGTTTGAAAAGTAGGTAGAATGGCAAGAGGTGAATTTCATGACGAGGGTGGTCATCAATAGATGTCTTGCACACCAGTTTGTGAGACAGCTAACATGATTAAATTACACCAAGAAATTAGATTATGACCATCTCTGATTTTACTCCAAACTTCAGCCATATTTGCATTTGTCTACTGAATGCTCTCTCTGGATGTGTGTGTCATGTTTAAAGACGTCTAGAGCCCTGTCAGTTCGCTTGATTTAAAAATTAACATGACCCACAGATATGTTGATTGCCTCAGCGCCTTCTCTAGGTGATAATGGCACAAAACCTCCAAACCAGAAATCTGAAAGCATTTGTAGACTTGCTGATTTCTGGCATTATCCACTTCTAGTTCCTAATGATGGTCATATTGATTCTGCCTCCCTAAGAGTTATCATATCCATTTTCACCATCTTTCTGATGTTATGATTTTAATAAGATTTAAATATCACCTGTATTTCTTCTATTGTCGCTTACCATATTCCTCTTCCTCTAACTCCAGTCCCTTTGAATCTGTCAATCACACTGCTGTCAGGATGATATTTCAAAAAGGAAATCTACTTAGGTCATTCTTTGACTCAAAACTCGTGGACATTACATGAATTCCTAATGATTTGGGCTATCATATGAGGTCCTCCTTTCCTTTCTAACTTTAGTTTGCATTACATCTTTTAAACTGTTCACTCTTTGCAAGAAAAAAAAAATAGATCTTATAACTACAGTAAGAGCTGATATGGGTTTCCATTGTGTTATAATTCAGATACCCTGCATACATTATAGCATTTAATCCTTACGTTGTCCCACTATATCCCACTTCCGCTCCTCCATGGCAACCAAATGAAGGTCTCAGACATGTTCTTAATGCGTAGCTTCATTTGAATAAGGCTGCATATAAAACACTGTTAGGTCTCAGAAACTCAGACTCAGATGTTCCATTCTTGATTAGAATTTAATAAAAGATCCAACTGAGAAGTTGGGGGACATACCTATGATGTCAATCCTAGATCAGGCTAAAAGTAAATACCATCTAAATATAATATACTGGTTGGATAAGGACTGGAAGATTTGTATTTTTCAATTTTGTGAATAAATTTGAACAACAAATTTTGGTAGTATACATTTTTATTAATAAATACACTTAAAAATTTAGATGACTGCTCAATTATATGTACATGTATATGTAGAATGAGTTCTTTATGTGATTTTATAATTTATTTTTTATGGCTTTCAATATTTTTTACTGAGACAAAAATCTAATTGTGAACTGCATGTATCTTGAGTCCAATGTAGAGTTTTGACACATGTAATTTATACCTTAACCTTCTGTTTTTTTGGCTTTTTTTTTCCTTCAAAATTGTCTTGTGAATTTAGGTGATTCCTATTTCCATATAAATTTTAGAAGAGGTATGATAATCTCTATGGAAAAAATTCTACTGAGATTTTGATTGATTTCTATTTATAGAGACCAATTTAATATAATCAACATTTTTATACTCTGTGGACATTCAGTCTATAACGTTGGAATACCTTGATATGAGTTAAACTCACAAGAACATTTCTGTCAGAAATGTTTTACAGCATTCAGTGCAGAGTTCTTACAAATATTTCATTAAATTTATTCCTATTTGATGTTTTTGAATGTTACAGTTAAACATTTTGTTGCAAATTATTTATTCCTAATATATGGGAATACAGTTGATTTTTGTATATACACACCATGCCTTATAACATTGCTAAATATTTTTATTAATTTTAGTAGTATGCTCACCTCTTTTAGATACCTTGGGATTTTCTACATATACTATCATGTCATCTGCAAATAAAAACAATTTTACTTCTTCCTTTCTCATCTTAATTTCTTTTTTTAAATTTTTTCTACCTTATTGAACTAGCTGGGACTTCTGATTTAATGTTGCATAAAAATGATACCAGGGTACATTGCTTTCTTGTTATTGGTATTACAAGGAAATACTTCAGGGTTAAGCCATTAAGTATGGTTAGCTGTAGGCTTTACATAAATGTCTTTAATAGATTGAAGAAGTTTAACTTCTTCAATTCTTAGTCTCCTGAGTTATTTTGTTTTGAAAGAGTGCTGATATTTGTTAAATGTCTTTTAACACCTAAGTTAGATTATCAAGAGATTTCTTCTTTTTTTAAACTAAATTGATTTTTGAAGGAACATCATAATATTATATAGGTTTAATGTGTGCATCATAGTAAAGCCACATATGTATATATTCACTTAATTTCACTACCATTTCACTTCTTCCTTGGCTATACAATTGATCCCTTCTACTCAATTTTCCCACCTAAGATTTCTTTACCTGTTAATGTAATTAACCACACTGAATGTATTGCTGATGTTAATTGCATTCCTGGGATAAACCCTAATTGATTATTTTATATCCTTGTAAAGTATTATTTAATTGATTTCTAATATTTTATTTATTTAAAAAAATCTGTGTAATTAGGATTATATGAATACAATTTCCATTTTCAGTAATTTTTTTGTCTGTATTTAGTATGATGGTTCCACTGACTGCAGAAGATGAGTTGACAAATGTGCTTCCTCTTCTATTTTCTGAAATAGTTTGTGAAGGTAGGCATTATTTCTTCATTATTATTTAGCATAATGCACCAGTAAAACTGCCTGACCCTGAAGGAATGTGCATGTGTGTGTTTGTGTTAAAGTTATTTAATTATAAATTCAATTTCTTTAAGAGATATAGAGTTATTCTTTTCCTATTTCTAGTTGTGCCAGCTCTGATAAGTTAGTTTTAAATAATCCGCCCTTTTCATGTAGCTTTTTTAATTTATTAGCATAAAAATTTTCATAAAATCCAATTATTGTTCTTTCTATTCCTGAGGAACAGTAGTGTCTTTTATTTGCAATATTGGGATTTTTTTCTTCATTTTTGCTGTCTTGCTCAAGGTTTAACAGTTTTAAACTTTTGAAAGAATATACTTTGGTTTATTTTCTCTATTGCTTGCCTCTTTTCTACTTTATTTCTGCACTTGGTTTTTTAATTATTTCCTTTCATATATTGATTAATTTTACTTTGATTTCCTTCTACCTTCTTAAGGTGGAAGCATAAATCACTGAACTTATACCTTTCTGCTTTTCTATTATATACATTTTAAAAAAATGCAGGCAGAAATGAAGGCAGGTAGGCAGGCTGGCAGGAAGAGAGAAGAGGAAAAAGCATTTCATTTTATTTTTACTTAGTTACTCACACTGGTTGTTTTCCCCTGGACATGGGACTTGAACCCAGAGGTGCATGGTCTGCACTACCTCACAAGCGATTGATGTAACTGCTACTCCATCAGGGCACACCCTATCGTATACATTAAAAGGGTATCTGAAAATCATCTTAACAGTGTCCTTCAACTTTCAATACATTACATTTAGTTATAGTCTTAATCTTTTTAATTGCTCTTGCAACTTCTTTGACCCATCCTTATAAGTGTTTGCTAATACTCAGATATTTGAAATTTCTCTAAGTTCATATTGATTATTTTCAATATAAGACGACTTTGATAATTAAATATATTCTTACATATGTTTTACTCCTGTGAAATTTGTTGGGAATTGTATTTTGGTCTAAACTAAGATAAACATGAATAAAAAGAAGCTGTATTTTGTTGTTTGGAGAAGTATTCCTTAAATTAAAATGAGTCAAGTGCTAAAAGTCTTTTAAGTCTTATTTTTTATATACTTGTCATATAAATTTTAGAGAGTAATGTTAAATTTTCAGTATTATTGTGTGTACATGTATGTATATGTGTATACATATGTGTGTAAGTGTGCATATTTCCTTTTAGTTGTATCAATTTTTGTTTCATGTATTTTAGGACTTAGTTTCACAAGCATAAAACTTGTATATCTTCTCGATGAATTGGACACATATTATGACACCTCTATCTCTGATAATACTCTTCATTTGAAGTCTATATTTTCTGATATTAATATAGCCTTAGACTCTTTATTATGTTAAGTGTTTTATAGCATTGACTTTAAATCTGCTGCATCTTTATGCTTAAAGTCTATTTCTTATAAACTCTCAATGGCAAATGTGTATATGGAAGTCATAACCTGTATGTTTCCTTTTGACTCTCTAGAGTTACTTAATGGGAACATTCCTTTAATCCTCACAGTAATTCAGTATTATCTTAGAGCTTCAGCAACATCTTGACCGATATAAATTTTTATTCACTACTAATGGACTAACATGAGAAGAGCAAACTCCTGCAACTGAGGAATATTATTTTTATGATATTTTAATACTTAGTTTCAAGTTCTATTTAGAAGTCATGTGTCCTTTTCTATATATTTTGTTGCAGTTAAAACAACTACTCCTCCTATCCACACAAAAGGGTGTTATTATCAACATTCACTTATTCTTTGAAATGTCACTTATTTTCTCCAAACTAAAAGCATTAGAGAGTGAAAAGTTTTTGGAGCATGGTGGCATGAATTGGTAATTGAACATTCTCTTATATAGTAGAAAGAGGTCAGGCAGAGTCAAACAGATTGGGTTTTGAGTTCCAGCTTTGTTACTTAATCTGTGACCTTCAGTAAATTACTTCACCTCACTGAAGTTCAGTTTCTTCATCTGTAGAATGATGATAATAACGTCTATCTTGTTTAGGTATTGTGTGGAATGGAGATAATATATGCACTACACAAAACATTATGGAGTAATTGGTAGTAATTGGTAGCTATTATTATCATTATGGTCATTTCCAACTTGAAGAATTTAGTCTTTTTCCTCTTAAAACAAATTAATCTCTAATCCTAGCTATAAACTATTCCCTTAAACTTGGAGTGGGCAGTTACTGAAATAATTACATGCATACACTTTCCTTCTGCCAGCTATTCCTAGTGATTAAATGTATTTGCATATTCAAATTAAAATGCTGTGTACTCATTACTTTAAATATGTTGTTCATTAGGTAAATGGAATGCTTATTGAAGATGATATAAGCCTGAAAGTAGAATATTGTCAAAACAAGTTACAAGATGAAATTCCTTTAGTTTATTTTTTAAATATGACAACACCAGGCTTACTTTTAACCATATTTTACACATATTTATATACATATATTCACTTTATTCAGTGTTTTAATCATCATGTGAACTGGTCTATAATCAAAATCCGTTAAAAATTATGGTTCTTTTTTGGGACACACTGGCAACTCAGGCATTAAAGTCTGAGGCTCTGGCATAGTCCACGGAAACATCAAGGATCTGGGTTTGTGACCTGGGGCGAGTAGGAATACCAACATAAACAATTAAATGAATACATAGATGCTTCCTCTTCCTCTTCTTTCCTGCCTCTGCCTACCTACTTGCCTTCATTCCTTCTATTTCTTTGCTCTAAAAAAGAAAAAAAAAAAAAAAGAACATTAGATTCTTTTAGCTTTATTACAGAGTTGTTTTTTACATTTAAAAAATGCCACTTTATTATGTATACCAGAATGAATAAATTATTTTCTCCTTCATTCTCGACCACAGACAAAGCAGAAATGAAGACAAAGTCAGAAAATGCTC
This sequence comes from Solenodon paradoxus, assembly GCA_004363575.1. Classification (NCBI taxonomy): domain Eukaryota; kingdom Metazoa; phylum Chordata; class Mammalia; order Eulipotyphla; family Solenodontidae; genus Solenodon; species Solenodon paradoxus. Next base: position 620,068 of record RJWH01000264.1, on the reverse strand, counting down.
TTTGAAAGCTGAAGTCAATAAAAATCCACTTAAAGAAAGACAATAGATTACCTGTCTGTAGAGCATTTCTCCAGTCTCGAAAATATCTCAAGTGTTATATTAATGATTGGAATAGCTTATTTCCACCCTATCTCTCTCAACCCCTCAGTCAGCATCTTTTCCTTACTGATTGGATCTCAGCCTATGCATACACTCATTAATCTTCCTTATCACTAAAAGAAGCAAGTCAAATCATTCTCTGGTTCTCCTCTGCAAGGTGAGTAACTGATCTCTTTCCTGATGATCTTCTTTCATTTTCACACACACATTCTGGTGCTATGTTCACGATCAAGTGATCAAGTTTCTCGGAAGATCTACATTAACTACTTCTAATTTCCCATATCTCAACCAATGAGTCCTCAGCTCACCTATACTGCCTCTGTCTTCTCATCTCTCCACAGCTTTTCACATCACCAACCTAAACCATTCCACAGATAACTATTTTTCTTGGCAAATAAAGGTATAAAGAAGAGTCAATTATACCATATTCATTTAACTGATACCTTCAATACCTTCAAAGTCCATACAAATTGCTTTTTGTTGTTGACTATGAGATTCATTGACAGTTCTTGCAACTTTTTGTAACTTTTTGCAACTTTTCACATTGTCCTCATAAGAAGGATCATATTCTCAGAGTTTTGACAAAATTTCTTATAATGGTTTCCTAGACTTTGCCATTCCAATGTAAGATTTCCTATTAGAGCCATAACTAAGAACATCAAAAATGTCATGCAAGCGGCATATAATAAATAGGAAAGAAAGGAGATGAGAGTGTCTAGACTATAGTGAAACATAAAGAAAGGATGAGAAAGCCAGGCACAGCCTAACTTCTGTGTTCTCTCAATACAGTTGTCATTTGAATTCACATGACAAAGTCCTAACCTCAGCGGTGCTGCTTTCATGCTCCACTCAGACTTATTCCAGTACTTTTGATCTTTAAGGAAGTTTTTAGTTAACATTGCTCCATTTTGTAATATCTCAATCTGATGAGCCTTTACTCTAGAATTTCTCTCAGCTGGAAAGAAGGGATCTTTTCCTTTGTTAATATTTTCTTCTGTCTCCCTCCTTAATTCACTTAATTCTACGCCCTCACCTTGCCTAAAATTTTTTTTTCTGATTTTATTTCAGCCTATTTAAGCATTAAGAGGTGTGGTATAAATGCGCTCGCATCTCAAAGTTTTTATTAGCTTTTGTTGCATGCTTTAAAACAAGGACAACGCAAACATAAAATATTAGAAAAAAAAGTGGCATATCTCAATAAAGAACGTTATGTGTACTGTTATTCAAAGGCTCTGTATTTTCTCTCATTTTAATTTTCAATAGCTTCATTATTTATCCAAAGTGCTTTGAATCTGTACAGCAATCTGAACCATCCTAAAAGCTCTTAGTTTGGCATTGTTCCGTCCTTGCTGGAATTCTATGATGAGAATTTGAAAAGCGAAAAAGCAGACAAACATGGAAGAGCTCCTCAAATTTTGTTTTGTATGTGCAAAGCTCTACTCTTACATCCTCATAAAGGTAATGCATGTTCTGTGCATTCTATCTAGAAGTGAGGGTGTGAAATTATGATATCTGATCAGTAATCCAGTCAACTGTGTTCAATATCAGAGGTCCACATAACATTAGGTTTTATAAGGGAGATAAGAGAGATTTCTTTGGTCGAATGTCCTGGAAGTGAACTGTTATTTCATCGTGCTAAATTTTCAACATCACTGCGCATGAAAATCTATGTAGAGCTTCTGCCACCCTTAATTCTGGAAATATAGGTAATGAAAACATTAATTTACCTATATCTCAGACTTCCCCAGATATTGACTGATTTCCTACCCACACATGAGTCCTTCAGCTCAGTGCCCAATACACCTCACAGTCTCTATTTTCTAAAAGTTGGGATAAATACACACAAAATTACATCTAGTAGTCTTTAGGCCAGAACTTATGCTGGCATTCTGAGCTCCATATTATTACCAAGAATAAAAAAAAATTTAGTCAGATAATATTTCTACTTGGAATTTTTTTTCCATGATGGAATTCTGCAGATTACAAAATCAAAATGATCCAGATTTTCCCCTCAGGTTTGCTTGTCACTCCTATGTGAGGTTGGAGCCCTATGTAAACTCCTGAAACTCAGAAAAGTAATTAGGATGCAGGACCCAAAGACAAAGAATATAGGAAAAAAAATTTACTTGGATGATGGTGGTTCGAGCCAGAATCCTGGATTAAAAGTTTATAGTTTTACATTAAAGATTTCCCTTTAACATGGATTCTAAATAGCTTTGGATAATTTTCTTCATGTATTCCTTCTTTCACTTATTCAATCATAATTAATTAAATGTCAACTCCACACTCAGGACATTGGATAAGCTTGCTTTCTATAAAAAGTTTATAGTCAAGTCATCACACAGCGCTTTATCAAATGCATATAATAGTCTGTTGAGTCAGCCAATTACCATAAGAAAACAAATGGCACGTCAATTTAGGGTAATTTGAAGAGGGTTAATTTACAAAAGTACTATTTATGGAGGCACAGTGAGGGAGAAAAACAGCACAGTTCAAATATCCTGCAGTTGGTATTAGCACAGCTGTTATCACACAGAAAGATGAGAGAAATGAGCGGGAAACAGAAATTTAAGGAAAGAGTTGCACAGGAGACAATCTCTAGAAGTCTTTGGTCATGTGGAAAAAAAGCCTAAAGAGACTTTGCAGAGAGAATGCCAATCTCCAGAAGATACTCTTCATTGGCTGTAGCCAATCTGAAAGATAAGGTAAGAGAACCCATTAAAATCCCTGTGAATGTCAGCTGTCCAGATTGTGAGTCAAGAAAAAAGGTGAAGAGATCTAGAGTACAAGACACCTTTTATAGTTTAGCCTTTTCTACTGTTCAATAACTTATCTTTCCTTTCATCTAGGGGAAAGTTTAATTTAATTTAAAGTATAATTTTAAAAAATATGTATAAATTTCCACTTTAGTCTCTGCATTATAAGGGATGAGTCATTTTGTTCCTACTAATATATGGAACTTAAATCATCTACCGCTGGTGCTCTTGGCAAAATATGGGAGTGGGAGCAGGAAAAACATGGAATAGGAGCATGAAGTAACATGAAATGCATCTGCTAGATTTGACACATGATTTTATGGAGAATACACTTTATTAGAATCACATCAACCATCATGTCAGAAACGTCTGCATATGTTGCTGCTGAAATATGAAGAGGACCACCACATATTTAGATTTTTTTCTTTATGGTGCTCAGAGCAGGGTTCGGCAACTGACATTTCACTTTAAAAGGGATATTTCATCATGGCTAAATACTTAAAAATGGCACTGGCGTGACAGTACCCTTAATTTTCTCTGGATCTGTCATCCACCCACTGAGTCTGTCAGTAAGTTATTGCTTCATAATCCTGCATAACAAATGATCACACATACTGAGCATTGATTTCTTATGAAGTTTACCAATCAGCTTCTGTGGCTCTGCTTTTGTCTGTGTCAGCTTGATCTCTCAGTTTCCACATGTATCTCAACCTCCAGTGGTATCTAACGTATCTTTGGTGATGGCAGAGGGGCAAGGTAATAAGGCCAAACACACAAGACCTCTTAAGTCTTATGCCAGAACAGCCATGCTGTCATATCTGCCTCTATGTTATTAGCCAGAGTAAGGCACATGACAAACTCTAATTCATTCAAATTCAAAATCTCATTTTAAAGTTCTGCTGCTGAGATCCTCTATGATACCGTGAGTGTGTATCAGTCAAGATGTCAGCAGAAAACAGATGACATAGGATCATTTTCTCAAAAGTTTTTCTTTTTTTATATAAGAAACTGTGGCAGATTAAAAAGGGCTGCTATTTTGAAATTCCTTCACTAAGAGAATTTCACCTTCCTTGTATTTGGACTAGACTGTGACTGCTTGGAACAGTGAGTATGACAGTAAGATACATCCAATTTCTGGATTTTGCCTGTAAGGAGACTAGCAACTTCCATCTTAATTTACTCATATTCTAAACCATGGAAGAAGTTAAAATGGGTAGTTCTAGGTGGCCTAGTGGCTAACTCCATGACCTCTGACTAACACAAGCCACGTATATGAGACACGGAGTAAGGAACTAAAAAAGTTGTTTGTGTTCTGAATGGGCACAAAGGACAGGCCGTTCTGCAGTTAAAAGCTGTCAAACCATGTAGGTGAACCCTGTCCCCATGCCTCCTGACCATTAAGCACAAGCCACACCTACCCGGCTGGATGCACCCCTCCCTCAGCCTGACACATTGGCACAATCCCCCATAAAAACCCTGGCCCCAGTTGCTGTGGAATTGCTTCTTCTGTTTCTCCACAGGAGAGCTTTCTGGGCATGTACCTCGGAAAAACAGAGTCCGTCCTAGAGTTCACTGGATTCCCTTGTGTCTATTCCTCACTCTTGTTTGAATCACAGTATATTCTAAGGAACTGTATTCTTTTGCTGGGACCATGGGGACTTGGGCCAGGCCACAAAGCCAGGGAATGAACAAGATGAACAACTAAATAAAATAAAGTGTTTCTTCTTCCTCTCTCTTGCTTTTGTGCCCATCTACTCAACTTCATTCCTGCTTGCTCCTTTCCTTTACAAAATAAATATGTAAAAATGCATTAGAGCTTATACTCTATGGGTTCCTATGGTCACATCATAAAATTGTCTTTTTTATTTTTAAAGAGAGTCAGACTTGCCTGCCGGAAACCATGGGCATGGACTAAGAACAACTGAAAAAGAGAAGGACCCACTTAGCCTAGCTCTCCAATCATTCCAACCAAAGTACCAGTATGTTAGTGAAACCTTTTTCAACATCTCAGATCAGACCAGGTCGATACCACTGGTGAAAGTGGTGCAGAGCAGAATATTAATCAGGCAAGCCTCCCCAAATTCCTGATTTAAAAAAAATGTGTTAATACACACAATTGTTTTAGTCTATAGTTTTGTGGGTAGTTTGTACAGCAATAGGTAATAGGAGCAGCGTTTCATAAAGGGTGACTTTTCTAACAAAATTCAAGACTATATGACACTGACTTGGAACAAATTGAGAATGAAAGGTGAAAGGATCTCAGTAGATTTGGAGGAAGTTAGAAGAATCTCACAAAGTCTGTTGGTGAAGGCTTGGAGGATATGAGGAAAAGTTATAGGAGGAGCAAAGCCTGTTTCTTTGTTGTGAAAGTAAGTAATTCTGTTGCTGGTAGAAACATGGAATTATATAGTTATTGCATATACCTGCATGGAATTATATAGTTATTGCATATACCTGTGGAGTTGCCGTAAATTTTTTTTGGTAACATAAAGAATATTATTATCGCTGTTTCTATGAGAAGAAAAAAGATGCAAAAAGGGATAAACTACATTTTTTTTTTTATTTTAAGCAGAAATTAGAATATATAAAGAAGGCCATGCATGGTCTCTCTAGCTTGCAAAGTACTACCAAAGTAAAAATTAATCTCAAGGAGAAATTCAAATTCAGGGAAATGAAGCATTTCAGGGTAAAGTATTTAGGGTGTAGCTATAAGATCTTTTTTAAGACCTAAGAAAGGTTAAGCTTTCTAAATGTATTAAGGGTTTCAGTTCTTTTGTTGTTGTTTCTTACACCTCCAGCCCCAGATCTCAAGCCCAGGTACAAGGGTTTTGTATGTCCTGCACCTTAGCTAGCTGAGACACAGCGATATGCCCTGTTCTCAGTTCTAAATAAGGGCTTCTAAGGATATTCTCCACACTGTCCTTGTTATGGGTGGAACGTGCCCCTCCAAAATTCGTGTGTTGAGGACTTAACCCCCAGTGCTTCAGAATGTGATTTTATTCGGGGTTAGGTTATTTACCAAGTTAAAATGACGCTGATCCTAATGGATTATGACTGGTGTCTCTATAAAGGGGGAAATTGGAGGCAGACTTAACGCACAGAGAGGCGCTTCACAAACGTCGAGGCAGAGAGTGGGGTGATGTGTCTATAAGGCTCACAACAGCACAGATTACTGGCAAACCACCAGAAGTTAGGGACAAGAATCAGGGCACATTTTTTCCCCACTGTCCTTGAAGAAACCAGTCCTGCCAACATTTTAATCTTGGAATACGTCCTTCACAGCTGTGGACAATAAACAACTGACCTTTTAATCACCCAGTCTATGGACTTGGTTATGGCAACCCGAGGACAGTAATCTAGTCCCATATCAGCATCATAGGGGTCCCAGGGATTGGAAAAGCTCTCTGTAAGAGATCTTGTGAGTATGGTTTTTTTTTTAATGGAGTAAATTGCGTTTTGGCAAAGAGGAAAAGTCAACACTTTTTTTTAATGGCTTAGACTGAGAGAGACAGGCAAAGCAAAATGAAAAAAGAGACAATCTATGAGACAAATTCAGTTGGCTTAATTGAGGATCCGCTGTTTGAAAGAAAGGTGGAGTTCTACAAGCAAAGAGTTAATGAGGAAATGATTTATAAAAAGAGAACTGCAGGATAACTTGTGGAGAAAAATAAAGATACCATATTTTATTGAAGTTCTGTTTGGGTAATAGGAGGAAAGCAATTAGTAAAAGCATTTACTATAACACACCATTACTGTTTTTGTTTATTGTTAAGCCACTTATTGATGAAGTAGGCTGAGTGGCAATTTTTCAAAAATCTGCTACTTCCCCTCTGAGGAGTAAATGGTGTTTTCAGAGGTTGGGCTTTTGCAATAGAATCATCTGGGGACACAATTGCTTTTGCTTTGATACTCAAACATTTGTTCTATCCCCTCTCCTTTAATCAGTGGTTTATTTGTAAATTGACATTTATACAAAGGAAAGAGGAAAACACAGCAGGATTTAAGAGAACAGAAATGATACTCTCATCAGACATCCAGGTAGGAGTTGAGGAATCATTTCTTTATCTGGAATTTTCTAGAAAAACACTTGTGATGGGGTCTGTTGGGTCACTTTCAAAGTATTCATGAGATGCCCCACTTCTGAGCAGGATGGCAGGCTCATTGTTGCAGCTGCTGAGCCCATGAAACAAAACAGACACTACTCCTGTAAAATGAATGCAGCAGTCACAAATTAATTAGATTCCCTTTCGGAAGATGAATCAGGAAAAAATGGTTTTCCTGCTTGGTGTTCCTGATGTGGCAGGAACACAACAGGAGACGCCTCGTTTGTGGAACCTAAGGTATAAAGAAGCGGATCCGTGTTTGCAAATACTTCACTTCATGTGCAGCTTCCCGTAAAAGCCAGTAAAGGTTTCACATTCTGCCAGACTGAATAAACACTTCTGGCTCGTGTTTGTGGTCAGATGCAAAAAGGCAGTAACTTGTCTATCTGCTTAGGGACTATTTTCTGTCATCGTCTCTCAACTGCTATGAGTCTCCCTTGGCAAGAAACCAAATATTCAGCATGAATTTATTTGTAGGACAAAGCAGTGCCAAGGCCTGGCCAGTTAACACAATGCCATTGCCCCCTTAAAGAAACAAGCTGCAGGGGTTCTAGGTTTTTTTGCTAAGTGACTTGCTTGAGAGCCCTGAAGGAATCCTTGCATGGTACCCTGAGGAAAGTATATTTATGTTTTATGCATTTCTTCATATTTAAATGTTCCTTATCTGACCATGTAGATTTCATTTAAACTCATCTATCATTAGAAAGGACAGCCTGCTTTCCTCCTTTCCACCACTCTCAGACAAGAGTCAGTGTCTTATTTTATATTAATTGTTAATGACTCCAACAGTAGATAGATTTCTTCTGCTAAAAAAATTCAACCATAGCAAAGATAAATGCACGACATGGAAGTTAATTCCTTCACTTCCCCAAATATTATCCTTTACCTTTTCTCCAGAGGTGACCACCATTATCAGTTCAGGGTGAGTAGAAACAGATGTGCACAGAAATGAAGTCTTGCTTTTCCTTTACGGTGTTTGTCTGCACAGTAGGTCTTAGCCCCAAATGAAGTAGATATTAGTATCAACAGATGAGCTATAAAAGCTTCCCATTTCTAACAAAAGAAGTTTCTCAATTGAGAAGCTTTCATTAGAACCTTTAATTTGACTGCTGCTTCTCTGCAACCCCTTCTAACTTATTCTGCAAAGCAATGTGGAGTATAGTCCTCTCCTGGACTCCATCAAATAGACTTTATACGATAGAGGACATTTTAAGACTTCTTCCAATTTTTTTCTTCTTTAACTCAAAGAATTCCCTCAACCCCATTCTTTTTGCCTGATTTCCTTTTTATTCCCTGCTATTACTATGTTCCCCATATCTCCCATATCTGGGAGGTAAACCATGACCCCTAGATGTGGCAGCATCTTTTGATACAATTAGCAATAAACCTTTCCCCTTCTGTTTCCCAGATGTCAACCCCTGAGCTTGGTAAGTAGTACAATAGTCTAATTCTTTTCATCTTGTACTTATTTAAATTATTTTGCATAAAAATTGCAACCTATTTCAAAATCAGTGTAGGATCATTTCTTATGTTACAATGAAATAGTCATCTTCTGTTGTATGAATGTTTACTATTATAAACAGTTGCTGAAAATTTTGTTTCACATTTTTTACTATTATAAGCAACTGTAAAATAAACAGACTTGTCTGTTAATTATGCTAAAAGTTTGACCATATGCTTAATTATCTCCTTAGGATAAATTTCTAGTAATTGAATTTTTGGTTCATTGTTTATACATATTGTTAAGACTTTTGATACACATTGTCAAATTACCCTGCAGATAGTTTATACACATTTAAATTCACTCCAGCAGAGATTGAGAGATGGTTAAAAAAAAAAAAAAAAAAAAAGAAAGTATTTCATTGCTTTTTTAACTTGCACTTCACAATAATGTGAAATTTTTTAATAATTGTACCACTGCCAAAATGTAGGTAGGTGTTTTCACAGTTTTTGGTGATGGAAACTGTAGAGATTGAAACTATAACACAGTTATGTGTCAGACACATACAAATGCACAAAACATACATTTCCAATGTATTAAACAAAGATACATACAAACGTATTTCAAATTACTGTCTGTTAACTTAAAAGATCAAATAGATAAATCCCTAACTCTTAAATATTAGAATCTATCATACAAAGTAGTATTCTTTCGGTCTGTGTTTCCAAGTTCACAAGCTATTTGTGTATAACTTTTAGAGGATCAGGATCAGCATTCTCCCAACTACCACAGAACAGAATGGAGCAAAATATGTGTGTATTTCCTTAGTAACAAAGAAAATGTGGTTTTAACTGTGAGCTGTGATGAGAGAAAGTTTGAAAGTTATTTATATAGATTACACATATGATTAAATATGCTAATACATGTAGCAAGTTTTGTGTAACGCTTGGTAGACAATAAGAACACCATACATATTTCTATAAATGCTATCATCATTATGGACAAATTCATTTGTGTGTATACTGTACTCAGGAAAATATAAGCTGTTATTAAATAAAAATATGCCTTCTGATATATGTGTAATACAGCTTTGCCAAGAGCTTCAGCACTATCTACTTCTCCAAATAGGTGATCCCTGTGAATTTGGGAATTTGCCACAACTCTGTGAAAAAACTAGTTTCTGTTAATTGAATCCTGCTTTACCCAGAGTAAGGTTTGTGAAGCTAGGCTTATGAAGTCCATAACACAACCACTCTTGGGCATAAATTGAAGTTTTGAAATCTCTTTTGTGTCAATGACCTCTAGATAGGACACAAGTATTCACAAGAGCCAAGTAATAAAATTCTCCTCACATAAGCCCAGGGATTCTACTTCATTCCTAGGAAGAATTCTTAACTCAAACAGGGATGAAATAGCAGGTGTCACAGTATTTTTCTCAAAACCCTTGAATATATATTAATAACAAATGTTCCATATTCTTAAAACAATTATTTTCAGATCTTAACTCGTTTTCCTTATTAATATTGTTCTTTAAAATGCCTATTCTTAATTAATTTAGAATGAATTCACATTGTGAGCCGTTTGACCTTGAAAAGCTTGTCTTCCTATTGATTTTCCTACTTTATGCTTGAATAAGTCTTCATATTTCAATGATTTGATGCCAATATTCTTCTTTGCCTATGGAATAGGCATAAAATAATTAGTTCTGCATATTTAGATTGAGCATCCGCATGATAAATGGAATACAAAAGTTATCCTCATCGATCAAATGCCTATAGCATGATAAAACCAAGAATAGTGCTGAATTGGCACATTTAGAAGTACTGGAGAAATGACTTCCTCTTCCAACCTACCCCATCGTCTTGACCAAAAGTATGCAGCTCTATAAACTAGTGATGCTCAAGAGGTATCTGAATATAGCTTGGAAAATCCTATATGCTCAAACCACATTTTGTATCTCTATCTTGTATCTAGTATTTTGATCTTTCATAAGTATGTAAAATCTATGATTTTGAAGTAAAATCTGTGATTTTAAGCTTCTCAAATGTCTCATGTTCTGGACCCTAACCTCTGGCTTCTTCTATGACTGTGTCTATGCTGCCATAGATGCGAAGTATGTATAAGTGGGATAAGAAACAAGTTTAGACTGATACTCAGACAGAGATTTGAGTATTATTGTATCACAGTATAAGAAAAGCTATTTATCTTTTAATTAAATTTCATAGAGAACACCTCATTTCCATACTACGTGAGAATTTATTTAACAATAAGATTGATAATATTTTTTAACTGGGAGGGACAGCCTTAGGCTCAGAACATTCTGCAGGAGGCAGTAAGTAATTAGCTAAGATTTAATTTTATACTTAGTGTCAACATACTTACTTTCAGAGCTACCTTCTGCTTGTAGTACGTTATTTTCATTTCCTTCTAATGGAAATGATATAAACTTTTATTTTGAAGTAATTTAATGTTAATTTAAAATATGAATTCATCAAAAACAGGTGTTTATAACTAATCTTATTGGATGTATGTGAATATGGCAAAAATCATGAGTGTGGTAGGTAAACAGTAGTTTTATCCTTTACTAGAAGGAGAAATCCTGACTTAGATTATTCTTCCCCACACTTTCTGTATCTTTACATCTCATTGGATTTTTTTTTCAGAAAGAAATCTTTAATATGATTCCATGATCCTTTTTACCTTTGTTTTTGTTCACGATTCCCTACTACTCACCTATTAAATCATTTATTCTCTTTTATTAAAGTTACCTATATACTTTATTTCCTGTATACAATTCTATGAAGGCAGCTGTCATTCAAAATGTCAAGTGATAAATATTTGTTGAATTATGTATGTAGAACTTGAATGAATCAGCACTTTATCTATTCAAAGTGTGCAATTATCACAATTAGTGCACTAAAATATGGATTTGAATTATTGCTCTTTCGTCTTTTTCAAGACTTGGATTCTTTCTTTAAAACAATATTTTTAACCTGTCATCAGTCACTTGACAAGAAGTTTGCAACTCTAGATGACTAGAAAATCAACATAAAAACAACAGGCTAATATTAGACACTGCTTGCTTTTTGGAAAGAGATTTCCAATATCTATCAGTCTGAGAGTTTACAATCTGAAGGTTTGACTGAGCTATCACCAAGAATCTTGTCATACTAGCCATGTGACTGACACCTAGAGAAAAAGATCCACCTTGTTTGTAGTTTAAGAGTCTGTGTGGTTCTTGATAGTATCTTGCAGACGCTCCAGGGATGTTAGACATTCATGTAAAGAAGCCCAGTCTAGGGTGGATGTGATTGTGAATGGAAGCTTATAAACTCAGGCTATGAACAGAAATGAATGGCAGAGATTTAAGAAATTCCCAGTTTGTAAGAGAGTGTGATAGATACTGAGGGAGTCAGTTAGCCTTGGCAATTGCATTCAGAGGATATCTGTTATTAGAAAGATGACAACTTATCAGTTAGTCAGTAATTGAGAATTTGATTAGCCAATCAATAATTTACTACCTTAACTGTTCATAAAATATTTCACTGCAAGATTTTAAATGAATTTTGAAATTACTCATGCTAATTAAATTTCCTAGGCAGTGCCTATGAACTCATAATATTCTTTTATTACAGCAAACTAAGAGCTATTTAAAGAAAAAGGCCACAGCACAAAAAAAAAATATTGTGCACTTAATTTATATAATATTGCACCATATAAATCAAATTGTCAAGATATTTTGCAACATATTTCTTAATGAAGAAACAGATGACCCCCAAAGGTGTTGCTTTTTAGTCTCTGAACATTTGTAGTTTTTTTTTTAAAGGTAAGGTATTGTGCTAACATGCCTATGTATCACTCATGGGAACCAGTATATTGTACTCATATATGAGTTTGCATTTCATAAACTATCCAAGGACATGTTGTATAATAAAAATATTAAAATGTCACCTTTTTTCAAAAATGAAAACAAAAAGGGAGTAAACATGCAAAATATATCTAATCCCATGTTATCACATATATGAAAAAAGTTGTATTCATCTAACATACGTGTTGAACCTATGTCATGCTCTGTACTCTTTAGTCACTACCTCCTTAGAGGTTTTATTTATTTATTCATTCACTCATTCATTTACCATTTCTCTTATTGGTGGGGCTCAATATTATTTTTATATTCATTTTGGAAAACATGGCCTATTGGGAGGTCACTATGACAGAGACTGCTAGTTGTCTCTCTTCCCAGCATGCACCTAAACCACATTTCCCATCTTCTCTTGAAGTTGGTTGTGACCTAGTCACTGAGATCTGGACAATGAGTGAGTGACAGTGATTACTCCTGGGCCATAAGAGTTGCCATTTGTTTTCCTTCATTTTTTTTCTCCACTACCAGTTAAATGCAGATGACGACAAATCCTGGGGAATGGAAAATACTGAACCCTCTAATCATCAAGAACTGAAGAGCATTCACACACCAGAACTCTACCTTTGTTATATGAAAACTATAACCCAGATGTGTTTTCATAGTTATACATTTTGTAGCCTATTAGAGCAGTTTAACTTACTCTAATTCTATAATTGAAAGACTCATAAACAGATCAAATGGTTTTGACCCTTCATTCCTCTACTTATTCTTCTGTCATGTTGAATAGTTGTGTGATGTCTTTGAGTCATGAATGAGGCTAATGATTATAACTACCACAGATGGTTGTTGGGAATAAGGAAGAGGTTTATGTATGCACAGGGATTAAACCAATCCTTCATAAATATATTAAGAGACTGACTCTTTTTATTACTATTCCTCAGACGATACTTAAGAATATGAGAAGAAAGCTAAAGCGTACTCGTGATGCTAAAAATGAGAAGAGGAAAGTTCCACAATATTGGACAAGTTAATGGGGATGTGGAGCGCATGAGAGATGAGTAGGCTCAGAAACATGCCCTCTGGTGAGAAAACTGACAATTACACCAGCCTATCACTAGACATTGTCGAACTTTCTACTTAGTGAAGATCCCTGTATTTCAAAGATTCTACCTGGTTCTACCTTTCTATAGGGAATAAAGTCCCAACTGCTACTGGGGGGATACAAGAGGTTCTGAAGGAGGTAATATATTAATCGCAGCTGAGACAACGAGAAAAAGATGGAGGAACTCAAAAGGAAGAAGTGAAAACAGCCTCTGCAGCAGCTAAGCCAAGCAGAGAAAATGTATGAAACCTAGAATCTCTCTGGTTTTCCCAGAAGGGAGAGAATTTAGGAATCACAGGAATGCAGAAGGTATAGTACCAACAACACATGCTGCTGTTTCCCTTCTGAGATCATTGAAATAGGAATGTATTTGAGGAGGAGACCAATTCATATGAATATTATTACACCCATTTTAACTAGCAAGAGAATTGTGCATTCATGGATGTCTCAAAGATATTGCAAATCTATTACTTTCATAGTTAAAATTATAAGGAAAGGGAAGATTTAACACCTAACTTGGGTAAATCATGAACTCTCTTATAATAGTTGCATAGGTTTATTTAACACTTATTCCCTCAAAAATAACCATAGGTCTATAAAATACAGATGTCCTTACTGTGCTCCCACTTATTAATTTTTATGTAAGCTAGCAAAGCATTTCACAACATTTTTCACAAATTACTTTGAAAAAATTTTCCTGAGTCATCCTGGTGCAATTTTGATATTCTCATTTTAATTTGAAGAAAGTAACTCGGTGTTTCTAATGAATATCTTCTTGTCTGTTTATATCAGGTTTTCCCTGTAAAAACTGAGAATGCTTTCAGACCCAAGTTCAAGAGAATGGAGAACAGGAAGTAAATGGCAAGTGGTAAGAAGCTGAGTTCAAAGAAAGAACCATAAATTCAGTGTTCAACTTTGGACTAACACATGGTTAGATTATTATTCCCTGCATTGGATTTGAAGTACTGTATTTTGCCATATATAATGTGCACCCTTTTGCCCAAATTTGTGAGGGAAAAATAAGAATGATTATTATATATTGGTAGTACTAATTCCATATCTGTATAAATGTTTCTAATTCTTTTATTTATGCTTCTGAATTAAAAATGATAACTCTAGAAAACAATAAGAATATCCATGTACAAAATAATACCCTGAAAAAAAGATGGATGAATGAAGGAAGCATAAAAATCTGGTTTAACACAGTGTGGTCACGAAGGCCTGGAGCATTACTTCAAAAACCAGCTTTGCTTGTTTTTGATCACTTCAAAGCCCATGTTACACAAAGTGCAAAAGCAGTAACAGCAGACTTGGAAACCCAACTTGCTAAGATTCCTGGTGGGCTCACTAGCCAACTGTAGCCTCTTTGATATGTCTGTAAACAAGCCCTTTAAGAAAGAATGCACATAGTCAGTGCAGTCTTCTGGTAAAAGTTTAGCAAATACAAGCAGAATCAAGAAAGCTTCCTTCGCCAAGGATGGCGATTGGATCCTAAGGTCATAGAACAGTGTTAAGAAGGAAGTGGCTGTGAAATCATTTAAAAAATGTGGCATCAGCAATGCAATGGACCTGAACAAAACAACCTCAGACCCGCCCTGGGATTTTGCTTAAACCAACAAGAAGGTGGTCCTCCATCTCATCTGAGATATAGCTGTAATGAGAATATGAGCTAAGAGACACTTCTGGTCGTCTTTGCCTGAAAACAAATTCACCAAGGAAAGCAGAGTCAAAACATGAAAAAAAGTAAAATTGTGTCTCATGAAATAATTTGATTTTCTGGAGTCAGCTGTGGTTGTATCTAACTCATCTACAAACTTTTGGATCCATCAGTGGGGTGGTCTCTGGAGCAGCAGCAGTAGTAGCAACATTACCTGGAAACTTGGTAGAAATGCAAATTTTCAAGTTTTAACTCAAAACCTACTGAATCAGACTCCGAATCTGAAGCCCAGCAATCTGTGTGTGAATAACCCCTACAGGGGATTCTGATACTTGCTGAAGTTTGAGCACTACTGAGTTACATGAGTCTTTACACTTCATTTGTTTGTTTAGCTTCATGTACAATCCTAAAAAAAAAAATACTGACTACAAAGATGAGTGTTCCTGATATAGCATGTTATTCATTCATTTACTTAATCATTCACTAGTTCACTTGACAAAATTGACTAAGCACTTGACATCTACAGTATGTCTCGAGATGCTAAGAATGAGAAATAAATGAGAGGTTTTCTAATTTCAAAGAACGTGAAAAATAGACGATAGATAGGATAATAAATACTTGGCCGCTACTCTTCTGCACCAATGATAGTCTTAAATAAATTACTAGCATAATCCTTCCCAATAAAGTATTTTAGGCAGACAATATCAACCTATTGACTCATGATGATACATGAGCCATCTCTGAAACACAGAAAAACAATTTTGTTATCTATTTTTAATATAAAATATAAATTATATATCAAGTGATTTGGGTCACAGATATAAGGAATTTATCTTTCCAGTGTGAGTCAATTTTTATTATTAATCTCCTTTTAACAGTGTGTCTTATATTACTATTAAATATATATATATGTTTCTATGTTAAATATACACATATATATTTAATGGTAGCATAGCATATTATGTTATGTGTGTTCATTTATCTATAACATTTGAGAAACTCAGTATTTAAAATTAGTCCATTTACTTATGGAACTTTTGGTTCTATTTACTACAGCATATGACACCATTTTTACAGATGTGGATATTGATTTCAATAAGATGCTTCTTCACATGTTTCCTCTTCAAATTCATTGCACTCTAGGTTACAGTGGATACAGAATATGATAAAAATTCTAATATAAATAAATTCACTTAGAAATATCAGAACAAGAGTATAGATTGTTAGGTCTCGTGCATCCATTAAGACAAGTGTCAATGGGTATTTTTCAACAAGAGAAATGAGGACTGTGGATGGGACATATGAATATAATATGATCCAATTTGTATTTGGAAAAGGCAGTTCTGGCATAAGCAAATTAAAGGATATCAAAGTCAAAGAGGATAGATCAGTTGAGTATCTCCAACTGCTAACTGGTAGAAATAAGAGAATCAGTGACTCAGTGAATGATAAAGGAAAGAGTGATACCATATTTTTTCTTAGACTTTTTTTGGGGAGAGGAAGACAGGACAGTTTGAGTTTTCATGTTTTAAATCTGTAGGTTCTATATTCTCCCTTCATTGTGAAATGTTAGGTTGGTGTCTTGAAAGTACTTTTGATATGGTGGCTCTTAAAAGCCCAGGATGAAGTTGAAGGGTAGAAAAACAAGAATGCATCGGAAAAGTCAGAGGTTTGTTAGTTTCCTTCAAGAATTTTCAATCCAGCTTCTCAAAACTGAAATACAGGCTAGAAAAGACAAAAAACAGTGCTTTCTAGCAAGAGATCTATAAGTACCCAAGAAAGATGGAAGGCATATAGCATAATGGTAGGCCACAGAAGTCACACAGGGGCTGATGATACAATGAATTTGGAGTGTGAGCATTTATTTTGGAAGTGATATGACATAACATTGATCTCATCTTAGATTGCTGGCCAATCTGTAGGCATTTTGTCTGATCCTGTGTTTTTCTGCCACAGTATCATTTATTTTTTCTTTAGTATAATTATTCTGCTTTGGAAAATGCAAAAATAATTAGACAACATGAAAACTAAAAATTAAAAAATGATCTGGTTCTTCATATCCTTGGATTTAACAATGGTTCCTTGCTTTTTCAGAAGTATTCCTAGATATGACCCCAAAATCAACAATAACACAAGAAAAAAGATAAATTGGTCCTCATCAAAATGAAAACTTCTGTGCATTAAAGGATATCTCTTAAGAAAGCAAAAAACAAACAAAAAGCAACCCACAGCATGAAAGCATATGTACATCACAAAGCTGATAAAGCTCCAGGATCTAGAATAGAATGAAATCTAGTAACTTAAAAACAAAAAGATAAGTAAACCAAAGAAAACAGGTTTTCTGTTTTCTAACCCCAATAGATGTTTCTCCAAAGACTATAGATAACCCACTAACAAGCACATGAAAAGATGATATCATTATTCATTAGAGACAAAATTTAAACAATGAGATGCCACTTCAGATAACTATAATAATATTCTTTTTAAATATCTAATAACAAGCATTGGCCAGAAAGCACTATAATTGGAAGAGTAAGAAATTAGTTGAAGCTGCTGTAGAAAACAGTTTGACTGTTACTCAAAAAGTTAAACATGAAATTGTCATATGCCCCATTAGTTCTACTTTGGTTTTATTATATACCTTCAAAAATGAAAACAATTATTCACACCAAAACTTGTACATTAATGTTCATAGTAGTACTATTAACAATAGCTGTAAGAGGGAGAAAACCCAAAATATCTGTAACTATTAAATAGATCATTCAAATGTGCTTTTTCAACACATTGAAATTGTGTAACCACAAAAAAAAGAAGAGAAAGAAAGAAATACTCATACATGCTACAAACTTGGAGAGATAAACCTTGGAAACATGCTAATTGAAAGAAGCCAGACATAAAAGATCACATTTTCTATCATTCCATGTATATGAAATATCCAAATAGAAAACTCCATAAAGACAAAAATCATGTAAGTGGTTGCTAGGAATTAGAGAGGTGGACTGCTTTATAGGCTTGGGACTTGCTTTTGGGATGATTAAAATATCCTGGAACTAGATCATGGTGATCTTTGCATTCACATTGTGAATATACTAAATGTACTGTCCTACATAATATAACTGACAAAATTGGTCATGTATAGCTTATCACACACATATGCAAATTATGAACAAGAAAGCCCTCTGATTTTTAAGACCAAAACTGTGAAGGATCTGAGATGTTGTCCCATGCTCATGCTAACAAATTAGACTTCCAAAATTTGTGTGTGTGTGTGTGTGTGTGTGTGTGTATTCACACACATTCACTCTTTAAAGAAAGAAACAGACTTTTTTAAATTTATACACAGAATGTATAAACTAATTGCCTGACACCTCAAATTCTCATGAAGACATGCAATAAGATCAGGTATTAACTGAACATGAAACTGAATTTGTACCACTGGAGAGAAATTCCCAAATTAAAAAGCAAACGAACAGACCTTTAGTGTCTACACAGAGCACCTGGCATACTTGACATTCTCCTTCCCTGAGATAAAAATAGTAACCTTATCTTTTACTCTGGAGTGTAAACAAATCCTCTTTTGAGGAGGAGAGAAAGGTCTCTAGCCCAGAATGTAAGCAATTATCTTAGGAGAGATAAAAATGGCAGCTGCAGACTCTATAACCTTTAGAATGGAAACAAAATAGCTCAGGAGAAAAGGAAACAAGTATCTCCAGAGTTTATTCCCTTCAGAGTGTGAGCAAATGGGTAGAAGAGATACTCTTTATCTTTATATCCTGTACATCTCCATTATTCAGGGGAGACCATGCAGGAACACAAGACAAATACTAGAACAGTCCTTCCACACTGACCTCAAACAATAGAAGTTGTCTAACCTAGTGTATCATTTTGGTTTCATTCTCCTAATATATCCCTCTTTTCTATTTAAATCTTTCCAGGGAACTCACTACCATCTGGAGACACACTATCTTTGAAATAATTGAATCGTCGGATAAGTATGTGCTGGGTTTTGATTATAGTTAGGTTATAGAAAAAGCATATAGAATATAGATATGCATTATTAGCTAATATACAGATAAAATAGTACTTAATGACTTCTAGTATTAGTATACAGATATATAGTATTTAGTACCTTATGGGAAAAACTACTATATCATGACATCTAAGTAATTCCTAGTGATAAGCAAAGCTTTACCCTGTTAGCTTGTTTTATTTTGTCATCACTCCATTATTTAATGAACTGTAATAGTTACTTTCTTTAAACTTTTGTTTCCTGTCTTCAAATCTGACCAATATATTTGGTTATAAAACCGTCTGGTCCAACATGTAAATTTTGGTAGAGTTAGGAAGCAAGAAGTGGGTTTTTAATTTTAAAGAGTGAAACATGGCACTCTATGAGGAAAAACAAAAAACATTTAGCACATAGACTACTTGAACCAGAAGAGCTTTCCATAATTCAGTCACTTCTCACTAATGCTCCATTCACGGGGAAGCAGTACTTGTCCAGAAAGCTGAGGTTAGAATTACCTGACGAGTGCTTAGCATATTCAGAATTAAAACTCTGCATTGGGGATTACGTAGAGAAGCCTTGCTCATATCTATGATATTCCCCTTGCCCTAGAAGAGAAAATAGAAACTACTATGAGCTCTATTAGCCAGAAGTGGGTACACTTAGTGCCATCATGCGGCCTGATCCCGCTTTGTTGCTTTCCAAGTTTAGACTTACTTAACAGTGGAAAAGAGCACTCTTTCCTGGAAGCAAAATTATACAGTGCCGTCACTCGAGGCCCAAATCCTAACCCAGATGTTCCTCTTCTTAAAGTGAATAAATGACCTTATTAATGTGATACAAAATAAACAGAGATTATCAGGGATGAGGTAAAGTTTGCACATTACAAGACAGTAAACCAATGAGCACGATTTAGTCTAGATATAAAGAGGTGAGAAGGGCTCTGATTGAAATGTGAAGAATCATGGTGTGTATAATAGGAACTGCTCATACTCCACTCTCTGTTTTATAACTATAGAGTAATATAATCTTAGTCATCTGTGATAGCAAAGTGCTGCTAGGTCATTGATTAGCTCTTCTTATAACATTAACCTCCCCTACCTTACAGGTGTGAGAAATTACAGTAAATCTCCCAGTAATCTTCAAAACAAGAATGTACAGGTATAGTGGGAGGAGTGGACTTATTTTTAGATGGAGTGTATGCATATTGAGTGTATATTGGGCTTCTTTTTTGTTTTGTTTTTTATGCATATTGAGTGTATATTGGGCTTCTTTTTTGTTTTGTTTTTTAAATTTATTGAAGGAATTATTGCATCAGAACATTATATTGGTGACTGAAACGTATTCTGGTAAGGGAAGAACAATCCTTCTTGAGAGACAAGTGGGTGAAACTGTATATGATTTTAGTTAAACAGGGCAAAGATATGAGTGTAAATTTCATCTTTTCATATACACTCACATACCAAAATTCCTGAGGAATGCTTGCAAGCTAAGGCTTCAGGACCTTTAAGCAATTGATAAAACTCTAGAATTAATATGTATACACTACACAATGCACACATGTACACACACACACCACACATACTTCACACACTCCACACACCCACACCACAAATAAGAGTTTCAGAAATTATCCCATAAATAATCTCTATTAAAATACTGAAGTGGAGAAGCTCACTATAATTGCAACAACTTGGAAACTTAACAACGATGCCGAGGAAGTATAAATATGGGGGGAAAGATGAACATGAGTCAAACAGTCTGGGTTCAGCTCTCTTCCTTCTGTTTCCTCATCTGTGAAATGATAATGCACAGATGACTTAAAAATTTGTTGTGAATTTCAAATGAATATGCACATTAAACACTGAGCACAAAGTAACTATTTGAAATACTGCCTATCATTATCATGACAATTTATAGATAAGTTCACTTTAATGAGATGTTCCAGGTCATTGATAAGAATAGCCCAAACATCAATTTACCTTTATGCTCATAAAATATTCACATATCATAGATGATAACCTTAAGACAGGACAACAGTAGTGATAAAATGACAAGTTCAAAAATGGAAACCATTTATCCAGCAAATGACTATTAAATTCCTAATACACAGGTAAGAAGACTAAGGCCAAATTAATTGCTAAGTAACCAAGGGAAAATAGGTTAAGTTCTGTCTTCTGCCTCTAGGATTGAATATGGAGTATTTCATTCTAAGTACCAGGAAATGATCAGAGATTTTTGCATTAGCCATATCAATATCTCCATTAAAGTAATTGTATGTTAATATTCTAATAATGAACTCTATATGAATTCAAATAAATCCAATATTCATATATTAGATCATAAAATGTTTAATGATTAAAAATAAATAATTATGAAGTTTAAATGGAATATTATTCTAGAATGACATTCTGATTTTGAATACTTTAAAAATTAAATAGGGCTCCATATTAAAGGAAGAGTATATCCTCTATGTCTGAAACTGAGTGAAGCCTATAGAAACCTGTATTAGTACACTATATTTAATTCAATAAGACATGTCTAACTGCTCATTTCATTGCCTCTATGTTGGTGTTAACACTGGTTATAAGTTTGTACCTTTCACAAAATTCTCAAAATATTTACCACAATGTAGCAACTTTTTTAAAAAATAGAGGCGATGTTGATTTGCAAAATAACATCAACTTAGAGGTGCAGGGTCACTCTTCTTTCAATATGTGAAAACACAACTTGACCATCATCAAAATTCCTGTAGTCCTCCGCCACTGTCCACTGTTGGACCACCACTCCTTTTTCCTCACCCTCATCCCCTTCCCCTCTGGTAACCTCAATTCTGTTGTCAATGTCCAGGAGTTGGTTCTTTGTTTTGTCTGTTCATTTGCTTTGTTTCTTTATATTCTACGTAGGAGTGAGATCATCTGAGATATGTCTTTCTCCCAACTTATACCACTTAGCATAACCCCTTTGAGTTCCTCCACGCTGTAGCAAATGGCAGGATTTCATTTTTTTACGACTACATAGTACTACGTTGTGTATATACACCAAATTTTTTTCATTTGTTCATCTGTAGATGACACTTAGATTGATTCCATTGTCGATTATAAAAAAATAACCTCCTGCAATACACATGGGGTTGCATATGTATCTTCAAATTGGTCCTTTCATATTTTTTGCCTAAATATCCTTAAGTGGGATAATAGAATTATATTCAATTTCTATTTTCAATTTTTTGAGGAATAGCCATACTGTTTTCCATAATAGTAGCACTAATTTTCACTCCACCACAAGTGTATAAATGTATAAATACAACACTTGGTATTTCCAGTTATTTAGATAATAGCCATCTGACAGATAAGAGATAATCTGCCTTTTTTTATTATTATTTGCATGTCCCTAATAACAAGAGATGAGGAAAATATTTTCTTGTGCCTATTGGCTACCTGTATGTCTTCTTTGGAGAAATGCCTATTCAGATCTACATATAGCCCACTTATTGATTGGATTGTTTGTTTTTATGTTTTGGGATTTTATGAGTTCTTTATATTTTTTAGATATTAATCCCTTGTCAGATATATCATGTGCAAATATCCTTTTCTGTTCAGTAAGAGGTGTTTTCATTTTGATGATAGTTTCTTTCATTGTGTATACATTTTTTAGTTTGATGTAGTGACATTTCTTTATTTTTGTCTTCTTTGCTTTGAAACTTGTTGTCAAGTCTCCAAAAAACCTTTCCAGAGCTAATGTCATGCCTATGCTTTATTCTATGTATTCCCATTATGGTTTACAGTCTTACATTCATGTATCTAAACCATTTGAATAAATTTTTGTGTATGAAGTTAGAGAGTGACCTAGTTTCATTACTTCGCATGTGACTGACCAGTTTTCTCAGCACCGTTTATTGAAACACTTGCCTTTCTCCATTGTATGCTCTTGGTTACTTTGTCATAAATTAACTGCCTATATATATATGTGTGAGTTTATTTCTGAGGCCTCAGTTATATTCCACCCATATGTGTATGTATTTTTATTCTAGTACTATGCTGTTTAATATTACTTTGGAGCAAAGTTTGAAATCTTAGAATGTGATAGCTCTACTTTTTTCTCATGATAGTTTTGGTTATTAAGGGTCTTCATGTGATTTCTCAAAAGTTTAAAAAATTTTGTTCTGTTTGTTTGAAAAATGTCAATGGAATTTTGATAGAAATTACATCAAATCTCTGTATTTCTTTAGGCTAAATGTTCATTTTAACAATGTCAATTCTTCCCAACCAGGAGCATAGAATAATTCATCTCCTTGTATCTTCTTTCTTTTAGCAATGTCTGCAGTTTTTATTGCATAAGGCTTTCACCTTTTTTAAAGTTTATTCCAGGTATTTTATTCTTATTGTTTTGATTGTAAATTGGATTGTTTTCTTAATTTCTTTTTCTATCTCATTTTTGTACATAAAATGCAACATATTTGTGTATATGAATCTGTGATCTACTACTTTATTCTTCTCATTTCTTAATCCTGCTGGTTTTATTGGTGAATCTTTTGAGTTATCTATGTATATTATAACATCATATCCAAAGCTAAAACTTTTTTAAGACAGTAAAATAAACTGAAATTGTGTACACATTTCAACCAAAAATTCATAAGCCTATGCTACTTTAAAGTTCCAGACTTTAATGTTAAATTTCTTGAAAAGTAATCATAAGAAGCTGTATGCTCCAACCAATAGACACCAAGAAGCAGGAAACTATCACTGAGTTCCTTGTAGTCACCTACAGAAATATTCCATGTTGAAATGGAGGTTCTGTATTCAATATACATGGGAGGATTTGAATCCAACTTTATATAGCTAACCAGTTAACTCTGGTCAATTATTATAACTAATTATTCATCTGCAATATGACCAATGTTTCTTATGACAGTCTTCATCCTCTACATCTTGACTTTAGTGAAAACTCTCACATGAAATGTTTCTGGCCCTTTCCCTAAGCGGATATACCACCATTAGGCTCAAATATTGTACTGTGAATTTTCCTTATAGTCCTGATAAAAATTTATGATTATATGATTCTTTAATTATATTTTGATCCCTTATAAATTCTAAGTTCCACAAGGAACTAAGAATACATCTGTTTCATTGATCATTGTGTGTCTAGCATCTAACATATTTCTTTGTATAGTGAGCCATCACTTAACATCATTGGTAGGTTCTTGAAAGCCATAATTTTAAGCAAAACTATTGATAATGAAAGAAAATTTGGGGGAAAAGTGCTGTTTGGTTCAACATCAGCCAAGATTTTTCTTATCAATTCTATAACAAAAAGATATTAAACAAAACATTATTGGAGGAACTGCTATACATAAAGGTGCCCAGTAAACATTTATTGCATGAGCAAAACTTTTAATAAATCGTATTTTTAAGAGAGAAATCAAGAAGACTTTCAGCTGTGTTGCTGACAAAAAAATATTTTTATAACTAATAATGAGAGGAAAGGGGTAAAGTATAAGGGATAAGTCAAGTCTAAGAAAAGTAGTCCTTATGGTATTGTTTATTTTTATTCAACATAAAAATCCAAATATTGAGTCCAAATTGGTTATTTTATCAATAACTGCTCCACTGTATAAAAGCTTATAGAGAGCTTCTGTATCAGTCAATATAATTAGCTTACTGTCTATGTGTGTAAAATTGTGTCTGAAGAGGAAAAAGTCTATAATCTATTTAGTCCCTCTCCTTGGGAAAAGAAAGGCCTGTGACACCATTTAATGTTCCTGACAGCAATATAACTTAACCTATGAACAAATAGACTAATAACTGTTAGCAAGGGGGTTTTATCTGTTGCATAGGACACCTTTTATTTTAAGATTTACTTATAATAGGAGAAAGGGAGGAAGAAAAGAAGAACATCAGTAATCACTTATAAATTTATGAGGCATGCCTCTCTGGACAATATCTCTAAACCCAGGGTATAAAATAGTGTTGATTCATAAACTAAATGCTTTCCTTTCCTGTATATAACTTGGAGAACTTAGCTAGTCTGGGCCTGTCAGTGTGTCCCGTGGAGGTAAAAACAAAACAAAAGACCTAAAGTGTTACCTTGGTTTCCTAGATCTCTATTTCTTCTGATTTTTTCAATTTCTGTATAATACTGAAATTACTAATAAAGCTTTTTTATATAGGTTATAATTTCTCATTGACATTGAGTGATCTGACAAACATACCTTGTGTTACCCCAACATGTTTGATCTCATCTATGATACACATTCCAGCTTGCTGCACCCATGTGAAATATTAAAAAAAAGTTCTCTGGGTAATAATTCAAAACTCTTTACTTTCTGACAAAATAAGACATAATACCTGGAAAATATTTTTCCCTTGTTCTTCCCTCTTCCTTGGATGTAGATATGATTCCTATAGAGGCAAAGATTCTATAGGAAGGAAATAAAGAGAGCAAAAATTTATAAATCCAAGATTTTAAAATAAGCTTCATCTTTATATGTAGAATGTCATCAGCTACAAAGTGCTGGACTTATTTAAGACCATAAAATCTCAAATTACATACTTTTGGTTACTTGCAACTTATAGAAAAGCATTTGTAAATTGTACAGTACCTGTTAAAATGATGAGAAACATCTCAAAATCTCAGCTAATGTTTTGGAAGTTAAAATACATTCCAAAATGTTTTAGATATAAAATCTCAATAAGTTATGTGATTTTTAAGAAAACTTCAAGAGAATCCAAATGTCTGTAATAAAAGACATACCTGCAAGTGAGAGTGATTTTCTTAACTATGCATCTTTTTCCATGGAATACCTACTTAATCTAGCCAATCTCCTACACATGGAACCTATACTCTGTATCTTCTAGTCTCTCTCTCTCTATGTATGTATATATATAGATATCTATATATACATATACATATATACATAATTTTGACAAGTTTAGCCAATGAAAAAGCTCTCAGAAGGGAACACTTATTAACTCTTGATCGTCACATTAACTGCACTTTTCAGGATGAGGCCCTATTTTTAATTTAAATGTTGCTTTCTGTTCCACAACTGCTTAGAAATTCCAGATTTTATCAGATAACCAACTCTTCATTTTTCTCCCCTCATCATATCACCCCACTTCATTTCATTTTGTGAGTTTGGAATCAGAAAAATTGATTTTTGTCCAGTGGTGATTTGACATATATGCTTTTCCTCTTGTGCCATGGTCTACTTCTTTCTAAAACGGTGGGAAGTTTTCCTACCTCATTATAGTTTTGAAGATTAAAAGAGAACATGCATTTAGAGTATCTTTTTCCCTTTCACACTGAAAGAGGGATGTTTGAATTTGTTGACTGAACTTAAACCTCTTGACCTGGAATTAGAGCTTAATTTTTCCATTGTTCACACAAATGTGAATAGAGGGAATGAAAAATAATTCTAGAAGTTCTGCTAATTCCATTAATTTATAAATAATTGAATAAAGACAGAAAAGTAAATTACATCCCCAGGTAATTCTATCAGTATATATTTAGAGGTGTCTATGGTAGCAGGCAGCATCCGAAGCATGAATAGCATTACTTGATGCTTGGATATATTGATCCAAATATCTCTGTGGGGTGCTCCATTGCAGTTGGTCATTAAGACTTCAGATGAGACCACAGTTGTGGATTCATAGAAACAGTCACCGGTGCTCTTCCTTGGGCTGATGATCAAACACAAGGTTTATTTAAACACACTCAGAAAAGCACTCTCACCATGTAAAGAAATAGGCTATAGATAGCACAGTAAAAAGAAACCCATTTTAAAAAAAGAATTAAAAATAAGTGCTCTTGTTTTTTGAATGCCTGTATTTATAGAAGGTGCCAGTGAGAAGAGATATTAAAAGTCATGAATTCAAAAGTCTTTATTTTACAAATGAAAAATACCGAGTTAACTGAAAAGTAGTAACAAATAAAACAGTAGTTAGTGAGCAATGGGAGAACGTAGGTATCCTAACTTCTAACTCTGTGCTTCCTTTATGATTAGGTTAAAATATTTCCCCATAATCACTATAGGAAAGAACAGTGTATACATTGATTAAACAAATGTCATTATAAATCACATCACCTCTATGAGGTGACTTTTCAGGAAGGGTAGGGAGTGGAAGACTTGGATTTTCTTTTTTTCTTCAGGTACTGGGAGGAATGAAGGCAAGTAGGCAAGACAGGCAGGAAGTGAGAGTAGGAAGAAGTATTTATTTAGTTTATTTAGCTATTCACATTGGTTGTTCTCTCCAGACCTGGGTCTTGAACCCAGGATGTTGGGATGTATGTGGGACTGCCACTAGGCCAGCAGGACATGCCCATCTTGGATTTTCTTCTATCATAAAGGGAACATCTGGTCTTTCAGTGGTAATCCTCTAGAAATGTTTAATACAACAGAACTGATACTCTGTCACTATCACATAGTACATTAGTGTGGTCTCATGGCTTCAATCTGACTTTGATTTTCTGAACCTAGATGAGTTTATCTGCAAGGACAGTAGTTTGATCTGGGTGCTACCTCCCACTTCCATTCAACTTTTGTCAATCTTCATCTACCATTTCTGGATCTCTGGATGATCTTAATGAAAAATCTTTAGAAACACCTAGAAGTTAGTAACCCATACTGATTTTGATATAAGCTCACTAAAATGAAACATATTCACATACACACCCACCTCTCATGAAAAGCAGTTTACTAGGATTAATCACAAAGCTATCAAAATGTTACATATATTTGGTTCATGTGCCCAACTTAGATCTCTAATTCAGCACCCGTAGAAAGATCCCTAGTCTAATTCTCTTCACTGAAGCCTTGCCATGTTTCCTTCAACAGGGTTCCAAATAGTAATGATATCACATAGAATTCTGTACTATCATAATAGTTTTCAAATAAAGCTAATTTATGCTAAGGAGTAGAAATAATTCCAGTGAAGATGATTGTTCTAAGTTCCTAATGTGGACATGGCATCCCATCACATTCCATCTATATTCAGGAAAGACTTCTGATAATGTAGTAAATTCTATGTCAATGATTGCTGATTATTTTCCTATTATTTATGCCTCCTTAATAGAAGTGTTCTAATTTATTAAAGACAGCAATATCTGCAGCTAAAAGATGAAACTTCTTAGCTCCCATTGCATGTAGGCATATCCCTGTGTCTAAAGTCACTGGAACATAAAGAGGAATGGATTGGTACCAACTTTAGAAGGACTTTGTAAGTGAGAAGACAAACTAGAATAGTGTGCTACCATTCTTGGAGAATTAATGGGCAGGTGTGATAGATGTATACATGCACACAAAGTCACAGAAAACAAACACAGGGAATTCAGGGGACAATGAGCAAAGTTTATGCTAAGAGATGTGAGCATTAGGACACACTGGGGACTAGCGGGGTGTCATTTACACAGTCCCCCAGTAGGCCATGATTAGTGCCATGACCATTGATTGGAAATGTTCTCAATCTTTTTTTTTCTGATGGAACACTTTAAATATGTAATTCTAGGTTCTTCTGTGCCACCCCACCCCCCATAATTTTATATTGAGTTTGTTAGACAGAGATCATTTCTATCTTAGAATGCAGGTCATTAGATCAAAGAGAAGCCAATCTGGAACTAACAAAAAGGATTGAAGAGATGGAATCTTGAGGCTGTTACATGTGAAAAAAGAATTTTACCAAAGGCATAGACCATGGCAGATATTGTTGTGAGTCTACAAATTATATTATTTCTTTTACCTTATTGATGGAATTCTAATCCCCAAAGACCACAAATCAATCTTGCCATTACTAAGGCTGCCCAAGTTTTTTTTTTTCATATTTTTCATATGTAGGAAAATATAAGCTACTCTTAGCCTTATTTTCTGTTACAAGCAACTGCAATAATTTTCTCACTGATATTAATTCTGCCTCCAATTTCCTTTTAGTTTAAAACAAGTTTCTACATTCAATGTTATTCATAAATGTATAAAATTAACAATGGTGGCCATTATTCCCTGTGAAATTTTCTTTTCTACCTTAAAGATTTCGTATCCAAATACATATATGTTTCTGTATTGATAAGCAGTGCTACAATTATAACTAGTTAATCTATTAAGTTATTAATCTGTTGGAAAAGATGTGAAGGTGTGGGTACTTAAAATAGAGTATGAAACGATAGGTAGATCTGATTGAATATTTTGCACATAGCATTAAGGATTCTATTTTTAATTTAATTCTATAAAAAGCAAAGAACATATGATTAACTCATTGACGTAAAACAACTCTAATTTTGTGATTTGTTGCTAATTTTGTTTTAGATGCAGGTTAAACCTTTATAAGATAGAGAAGATGGCAAATTAATAAAACATAAGACAACTATCAATGATTGGATGCAAGCCCTGTGCTAAACGCTTTTATTGCATTAACATCTGTATAAGTTAGGTTTCCTTTTTTCACTACATAGATTATTACACTCAATCTAAGATCAAATAATTAAATTTTACACATCTTATAATCTTAAAAACAAAATGAAAAATAAATTTTGTCTAATTTAAATTCTGCTTTCTTTCTACTATACCATATTGACTATGCAGGAGAGGACTTCTGACATATTGCAATAACTAATGTTAAACTATCACTTTGATGGTGAGGCTGAGATCAAGAACTAGATCTGAAACTTCAGCTGGAGCAGAAGCCAGAACTGCTGCTAGAAGAGTAATTTTAGCCAGCAGAGTCATACATGTCAAAGGTGTTGTTGGGAGGAAAGCTGTAATGACCCGCAAAGTTCTGAGATGGCCACCATGATCTCTAGCCCCTGGCATTATACCCTGGATGATCTCTTTCCCTACATTGGGACAGAAACTGTTATTTTCTTCTAATCAATTGCATGTGGTGAAAATGATAGGAAGTCACTGACTGCATAGCAAAATTGAATGACTGGTAGGCCTATGAATACATTGGAGTGAGAGCATCTCCTTGCCTGGAATAAGCCAGCTGCTGTTCTCTGAACTGCCTTCAGAGAGTGTCATGCATCAGGGAAATCTAAGGACCTTGAACGATTTGAGCACTTTAATGTTAGAACCATAAATGAATGAATTCGTACTAAAATCTCTATAAGCTTAGAAGCAGATACATTCCCCAATAAAGCCTCCAGATGAGAATACAGATAATTGCCAATAAAAACTGTACCTTGATTGCAGTCTTGTAAAGTCTTAAACAGAATAGCTGTTAGTCATGCCCAGCCTCCAGACTCAAGGAAACTATGAGGTAATAAGTATGAAATGTTGCAAGACTCTAAGTATATGGTAATTTATTACACAATAATAAAAAACTTGATGGAATTGGCATCAAGGAAGCCCATGTCAGGACAGAAAGATAATAATGGATGCGTCTTCTTTCCTTAAAGTGCAAGAGTGCTAGAAATTGTATAAAAAAATGATTCAAAACAACTTAAGAATTGACTTACCTGCGTTAAGTGCACAATACATTGGTATAGATTAACAGTAAAGCAGACCCAAATGAGTGAAACATTTGTTCATTTTTTCAGAAATATATACTTAGGACTCACCTGAGAGAATAAATGAACTGAAAGAGAGTTCTTAAGAAATTATCAAGGATGAGGCAGAAAAAGTAGAAGATGGAAAATATTGAAGAAAGATGGGATGATATATCTCATGCTAGATCTATAAGTCAGAAACTCGGAATGGAGTAGCCATCTGTCCTTTCACAAGCTCCACAACTGATTTAGATGCACACTCAAATTGGCAAACCACTGATAAAGACAAAAATACAGAAAAGGAACATGTTCTGCCTTTAACAAGTGATGGGTTATGAAAAAAATCTTAATCGTATTATCTTTTTACACATATATAAAAAGGAAGAGAAAAGAAGGTGTGTTCATTAAGTATAACGTAGAAAATATAAGCACACCTAAAACTTTGTTCGAAGTTATGGACTAAATATTTAACTCCTCCAAAATTCATTATGGTGAAGTCTTAATGTGATGAAAGTTAGAGATGATCTTCGGGGATAATCAGATCATGAGAAGCGAGCTCCCATGATGGGAGTAGTGTCATTACAAGAAGTGGAAGAGAGCAAGCCCTTTCTCTCGCCAGCTTGTTTGGATACAATGAAAAGGCAGCCATCTGCAAACCAGGAAGAAAGATCTCACTAAGAATCTTACCATGCTAGCCTCCTGATTTTGGACTACCAGCCTCTAGAGCTGTGAAAAACAAATGTTTGTTGTTTAAGTCACCCTCTCTATGGTGTTTTAAACTGAATGAGACAGAAGCAAAGAGAATAGGTTTTTAAATAATTTTTAAAGGGATTTAAGAAGATACTGAATTTTCACTTTGTTCTCATTTTCACTGTTTCATGGCCATGCATAATTAAATCATATATAACTGTGTCATTTGTTCTTTTCATCTGCATAGAGTCAGGGGTGCTTAATTTTATAATCTTTCTATTTTAAAAATATAACTGATCTTGTGAGACTGAAAATTTTTCTTCTGCAGATTTTTATTTGTTACTATAGCTAAATAGCCAGATAATCTTTGACATGCAGAATAATAGTGGACTGGAAACTTCCCATCCAACCTGCAGGCATAATTAATGAATCCAACTGATACAATATATCAAGTCAAAAGAAAAGGTACTTCCCTCACACATTCCCATCTAGCAAAATGTCAGATTCATTTTGTATCAGTACTTGCTTAATATTAAAGATTGAAAGTACAAGACCTGGCAAATAACTTTTAAATGCTGATTTTTACTTTTGCATATGTTGAACACTTTTCACTTTTTAAAGGCAATCAAATTTGAAGATACATTTTACAATTTTGAAATCTCAAGGAGTCAAATACTGGATATAAAGTTAATCAAGTGTTAGAAAGTAAAAATTGAAAAAACTTTGCATCATTAGATTCACAAAACTACTTTTACAAAATCTATGCAATTACTTCTTTGATATCAAAAAATCAAGAGTACTGTATTTGAAATTCTATCTGTAGCATTAAGCATTTTAAATGTTAGAAACTTGTGTTTCCTAAATTCTGTTTCATCCTGGAGAACAAGGATTTTGCAACTTCTTTTATATTGATGTTTGTGAAAATATAGCTATGAAAATTTTGCTTGTGTGGTGTCATGGGCTGAGTTGTAACCCCCTCCTTACCCAAACTTACATGTTGAGGACTTAACTCCTAAACTGGCTGTATTTGGAGATAAGAGCTTAAAGGAGGCAATAAGAATTAACTGAGATCATAATGGTAGGGCCCTAATCTGATAGGTTGGATGTCTTCAGAGGAAAAGGAAGTAACATCAGAAGTCATTCTATTTCTAAAAGCACAGAGAAAAGGCCATGGGAGGACACAGTATCAAAGTGACATTTATAAGCTGTGAAGACAAGTTCAACATTCAACAAATATATGACAATGCACCCTTCCCACACTAAATGACCAGAACTCATTCACCACTGTCCATTGGACTCTAGCACCCCTTGCTCCCACCTTTCACCTCCTTCCGCTTTGGCAATCTCCATTCTATTGTCGATGTCCAAGGGTTGATTCTTGTCTTGTCTGTTCCTTCACTTTGTTTCTTTATGTTCCACATGTAAGTGACATCATCCAGTATCTGTCTTTCTTCTTCTGGTTTATTTCACTTAGAATAATCCCCTTTAGTGTGTGTGCACGTGCATGTGTGTGTGTGTACTGCATCTTCTTTATCCATTCATCTGATGATGGAAATTTAGGTAACTTACAATTTTTTTGTGTATGTGAATAATGCTGCAATGAACATGGGGGTGTATATATCTCTGCAGATTATAATTTTTGTGGGGGCTTTGGTGTAAATACCTAAAAGTGAGATGACAGAGTCATGAGATCTCCATATGTGATTTAAAAATATATTCCACATTACTTTGCATATATATTGCAACAATACACTCTCACCCACAATGCAAAATCATTTCTTTTTTTCCTACATCCTTGAAAACATTTGTTGTTTCCAGAATTTTGGATAATAGAATATCTCACAAGTATAAAGTGATATCTCATTGATGTTTTGATTTGTATTTATCTAATAACAAATCAGGAAGAAAATATTTTCATATGGCTGTTGGCCATCTGTATCCCTTCTTTGGAGAAATGCTTATTCAAATTTCCTGCCCATTTTTTTATTAGGTTGTTTGATTTTTGTTGTTGAGTTTTATGGTTTCTTTAAATATTTTACATAGTGAGACATTGTCAGATATATGATGTGCAAATATCTTCTCCCAGACAGTTGGATGTGACCACAGATGCTTTAATTTCATGTCTCATATATCCGAATTCTAGATAATAAGTATCTCAAAAGAAAACCAATCCATAAAATTCCAATTAATGTTACATATGCTATTTTGTAAACTGCACATTTGTAAGGATGTAAACATGCTTATGTACATTATGAAACATAGGTACTTACAATGCAAAATGTGTTTATCATGTGTGTGCTCAAATTAGAAGATTAGAGTAAAAGAATCACTCTAGACATGCTTTGGGTTCTAGCCAGAGTCTCAGTGCAATATTGCTCAAAGTATGAGAGCAGGTAGATAAATGATCTCAGCCAACAGAATGCTTTTTTGCCTGTAGGAACATGGGTAGACTGCTAAACAGCCAGTTTTGATGTTCATTTAATATCCTGTTTTCTGTACCTGAAGTCATGTCAGCAACTTATTCTCAGAGTCGTTGTAGGCCAGAATTAAATATCAAGCTCCACTTAATGGAAAGGAAGATGGGGAAGGTGTGGGAGCACATGGATAGTAGTTGAATAATAAATGTATCTTCTACAAAATCTAAGTTCTAAGTTTTTAGCAATTGCTTATTGAAACTATTATGATACCAAATATTCCATCAATTAAAATGTATTCAGGAAACTACTTCATGGATTTAATGCAAAAAATTATATACCTGCAAATGTGAAGGTCAGAAAAGTAATAACAATCTTAGGGAAGCAAGAAGTGATGTGAATCACTGTAAGGATATCAAATCCTATATAGATATGCTGGATGACTTTCTGAAGTTGCTCAAAGTCTCATGTGAGCAGATGGACAAAGCTCTGTGCCTTGCAACAATGTGATATGTGTATGAGGATTCTGCGATGCCTTCTGCTCTCAAACTCAAGGCAGCCATTCTCATTGATGGAATGTAAAATAGAATTTACAACCAATGTACTTTTCAGACTTTCTTACCAGTCTCTGATACACACACAAGAGTGTAGAAGCAAGTGGAAACCTTTCCCCATTGTGATAGAGACAGTAAATAGGGACCTGTGTGATTGACTCTACAATTCCTTGTAGTTTCCAGGGAATTTAGACATTTCACCCTCTGTTTCTTAACCTTGTTTCTCATCAATGTCAAAAAAAGCTGTTATCCTTCAATATGCAGAAGTGATAGCATTTAAATTATTTTATACTAAAACACTGTAGTTATAATATTACATCTTTGTCAATATTAAATTTTTCATCTGTAAAATGTGGAAGTGTGATATTAAGTAAAGTTTCATGATTTGTCCACACTAACAAACTCCAGCATTTGCTAAAGAAATCATTTTGGTTTCAAAGCAATTCCTGAATGCCCAAAACTTTGAAGTAAATACTATAAAACATAAACAGGGAATTAAATGCCTAATAAAATAGTTATGACAGTTAAATAGTTAATTCTGAAGCAGTATTTGAGTTTGGGTGGTAGAGTATTCTATGAGCAAGTAGGATCAGGATATGGCTGCAAAAATAGTAATTTTTCATTACTGAAATGCTACCTTCATATATTTAGAATTTTCTTGAATAATTAAAATATAATATAATATTATGAGAACATATATTCTTTTTATCAGGTATTCCAAAATATAAAATAACTGGGAATTCACTAATCAAAAATGTACAGGACCCTTATGAAAGAAACTTTTATTGGTGCTAAAGAAAACTCAATGAGAAAGTTACTTTCTCTGTCTTTCCCCCGTGCCTCTCTTTTAAGGAAAAAATGACAATATAACAAAACAAGTGTCAATCTGGCAAGTGAAAAGGAGCACCTAAAGCTTGCAGGAGTGATTGGGGAAAAATAACATACAGTTGGCTAGCTTGGGACTAACCAGGAGTTCTGGGAGGTTAGACAGTCATAGCAGGATTGCTAAGCTCCACGGATACCCCAGAATGACTACAGTTATTGTTCATGTGCAAGAGACATCAGAAAGGCTCGGGCAAATCCTGTCTACACGAGTGGACATAGTGTGAAAGGTAAAGGTGAAGCAGTCTTTAAAACCACCTTAAGTTTGCTTTTACTTTCTAGTAACTCAGTTATATTGGCATAGATTGGAAATCTACTTGCTCATGATGTTAATCATAACCTTTATTCAATTTTGATTGATCACAAATTATGATGACCCATATGGGAAGATAGACATAAATAAATAAGCAGATGGATAGATGGAAAAACATTGAGTATACAAAACTTGACTGCATTTCTACATATTTTCACAAGCTCTGAAATTTTTAATTAAAAATTCTTTTAAGTTAGCATTAACAATGTAAACTACTTATGTTACTATATATCTGTATATAAATAACACATATTACTATGAGTAATATAAATCCTGCTATATCGTGTACTTATATATTAAATTGACATATGCAAATACTCCAGTGATTCTATATAAATAATATAGACATCTATAGCATGCATGTGTACACTAATATTTATGATATGCAAATCTGTACACAAAACATGAGTGAAGGGAATTAAAGAAAACTTAAACAGAAGAATAAACTTTGATATTGAACTGGAAAGCTCAATACTGTTGTCAGCCATACAAAAGGACATGATACATAGCAAAAGCAGTTGAAACTCAGAGAAAATATACAAGAGCACATAGTGAGTGATCACATTCATTTGAAATTAGAAAAGGCAAAACTAGAGAGACTGGCATCATGTCAGTGGTTGCCAGGTGCTGGAGGAAAAAGCAAGGCAGTGACTGCAAAGCAAAACCAGGGCAAGTTTGGAGATGGTGGAAATGGCCCACAGGACACCAAGACCGTGGTGATGGAAACACAACTGTGTGTCAAGTCGTTCACCTGTACACATTACATAGGTGAATTTTATGGTGTATAAATAAAATTGCCAATATTAATGACCTTGATATTTTTACTAACATTTGCTGAATTATTTGAACGTAATTTCACTATAGCAATATTTATAGTAATAAAAATATAAATAAGACCTAAATTTCAATCAATAAGAGTTGTTTTGATTTTTTAATATACATTCTAATTGAATACTATGAAAATATTCTAAAAATAAGGAGATAAGCTTGCATATATTCATTCAGGAAAATATATCTCCAATATACAAAAAGAAAAAACTATACGGAGCAATATTATTAATAAGAATAGAGATGTATCAAGATATTCCTATATATTCCTAGAGGTCTACAAAAATATCTTATATATTTGCTCTTATGCCTATTCCTCTTTCAGATTTCTCCATTCCAGTTAATGGTACCATTTCCAGTTGATAGTTCATTGATTCCGTTTGCACATCTTAAAAGATCATTGATTGTTTAAAGAGATTAACATTATCCCTGGTCAAAGAAACAAATTATATTGAAGATGTCAAAGGTCTGAACTTTATGATAAGTTCCAGTCTAGACTCCACCATTAAGACTTCTTATAACATTAGCAAATTCATTAATCTTGTCTAGAGAAACAATTTCATTTTGTCTATAGAATCTTACCTATAATGCTTTATACA
The DNA here is from genome assembly GCA_004363575.1 of Solenodon paradoxus. Taxonomy (NCBI): domain Eukaryota; kingdom Metazoa; phylum Chordata; class Mammalia; order Eulipotyphla; family Solenodontidae; genus Solenodon; species Solenodon paradoxus. Next base: position 583,287 of record RJWH01000264.1, on the reverse strand, counting down.
TAATAGACTTACTGACTTAATTTAATTGCTCTCTTTGCTTATCTGAGAGTTATAAGAAAAAAAATAATGCTTTATGGTGAATTTTTGAATTGTAAAGCTGAATAAATAAATGTAAGGTTCTAACTTCCCAGTCAAGCACTGAATAGTGTGTTTCTATGACACCACAATTATGCTTTTTATTTGACATCTTTGAAAATTTTTAACTGAGAATTTGCCTTGGACTTTAACTTTTCATTAGATAGGAATTTATTTTTTTATTATTGGTTTGCAACATTATGTAAGTTTCACTTAGCCCTCTTCTCCTCTGGTAATGATGCTTGCATTGTTAGAGTCTAAGGGTTGTTTCAAGGGTTGTTTTTTTTTTTTTGTGTGTGTGTGTGTGTGTGTGTGTGTGTGTGTGTGTGTGTGTTTGTTTTATTTCTTCATTTGCTTTTTTTTCAACCTATAGGTTGGGAGAGGATAATTACAACTCATACACTTGACAAGGAATTATTATCCAAAATACATAAAGAACACACAACTCCACAACAAAAAGGAAAACAATTGACTCCATAAATGGGTATAAGATCTGAATAAACACTTCTTTAGAGAAGATCTTCATGTGGTCAACAAGGAAGCAAAAGCTTTTTCATTATCACTTATTAGAGAAAAGCAAATCAAAACCATGATGAGATATTACCTCCCACCTGTGAGAATTGCCATGTCAAAAAAGACTGGAAACAGTGAGCGTTGACAAGAGAATGGAGAAAAAAGTAGTACTTCCACATTGGTGGTGGGAAAGTAAATTGCTGCCATCTCTTTGGAAATAGGAGAATGATTCCTCAAAAAAATAAAAATGAAATTACCGTATTATCCAGCAATTCAACCAATAGGGATTAATTGAAGAATATGAAAACCCTAATTCCCAAACATACGTACACACCTAACATTATAGCATTTTTCACAACAGCCAAGACATTAAAGTAATTTAAATCACATTAACAGGTGATTATATAAATAAAATGAAATATTTGGAGTACAATGGGATACTATTCAACTATTTTAAAAATGAATGGAATTCTTGTCATTTGCATCAACATGGATAGAATTTGAGGTGATTATGTTAAGCAAAACTAGGTCATCAAGGAAATGACAAACACCAGATGATTTTATTCTTTTTTTTACATATTAATTGTCTCTTATACTGCACCAGTCTTACAAGCTAGGTAATCAGTTGTACATGATACATATCTTAAGGAAAATAGAATTTTGGAAAACAGGCTGAATATGTGTCTATTGCTTTTTGCTATTTGCCCTTGAATAAGTTACTTAGGCTTCTTGAGCCATTGTTTTCTCCTTCAAAACTATGGACATTTTTATTTTTGCCTTCTTACATTATAAGATAATATATATATATATACATATATTGCATACCTGTGTATATATGCGCTTATACATATACACATAGTATATATGCATGTATTATATTTTAGATATTTAATATATGGTGCTATTTCTAAGAGAAATATTGTGATCTGTAAAAAGAAAATCTATTGAATTTGGAGTAAATAAACTGAGAATAATTTTTCCATAATAATGAAGCAATGTACTTTTTCTCATTTGTAAATTGGCCAAGGTAATAGTCATGTTGCCCACAGTGCAGAACTCTTCTACACTGGAAAATAGGTCATCAGATTGAAAGGACCCAACCTGTATCTAGAATGAAATGAATAATAAGCATTATAAAGAACAGCAGTCACTGCACCTCATATAATGACACACTATTTGTGTCTGAAGTGGAAGTCCTTTCATATCAATATAAAAGAAATTATTTCATAAATCATGAAGGTGTCATGCTCAGGGCAAAAGCAAATGCATATCACCAATCCTTCTTCAAATTAGAACAACTGGTAGAAAGCGACACCAACTCAGAGGCTAAAATTCTTTATTTCTGTAGAAGCTAACCAAGTTTTTAAAATTTTGCTTGTAACACTGTTATAAAGATTAGGGTTCGCAAAAAAAATCAACTACTTTTTAACTAGATATACCACTCATTGATGGATTATATTGTACTGTCTAACTGAATGTATCTAATTTATAAAACTGTATTATTCATGGTGATATTTCTGGTTTAAAAATTTTTAAGAGTGAGGACATTTGGCTAATTTGGAGACAGCACCAGAAATAAATTTAATTAGCAACAATTCTTTGACAAGAAGGAGGAGGGATATATGCCATTTATATAATATTTTTTCATTTATGCACACTTTCAGTCACTTATTTGCTGACACATTCAACAAATAATCTTTGCTTGTCTGCTATGTCCTGTTTGATATTCTAGGCACTGTGCATATAAATGAAACCAAGACACACATAGGATATTATTTAAATGCTTCATGTTCATTATCCTGGGGACTAAATTTTTATGAAGTATATTAAAACACTCAACCACCTATTTCCCTACTAACTCATCCCCTGCACTTGGATTTGAATCCTAAAGCAGAGTAGGAAAAATAAAAAGTGAGCCCATAAGCACATTGCCCCTTTGTCTACCCTTTGGTGGAGTTGGAAACTAGTCATGGTAAGCATGGATTCTATTGCAAGGTACACCATTTCAAGTGCTCAAAATTGTTTTATTCCCATATCTCTGAGAAAAAAACAGAGAAGAATTTTTTTCATTCCAACTTTGTGGAATGAAAAAGTTACAATTGTGCAAAAATATATAAACTAAACTATGATAATTTCATAAAGATTGCTACTATACCAGAAGTCCCTTTCTAGAATTCTAAAGTGTTTGAACTCAGAAAACTTAAACTATTACAATGCCACCTAAACACATATTCCAATGCCTTGGCAGGAGAAATGACTTTTCAGAGGCAAAGTTAAAGCTATAGACAAGTCTTATGAAACTACATGCCAGTCATCATTATTATTCCATAGGGTATGATTTATTTTTTTCTTTTAATTACAAATATTTAAAATAACTTCAAATTACATAAATTCATGAGACTAGTATGAAGTATATTTTTATCAACCATTTGAATGTAAACTGCCAACATGACATCACATCATATTAGATAGATATTCTTCTAAAAATATTATATTGCTAAAAGAAAAAAGCAGGAAACAGATATTAATATATCACTGTCATGGATAAATTACATCTAAATATTGCAATTTTATTTAGCTACAGTATCACTTCATTATGGGATGGTCCCTCAGACTTTATTAACTTTCACAAATTTTATCCTTTGGAAATTACTGTCCAGCTATTTTGCAGACTATCCCTCATTTTAGGCCTGTTTGATGTATGCTCATGATTAAATTCAGATTATTTGTTTTAGGAAGATATATCCCCAAAATGAGTCTTTGTTCTTCTCGTTGCATCCTATCAGGTTGTACACAATTTTAATTTGTCCCATTGCTGGAATAGCTTTGAACTTGTCATTAAAATAGGGACTGCCAAATTTCTCCAATATGGAATTATGCCTTTATTTTTGCAATTCATCAGCAATTTTTTAGAGATACTTTGAGAATTTGTAAATATCTGAATCTTCAGCCAATATTACTGTTTTATGTTAGGCCATAGTAATCATTACTATTGGGACTGTGCAAAGGTAGTTTTCTCTCTCATCTCACCATTCCTTCCATTTTTATTCATTAACATTCTGTTCGAAAGAAAAAAAATTCTTATCTTCAGTTACTCAGTTATAATTTTATTATATCAGTTAAGATTTGTGAATTCCTACTTTATTTAGTGGGACATAATTTGTCTCAACCATTGTTTGTTAGGATGCTCAATTTTTTCCCAAAATTTTCTAATAAGAGTTTCCTTTAAGTTACTTCAGTGTTCTTATAAAATATTTCTACCACTCTTTGATGCTTTTCTTACTTTCTGGCAATACAAAATATTACGGGGTCATCTTGTACTTTCTGAGACCTAGAATGAGTCATTTCTTCAAGGAATCCAGGTTTGTTTGTTTTTTAGTGGAACAAATTATTCAGAAACCAAGAACTGGGTACTGTGTGTGCTTATGAATAGAGGGGTGGATGGGAGGATATGGTGTGCCTAAGTTCTACTCAATGGAGAGAACTAGTTCACACCCTTCAGGTGACTTGTTTTTCTATTTAGATTAAGAACTATGACCTCACATTGATACTTATAGTATGGCACAACAGAATTTCTTTCAATATTGGCATGTGCCCTCTCAAACACCGAGAAGGTTGACTGAAAAATTTACCTGTTGAATCGATTGCTCCTGTATATATTGAACTTCCTGTTTATCAGCGAGCTATTCTTTCTCCCAAATTCCTTTGACTTCCCTCTAGCTCTGACATCCTACTCTGGGTTACTACTACCACTTCCTCACATAGAGTTGTCCTTCTCTCCACTTTTAGGCTTAATCTTCCACTCTGATCTCCCTAAGGAGGGTCTTTCTGATGCATTCAGGCTCTAAACTCCTCCTTCCAGGGCCAAGCCTGGGAATGTGAGGTTGGTGGCCAAGGGGGCAGGCATAGGACTCCTTTAAGAAATCATCTGTACAAAATTTCCTCTGACTTCCCTCAGCCCTTCTCCCTAGTTCCATTAAAAAGCATTTTCTGTAACCTCAGTGGAGTGGATTTTTCTCTTATATCATCTGTATTCTTCCATAACTGAAATCCCACCTGAGGAAAGGCTTTTATGACAAAAAGTCAAGGCTTTATTTTTATCTTTTCCAAGTTGTGCTCTGTCAGTCTTCTCTGACTTATTAAGAATGGAATGTCCTAGTTGTCTGCAATAGACACAATGATTAAAATAAAATACTGAGGGAGGGGAAAGGGCTGCTAATATTTAAAGATATAATTTGCCACACATTTTTAGGGTCATATACTCTTTAGACCAAGCCTATGATATAGGAATTATGAAAATTTTATAAAGGCGGAAAACTGACAGATAGTGCTCCCAAGGTCTTACAGTGTCTGTGTAGTGGAGCTTTGACTGACAATCAGAACTGCTTCATAACAAAGGCATTGCTCCTTGCATTACACTATGTTCTATAGATACGAGTTTCTTCAGTTTGAATAATGAAAGCTCCAAATGAATACTTCAGAGTCCATTTCTTAAATTAATGCAGTACTCACTCATTCAATCTCTATATGATGAGGCTAGTATATATAGTATATCTATATATACTATAGTAAGGAATCTTATGGAAGAATTTCTATAAAAAAATTGTTATGTAAATTCTCACTAGGATTAATAATGTCCAGGATTCTGACTTTGTGAAATGTGGCATTGTTCATGGAGATGGGTGGTTATCAACCTGGGACCAGAGAAGATTTCTGAAAGATTTAAAGGGTGCATGTTTTACCTGGAATGAGTCTATCAGATTGGACATCTGTATTGTAGCAACTAGTCTGAATAATTAAAGAAAAGAGATATAAAGCCATTTTAAAGTATTTTTTCTGTAAAATGAGTTCAGGATTCCTATTGAGCCTCATGAATGCCCATTAACAGATATTTTTCAACCTTTTTAAAGTAATGCTCTATTTAAATGTTCTCTCCTCTTAATTCAGTAAAAAAAAATCTTGAAAAATTAAGAGAAAATGTCCTTCAAATCTCAAATATAAAATCATAAGCTCTTCATTAATTTTTTTGACCTTTATAATTAAACCTCACATACTGCTCTCTACACTTTCAGAAGATTTTGCATATTGTACTTAATTTTCTGTCACTCATCCATCTCACTAGATGATGATAGAAATTTAAGTTGTACATTCAAATACTTTCTCTCATAACTTTCATTCATTCATTCAACACATGTTAACAACCATGAATTGCAATGCCAAAACAGAGCAAATCTGTCCAACAATAAGTTTCCAAAAATAGGTAAGAATCTAATTGTGAAGGATCTTATTAGGCTGACTATATCTCCTTGAGATAAAAGTGGAACATTGGATGGCAAAAATAGGACAGGGCTCTGCTCTGGTGACTAACAGAAGGGAAGAAAGCAGAGCAATCCTAGTAGGAGCAGAGCAGCCAGGCCAACAGTAAGTAGGTACTATGTGATGTTGATCCATGATCCCATAGTATGACGTTTGGTCAGGAGGGACTTCATACACATGACTTGGGCTGGTGCAAGGAGTTATGGCACCTTACATAAAAATTAAATTTGGCATTTCTGTAAGTCCCCCTTTAAATGTCTAAAACACATCCCATGCCAGAAATAACCAAATAACCCAATAACTGGAGTATCTTTAATATGGCTCAAAAGGGACAGCTACTTTTTGACTCCCTCAACAGACTTGACTGGGGGCAACTCAGATGCCTCTTTGCCTGGTCTATTAAAAATGCACTAAATTAACATTCATGTTAAAATGATGGGGTAGTCAGGAAATATGAAACAAAATGGTACGTCCATTTAAAACAGTACATATGGTCAGCCTAGATCTTATAGATCATGTCAAGGATACATATGGGATAGTCACCATGTAAGAAAAGAACAATGATGTTGTTAGATTTTTCCCTAAAACATAAACATGCCTTATGAGCTTTGTGAACGGAAGATATACATATGCATTAACACTCATCATCATCATCATCATCATCATCATCATTGCTTGGTAGCAATATAAAAGGAGAATACTTGTGGAAGAAAAACATTTAGGAGTTTTAAGTGACTAGGATGTACATTAAAAATGAGAATGATCTCTTTAATGAAATAGGAAACAGTTTATTTAAGGTAAGAAACCCGGGTTTAGGTTCTATGTATTGATCTCTATGACAGTTATCTTTTTTCTGATTTCACCTTAATCTGTCTCTTTCATTTTACTTTTTTTATAGTGAGGCTAGGTTTGTTGGTCTATCCCTCCCCTGGGATGTCTGTCTTCTGCATATTTTGTCTTTGTCCTTAGATTTTTAAAACATTTATTTTGAAAATTTTGTTTATTTGCAAAAGAATTGGAAAGTTCTCATATACTCTCCATTTAATTTTCTCTAATGTTAACATCTTTCATTGTATTTTCAACACATTCATCACAACTACGAAACTGATACGTACACAATAGATTTTATTCAGGTTCCACTAGTTTTTAGACTACTGTCACTTTGGGTTGCAAAATCCAATCCAGGAAACTATATATTGATTTTCTAAGGCTGGCATTACAATGTACCACAGACTGGGCAGCTTAAAGAGTAGAAATGTGTTTTCTCACAGTTCTGAAGAATAGAAGTTTAAGATCTAGCTGCTGAAAGATTTCTTCTAAGACTTTTCTTGACTTGTGGATGTCCATCCTCTCCCTCTGTCATCATATGGTCTTTCTTCATGCGTGTGTGTGTGTGTGTGTGTGTGTGTGTGTGTCCTAATCTCTTCTATAAGGACACCAGGCTTATTGAATTAGGACTTACTCCATTTAATAGTAATAACGAAGATTCTCTCAAAAAAGTATTGGGGGTTAGAATTTCAATTTATGAATTGAGGGGGTCAAATTTCAAAACATAGCATTATGTTTTATTTCATCATCATATCTCTTTATTGACATTTAATCTGTGATAATTTCTCAGTCCTTTTTTTCATTAAACTTTTTGAGGGATATTGACCGAGTAGTATACAGACTATCCCTAAATTTTATGCACTGATATTTTCACATAACTGGACTGGAGTTCGTAACTTTTGGAAAGAATGCTAAAAAGTGGCATATGGAATTAACCTGACTTATAATGTTAACTTTGGCCTGTTGATTATGGTTGTGTCTGCTAAACGTCTCATTCTAAAATTAGTATTCTTTCCCTTTCAAAATCAATCCATTAGAAAATATTTACTAAGTCCAGTTCACACTTAAAAGAAGAGAAGCTCCTGGAGAGAGTGTCAAATAATATGCAAGCATATGTTAGAACCACCAAATTGATTAAATATTATGGGAGAGGAAATTTGAAGCTATGAAAATATTCTGTTTCTTATCAACATTTCACTCATATTCACATTTTTCGGTATTGTTTGTGACAATCTGTTGGGGGTTGGGGAGGAGAATCTGCCATAGGGGCTTATGACCTTGAAGATCTGTTATCAGCAGTCATACTTGAATGTGTCTTCTCTGAGTGTTGCAACCTTCACATCCCTCTACTTACTTCATGAAAACTTTTTCGTTTTATAATTATCAGCATTTCTTCCCTAGGAAATAAGATACCAGTGATGTGTTTGGGAACTTGTGGCTGAAAATGCAGCATGGAATTGGGTCACTCTAACAGAGTGAGATTTAAAAATGATATAGTAATATCTGTTTTTGAGTCACCTAGGCTCTTTAATTGAGTTTTTGTGGTAGAGGGAAGCAGTAGCCCAGTGGGGTAACCATAGTCCACAATGAATCCTAAGAGGCTACTTAGAAAAGAGACACTGTGATGTACTGACTTTTCTGTCTTCACTCTTGAAGCAACTTTCTATTTTTTCCCAAGTATCAAAGATGCCTCTATTAAGTTTCCCCTTATAATTAGAAACAAATTGCAATAGAAGTAGAAACCTCAAGTGATCTTCAATGATGACCAGACTTATTTTTCTGGCTGACATAGTACTCCCTTAAGGGAATTCTCTATAAGAAACTGCATTAAAATCAGTAGGTGGCTTGTATGGATGGAAATCCAAGTGAAGGGATACATTTGATATAATAGCCATTGTCCTAGAGGTCTGGAGTGAAAACCAGTAAAATACTGGTGTGAAATACTGCAGTGAAAACTCTTACTACAAAGAGAGTATCATCAGGAGTATCTATTGTTTTTGCATATGAGTACCTATTCTTCCCTAGACAGTGCTGAAAATATTGACACATTCTAGTTTTTTGCTTTCTTTTTCTAGACTTTAGAAAGTAAATTTTTTTAGTCACATTTTATGTTTGTGGATTATTTTATATTCAACTATTGGTTAATTTATTCTAAAGATATTTATGGAGTATAATTTTGCTGGGAATTATATTGAAAGTTATGCCCTCTTAAAAAGATTTGAATAAATTACCAGTACTTAGTCTTCTCACTATATATGGTATATGATAAGCCTTACATAACACTTGTTCATGAAGTTCATATTAACAATTTTTTTGCTGAATTTTTGAATTTTCTCTTCAAGATGACCTTATTTCTGGGTACTAGGGTTGTTCCATCTTTTTGTTCACTGTTCAAAGGTCATCACAAATAATCTGGATCCTATGTTCAAGTTCTTATGCAAGTTATATGGCACCTAAAACTTATACAACTTAGAGAAACCTCTTTAAGAAAGTGAATACAAAATTGAAAGTTCAAAATTTTGTATTAAATAGTATATTTATTTTAAATAAGATGAAATTGCAAACATTTATTAGAGTCTTGATGCTTATATTCCTTTTTTATTTTTTTTTGAGATTGACTTAGACTATTTGTCAGGCATTTTTCATAGCCTGACTTCTCCACTAAAATATTCTGTAACTCCTAGAAACTGGCAGCCCTTTAGGCCCCAGCATGAGGAACTTTCAAATTTAGCCTTGTGGTAGAGCTCCCCACAATGAAACTTTATGGAATAGAGCTCTCAAAGTGACAAAGGCAGAGTGAACCTAAAATCAAAATGCACTTCCAAGTCTGATTTGAGTAAGACCTTAATTAAGTCATCAAAACTGCATGTATGTGAAATGAAAGTGAAGTTCTGAACAAGAAGTCAGAAATTAAGTAAATACCTGGAGACATAATGCTTGAGAAAGATGCAATGAGCTATTTTGAGTGTAGGTAGTAAAGTGGGCCATGAAGCTATGCCAAAGAAGAAGGTAAAGAAAATTAAGATATCCATATGTATCTGATGTGTCCTATATCCTTGAACCTCAAGATATGTCGCTGTATGTGACTCTGATCCTGGCATGTTAAAACAATACAACAACCTAATGGGTTGGAGGTGACAAGTTACAGAAGTTCAGAAGAAGATTCACATGAGCTTTAACATTACTCACTAAGAACTAAAGACTCTCTCTTGCTCTAAGAGAGGTTATAGAGGCTTGAGGTTTATTGTACAAATGTGATAGGCTTTCCAATTACCCTTCATACTCCTTCACTTTTAACTTTTGGGCACCTGCAAGAGTACATGACATATACAAATCCTGTCCTGCAAAAGTTGTTTCCCTGGAAAATCTATATCTTCATGAAATGGAAAAATCACATTGTCCTGCTGGGAAGCCATGTTATTCGATCTCACTCAAGAAATACCTTCTGTAATCAATTCATTCGTTCAAAAATATTGTGGGAAGAAAAGTGCTACTTAAAATAAATACCGATTACCAAACTTTAGTCTTTTACAAGAGTAGAATAATTGATGCTGGAGTTAGTTGGTTTTGTGTTGGGGAAAACTTCATATTCCTTTTGATTGTATAAAGTTTCTAGGGAGGGATGCATTTTCTTTATAATAGATTATGGATTTTGAAAGGGCAGTCTAGGATAGAGACTTTTTACAACGAAAGGAAGAAAAATATGGTGGGAATTGAAAGAGGGAGAAAAAATCCAGAGAAACGGGGGAGACAAAGTGGGACAGTAGAAGAGTGAGCTATCATATGACAGGAGATGGGAGTTTAAGAAGGGTCTTAGTCCCTTGAGATCATGCTTGTGACAATGAACAGCTAATAATATTAAAATAGGTATATCTGATATTAGTTAAATCAAAGTGTAATTATTCATTGTTATTATCAAACTATAAGCAGAAATGAATCAAACACAACAATCTTGTTAATGTGCCAGGGGGATATAGCATGGTGAAGCAATAGCCAGACATAGAGTTTCAAAATCAAAGGTTAGGAGGAGAAAAATAATGGGGAAGTTGACTGGAGGATTAGCTTGCTCAATATAATCAAAACAATTCCTGAGTCTCTAATTGTAGACTCAGGCATGTCTAGAACAACTTGGATTTTAATGGTATTTACTGACTTTTAATATATAGGAGTTTAGAATAAAATATTGAAGCTATTTTATAGTAAATAATTGACCTATAAACACTAGAACTGATTATATAAGTCAATGTGGATTAATAGCAACTGTAATAGCTAATATTCTTGTACCAAATAATTTCATATAAAAATAGTTTGACTGCTTATTACTAGTTAATAATTTTATTCTCCTATCTGAGGCACAGAGATATTAGTTAGCAAACGCAGAGTCACAAGGCTGTTGGATTCCAGAGTTTGCTTCTAACTCTAGAGTGTAACAATTCCATAAAGTGGCGTGTTGTTCAGTTTCTATCACTTGTGATGCAGATGTCTGTTTATTAAAATACAAAACATGTTTATAAAACTAGAAATAACAGAAGATCGACATATTTATATAGATATGAATAAACGATGTATATGAATATCACATGAAATGTTTCATAAAAATCTATATTTTTACTCCCAGTGATGACTTTTACTTTCTTTTATACACATTTGTTATATTTCTCAATATTTCAGTCTGAATAATAAAGCAGTATATCTTGTCTTTCCCTGATTGAAATTTTTTTAAATAACACATTTTTCATTTCATTGATTACTCTATTTTTTTGTTCAGTTTGAACTTTGGAATTGTAAAACTTAACTCTATATATGGTGTGTTAAATGCAGCCCAATAAATACGAATAAGGCATGAGTTTTCACATGCCTTTTTACATTAAACTTCTTAACTTTCGTTTTACAATTACTGGGCATCATCATTAAGCTTCAGGGGACCATTTGTCTCCATTTGGACTGGGTAGTTTCTTGGATCATGGGACTTTAGTTCTAAAACTGGGATAATTAAGGAAGAACTAGGACAGCTGACTATCCCAACATTGCATGCTTTTAAGCAAAATCTATTTATTTTACTTAAAAAATTAATAAATACACTTATACTGCATATGCATAGAAAGATTTTTTAGAAGCACCTATTAAAGATAAATAGAAAGATGAGTGAGAATTACTGGAAGAGAGGCAAAGTCTCATGCATGGGTATAGATTACCAATGTTTACATGTTTGTATGCATATAGTTTTATATGCCGATATCTTATATGTATATATTTACATGTGTATGTATATGTAGGTATACTTAGGAGGGGAGAGAGGTAGAAAGTCAGATGGTCATGCTTTCAATCTGCACTTTGACACTTACATATAATCTTTGGCAAATCGTGAATTATTTCTTAGCTTTTTTTCCTTATCTGTATAGTGAGACTAATCTCTTCCTTTGTTAAAGACTCCTGTAATAGTCAATATTTTGTGCATATACATATATATTATCTATTATATAACACACAAAACACAAAATACAAATTTTTAGTAATGTACATTTTTATCTTTTAAACACTTTTAAAAAGTAGTTTATTTTTTAAATACTTTAAAAAATGCCAAATCATTTCCATATCACCTGCTAAAGTCAAAATAAGTCCATCCATGACAGTTCTTCATAGCTCTCTATCCCATGTTTGGATTATACATGAATTCTATCATGTATCAAAGAGCTGTGGAATCATGAAAAGGGCCCAGACTTTGGTCCTCTGAAATTACCATTGTTCCTTGTTTTGTGATTTCATATAGGGTCTCCTAGCAGATCTTCTGGGCACCTTAAGAGCACTGACACTCACCACGTTCTCTGCTGCACTTCTAAGAAGCACCGGACACCCTGACTAACAGTTGAACTTTCACAGACACCCAAGCAGCTTTCATCCTAACTCCTATGGGGTGAGCTGTGGCACCCACAGAAATCTGCCCTCCTAGTTTCAGAGAACCCTTTCTCAGGTTGGCCTTTTCCATATCAGAAAAGTCTATAATACTTGTCCACCCACCCTTCAAAAATCATTCTAGTCCTTTAAATGACCCTGATTCTGAACATTTTATCCAGTGAAAAAGGAAGCCCAAAACTCAAACATAAATTGTCTGATGGTCTCTTGACAGAAGAATTCTATATGCTATGAACACATCTTTTGCTGATGAGTTTAAAGCATCTCCCCCAAAGGGACACACATTATTTTTTATGAATAATTTAACCCTACTTTTAATATTGTCATACAGTCAAATTTTAAGTAACTTTTTTTTTCTGGCCCTTATAAGCAAAGCATATACAAAACACATGCTGAACCATCTCTGTTTCCTTGGAGAACTGACTAATTAGAAGATACACAGGAAAGGAAAAATGCTTCCTAAATATCCATTAGTATAAATAAGGTTTTCGTCACCTAATTGTACCGATGACTATAATTAATGTAGGTACTTAAAGTGATTCTTTATTTAAAAGGTTTATCAATTCCATTTGAATTTACCACCTATTCTAACATGGTATATAAACAATTTTCCTGTTTGGGAATCCATCTTAGTGTAAATGCTCAAAGGAGACTATTGACTCCCTAACACTGATTCCCAGTTAACTGAGATGTCAGAACTGGGAATCACGATAGGAATGAGAAGGACAAACAAGGATTTAGAAAATTCTAGCATCATTTTTTAACTTGTTTGAGATTCTTGAATATGTTATTTTTATTTCTTGGTAGACAACAGATTATTTTGCTAATTTTATGCCTTCAAGTTATTTGAAAGAAAACCATTACAAAAATGTGAGACGGCGTGGGAAGGAGGAGAGAAAATTCTCAGTAGCAACAAAGCTTAGAAACTAGAAGGATGTCTCTTCAAGATGACAGTCAAATGACAACAACGTGAAGGTTATCTGCATTCACTCTCCTCAGGAACCTCCCTCTCATTAACACTGTCTTTTTGATCCATAAGAAACATTTTGTATAATATGATCTTATGGTGATCATCTGGTTCCCAAGTACTTTGTTTTCCAGAATTTTTGAAAAAAGATTCTCAAGATACATTAGTGTGTATTAAATAGAACAGGTATCAAATATCATGAAACTCTTTGTAGCAGAATGAGAACAAGTTTCCTGGAGCTCAAGTATCAAATATCATGAAACTCTTTGTAGCAGAATGAGAACAAGTTTCCTGGAGCTCTAGTTCCTGATTTCCATTCCTGCGAAACCCCTATCTCTTTCTCTCATTCTGTTTCTTCGTCCCTCCAATTTAACACAGCACTTGCTATCATTCAGTGTTCGTGTAAAACCCATCTGAAGGTATATCTGCTGTCACTGTGATTACTAGGAGGCCTCTGCCAAGTGACTTTTACTTCTGCTCAACTTCAGTTACACACTTTCATCTAAAGATTAACAATAACAACTTAAATCATGAAGCTTTAATATACAACATTACACTCTCATATCACCACTTCCTATCTGTTCATGCGCTTTATACCCAGTTCTATTGCTTTTGATATCTTAGTAAAGTCTAGGCCTTTGAGGGGTTGGAAAATTAAACATTGGAGTCAGAAAGACCTAGGCATAATCTCAGGTAAAAATAAAAAGAGTCTGCAAATGGAGTTACTGAATCTCTCAAGGTTAAAGTGATTCGGCTTAACACAAAGAATAATATCAGTGTCTGGGACTGGAATGAATATACAGTGAGGGAATATTGTTTTATACAGGAAAGCACCTGGCACAGCAGACACTAAATATATGTTTACTATGCAAATTTCATGTAATTATTATCTCCATTTTTCTTCAATCTTTCAATAACTTCTGTTTTTTCTTCCTTCCCTAGTCAATAATGGATACCATAATCCAAATTCTTAACATTAATTCTTTTGCAGGCCATTTCTTCTGTCTTAGTTATAAGACAAAATACAAACACTGAATACGTTTTCAACCAGTCTTTTTTTGCCACAGAAGATTCAGACTGACAAGTTTGAAGAAATTCATTTTGGTCTCGGGAATTACCTTTCAGTCCTTTTATCTGATCAACTCCTCCCACCATTGTTCTCAATTTCTGCAAGAACTATTTATTGCCTTCCTTCAGACACCTGCCCAAGCACACTATCTTACTTTTGGCAAATCAAAAATTTTGGCTTCACTAAACATATGGTTTTACCATCATAGCCCATTCTAGCACTTGTATTAACATCTGCTCTCATTCCTTTTCATCTGTCATTGAAAATGAGGAGTCTCTTCTCCCACTACAGGTCACCATTTTCTCTCTTCTTAATGAACCCATCTTTTCTCAGTTCTAGGACCTTTCTGTACTGATTTCCCCATAATTTTCCTTATGTTCAATCTTTTCTTTTCTCAAAGGATCCTTTCTCTCAGCTAGTAAGAATTGTCATATAATTCTTATCTCAACATAACAGTGAAATTAGTTAAGATAGTCTTGACTTCAATAACAATACACAAATAAAAGGGATTTAACAAATAATCTTTTGTTTTTTGATTCCATGGAAATGGAATTGTGAGGGTAAGGGTCACACCCTGAAGATACAGAAGGAAGTTCTAAGAAATTTGATTCCCTGACATTTTCAGGAAGCCTTCATAATAGTCCTGACCCAGAAAATATTTGGTAGTGGTGGTGGTATGGGTGCATTGCCCTGTTTCTAACATCTATGTGACTGAATTCCTTACTGGTGCACAGATGTAGAATTCTCTTTGACACTGTGTTTCTGACAGGAGCAGGTAGTACTAAGTATGGGGACACTCTGAAATTATCTGAGATCATCCCAAACTCAAAAGAACATTCTTTTGGGAAACCTGTTCACACCGTTAGAGAAGTACAAATAACATTAAGACATCTCAGTGGTAGCAAACATCAACAAATAGTAATCATTTCAAGTTAAAAACTGTCCGTCACTTCAAAGTTCTGACCAATGAAAATAATTCAAAATTGATTGAAATTATGTTTTTACTTTTCACTTTACCAATGGACTGCTGGAAAATAAATCTGGCTTATAAGACATAAATATTTATAAGGCAAATATTAGCAAATAATTGAGTTTTGGATTGAAAAATGTTCCCACCAATTCTTAAAACAGAAATATATCACTCCTGAAAATATTTTAATGATTTTTTTCATTGCTTTGGAACAAAGTACAAATTCCTTACATGACGAACATAGGTATAGTTAAGGGTTCAGTTTATGAGCTGTGATTTCCGATATTACTCTCATCATTAACCCCTGTCTATGTCCTAACCTCTCTAAACCACATCTTACTTAACTTCTCTGAACTTCAGTTTTTTAATAAACTGGGCATAAAAACAATAGTACTAACCTTAGTGTATCATGAGAAGATTAAATGAGATATTCCAATTAAATATAGAAAATATAGAAAATAGGTAAGTAATCTTGAGTATGGGTCATCTAATATCTTGAATTCTCCTGGGAACATGATTGAACTGTCCTTCCTCAGTCTTTAATTAAGTGTGCCCTTGTGATTTACTTATTTAGATCAATAAAATAAAAGCTGAGATTATATGTGCTAATTTTTATCAGAAACTTTTAGAACTAAGATACAGTTTGTGATGTCCTCTTTTCCTCGGCCACAAGACTTCATACGGTGGCTGCTCCATTATCAAGAGTGTCAGAGGGTGGTCAGTATGATAGAGTCCCCAGTTCATCTAAGACATACATGAATCATCAGTGATAAATACACTGTTATTTTAATTCACTAAGAATTTAGCGACTTTGTAACTAATGCACAACCTAACTCATGCAATTAGTGCATAATGGTTAAAATATTAGTTAGTGCTATCATAGTTGCTATCATCTCATCATTAATAGCCTCCTCAGAATTATCTTCGTTATCTTTTTTCTGCTGTTTCCTTCTCTGTAATGTCATTCTACCTTTTGGTCTCCCTTGTCTCATCTCCCTGTCTCCATCTTACCAGTCTGTCCATTTTTTTTTTTTTTTGATTGATGCTGTTTCACATTTAAGATTGTAATGTTGAATATTATTTCATTTTTCCCCCCTCTGATTACATCTCTCTTTATCAAACATAGTTCTTAATTTAAACTCTACTTTTAAAAATAGCATTCTATGACACTTGGAAATTATTGGTCTTATGTCTTTTACAATGAAGTCTTTTTGATTTTTCCAGCCAATTTTTTTCTCCCAGTCCTCCTTTTCTTATAAAGTGACATTTTTATATACCATTACTAAAGTCAGAAGCCTAGAAGTTATCCATTTTTACTTTCTTTTCCTCACTTAATAGTCCACCTGCAAAATGCATCATTAATGTCAATTTTTCTCATGTATCTCATCTCTAGTAAATCACTCAGCTATCATCTCTCCTCCAATCATGAAATATCTTTATTGGTTTACCCCTTTCCAACTTCTTTCTTTTACCCTAATGTTTAAATGACAGCTTAGTTAACATTCTTTAGGCATGCCAATAATGTCTTTCATGTTTTCAAGCTATAGTCCAAACTCTACTGTCACTGAAGACCTAACTCTGATATAACTTCTTACTTTTCTTCAGGTTCACTTACCTATTTTTCTGCAGCCTCCTTTCTTTTCCCTGAGCTGTTAGGATCTTTTCCTATCTGAGAGCTTTTGTCTCTGAAATTGCCCCTACCGGGAATGATGATTTTCTACTCTTCACATGGTTGAAGCATATGTGGACTTAAATATATCTTCCTGAAGGAAGCCTTTCATAACCATCTTCACAAGTGGGGGCCATATAACCATTATTCTACGTCATTGTGGCCTATTCATATTTTTCATGACACATATCAATGCACACACAAATACACGCACGCACTTTATTGTGTTGTCTCAGAAACTTACTGTAAGTAGTGAAATTGGAACCGTTTCTATTTTATTGACTAATATGTTCTCAAATTGTTGAATGAAAGAATGTTGGTGACAATTTCAAAGATCATCATATAATTTTTGCAAAACATTGTTCAGATCAATAAGGGAGGAATTCATAAATTTTATTCCGTGATATTACCTTTATTGCCCACATCACAACACGTTAGCTATCTTACATAGGTTGTCATCACTTCGCAGTTACCCTGGCTGAGGAGCCATCAAACCCCAGAGAGTCTGGGATGGGAAACACAATTTGAACTTAAAGTTAGAATCAACTAATTTCAGTCTAAAAATTGATCTAGAGTAACTGAAACAGGAAATCAGATAATACACACCTTGAAAATTATCTGAAATTTAAAGTTTAAAAATAGCACTTAAAATATATTGAGATAAAGAAGGTGAAATTTCACTATCAAAAGTATCATAGTGATTTGGGGGAATGAAAAACTTGTTAAATTCCTGAAGGCCATAAATTATTATCTTTGAAGTTTTAGAGATGGAAGATACTTTAAAAATTATCTGACTTAAAGCATGAGAAATCCCACTGAAAATATAAATCATTAAACAACTAGTTTGGGTTTTTTTTTCCTTCCTTTTTATGGTTTTCATTTATACTAGTCCAAGCAACTATCATATTTTTCGTTACCCATTGGCCTCTCATCAGAGTCTATTTGATTCACATTTACTACCCTGATGCCACTTTCTACACAAAAGCTGAAGTCATTTTTTAAAAGACAATCTGAGTATATCCTGGTGGTCAAGTGGGTTAGTCCACTGAGGTGTAGTCCAGATACAACCAAGATCCCTGGTTCAAGTTCTTGGGCTTTGGGGAAACAACCAAATGCCCGGTTCTTGGAAACAACCAAGATAAACAATTAAATAACATAAGTAAAATGCTTCTGCCTCCTCTCTCTTCCTGCCTGCCTACTAGCCTTCATTCCTGCCTGCCCCTTTCCTTTAAAAAACAAAATCAGAGAAAATCTGAACAGATCCATCCTCTCTTTAACAGTCTCTAATGGTGCCTCAATGCATTTTTATTAATATCTAAACTCCATACCATACCTTACAACATCTTATATTACTTGACTTGTGCCAGATTGACCTACATTTTCTATATTTCAGCTCATCCCAGTTAACTTGGTCAGAGACAGTCAATCTTGGTCCTGTTCAAACGTGCCAGCCTGTCTTCCACCTGGGGTCTCTGGGGTCTCACGTTTGCTGTTGCTTTTACCTGGATTTCCTTTTTCAGGTCTTTGAAAGATTCTTTTTTATAATTTAATTATATTTTGACATAGAAGTCTCCTCAGAGGTGGGTTTTTCAAATTAGCCTACCTAAAACAGCTCTATCCTCTTTATTTCCATAGAATTTTTAACATTAAATTGAAAGTACTTTATTTAATTGCTTTTTTTATTGTCTGTCTCCCTTGCAGAACGTGAACCCAGGGAAAGGAAGGACCCTATCTGTTTTGTTTCCCACTCTATGTCTGCTCTTAGACCTTGATCTCACATGTAGCAAGCACTCAATCAGTGTCTAAGGAAAAAGAGAGAGAGAGAAGGAAAACATGGACATGCTGACATATGGGGTACATTATGTGGAGACTTTTCTCATTTATTTCTCCCACCGAATCTCTTGGCATAAGAAAAGAAGTTGGTCACCAAAATTACTTTTTTGTTTGTAACAGAAAGGTGCAGGTGGAAATGAAAGAGTAGACAAGCAGTCAGGAAGAGAGAGGAAGAAGCGCTTTATTTAAATTAGTTGTTCAGCTTGGTTATTCCCATCACCCCTGGGATTTGGAACTGGGACCTTGGGATGTATGTAGACTGCACCTAACCACTACTCCGCCAACACATGCCAGTCACCATGATTCTTAAGTGTGAAGTGAGTGGCTCACAGAGTGAGGCCAGTACTTGACTACACCACAGAGATATCACCATCATCAGTAGTTCAACGGTTTTCCGTTCATGTCAGTGGATCTTGATGACTGACCCCCTCTGCCCTCTCTTCACCTAATCAGACCTCATATTGTCAAAGGGCATACATCCATAATTGAGCTTTGCTCTGGGAGTAGTAATACTGTCATTTTATTAATCATAAATGGAATTCTGTGAACAAGTTTGGGATCATTGATGATTTTAAAGAATTTTGTGAAGCATCCCCAATCCATTTTTAGCTACTAGAAGGTGGAAAGCTTACACAGCTCTTCTGCTTGCTAGAGGCCAGCAGTTTTCATGGATGGTTTGATGCTGGAATCTCTTTGTCAAGTATTAAATAATGGACAAAATATGCGTCAACTGCCTGAGTTGGAAAGTGACACACAGCAGAGTTGCCATTTGCCCCTGGGTGCAAGCGAAACGAGAGAGAAATCATTGTAGGAACTTGGTGTTGTTCAGCAAATATGTGTAATCTCTGGAAAATAGAAGGCCTCAGGGGAGAATATAATAATATTGTCCTGTTTCTCGTAGCCTCCTTCACAAAAAACACTCAATTGCAAAGCAGAGGAGTGGAACAGAGGCCCCAGTTAATCAAATCAAAGAAGCGTATCAAAAACTAAAAGGCAAATCCCTTCAAAGAAAGCAACATAAAACTATGTACTAATTAGGTGGTTGGAATAGGAAGCAGAGTCATTGCTTTCTACGGAATTTTGAAATGGGCTCCCTAAATTGAATTGTCGAAAATAGTATTTAACATATTCCCTTAATATAAAATTAAAATGTATCTATATATAAATGACATATATATAACATATATATATATAAACATGTTGAAAATTTTTTGGATTTCTCAACATCTTAACAGAGAGAAATAACATCAATATTTTAATATTTCCTTCCAAGAGCCTATATTGAGAACATTTTCTAAAGTAATCAATATTCTCTCAAAATATGGTATTTAATAATACAAGGTGTGCCCTGGTGGAGCAGTGGTAGTGGTTAGTCCTCTAGCCGAGCACTCTTTACTTATGTCCAAGGATCCAGATTCATGTCCTGGGACTGAGGGGAATTACCACGATAAATAACTAAATAAAATAAACAAAATGTTTCTTCCTCTTTCTTCCTGTCTGCTTGTCTCCTAATCTTCATTCCTGTCCGCACCTTTTCTTCAAAAAATTTCAATATTATTTCATCCTATTGTATCATCATTTAATTTAGCATTTCTCTGCAACTGCATTTTTTGATATCTCTTGATCGTTTTGACTATGTTTTCTTTACTCATATGTATACATAAATGTGGGGTAGTGGTGGAAAGGAACAAATTATATATATGCATTTTACTTAAATTATAAAATTATAATTAAATCCTGTAATTTAGTTCATTATATACTGAGAATATTTCAACTTTATAAGATTTAATAGTTTCATGATTACATAAAATATCATAAGTTGTTTAACCAGTCAATTTAATTTTTTTTCTATTATGACTAAGGCTGTAGTAAATATTCTGTAAAAAGCCTTTTGTAATTTTTATATGTAAACTCTCCTATGAAATATTTTGAATATGGATGGACATTTAAGAGTTATTCTTAGTGAGATGTCAGATGGAGAAAGACAAACAACCTATGATTTTACTTATGTGTAGTACATAGAGAAACAAACCAAACAAACAAATCAAATAAAACCAAAATAGACTTTAGTCTATGAAATAAAATTGTAGTTCAGGAAGGGAATGAGGAGAGAGAGAGGCAAATTGGGCAAAAGGAATCAATTATATGGTGAAGGATAAAACTGAGATTTGGTGGTGATATTAATGCATCATATACAAATTTTGAGATATTATAATATACACAGTAAACTTATTTAATATTATGATACAAAATTTCTTTAATAACATTTTTAAACAAAATATTTCATCCACATACACATAGTCTGCTCTTTGTTCTTTTATGTGTGCAGATCACATTCTGATTCATCCTACATGCCCATTTGTTCTCAGTGAGGCCGATCACATTCTGATTCATCCTACATGCCCATTTGTTCTCAGTGAGACCATAGATTTTGCCATTTTATGCCTGGTCTCATCTTCTGAAAGATTGCTCACAACATACTAGGGCTGTGCTTAAGAGGTAATTGATTAGCTAATTATTAACATTTGAATGCTAAATCTTTTCTTATTTTTAAGAGATCTTTATTTAAGATAATAAATATTTACAATATATGCTGTAAACAATTTCAGTTTTATCATATACTTTCTATTTTTATAAATATTAATTCAAAATTTTAATTCTGCAAATATAAACCTCTTTAAGCTTTTCTCTTTGCTTCCATTCCTAGAAAGTTCTTGACCAACTATATTTCTTCTAGGTATTTTATGGTTTTATCTATTAAATTTAACTTTTAAGCTATCCATATTTTATCATAGTCTATGGTACTCTCACCCAGGAACTCACACAACCCATGGTTTGACTCCCTTAATAAGCAATGCTCTGTGCTTGTTTGCTTAGTCAGTCATGCTTGCAATAGAAACTAAGGCAAGAGGGCCATACTGGTATCTGAAGAAATTCACCATAGAATCAGAGGAGACTGGAATTGAGGCATAGGTCTGTGCAGAAGAACCAGAAGTCACCCTAAGTAAACTTTGTGTTCATTACCATATTAAAGTCCTCATGGGAACAGAAGAAGACAAATACTCTGCTGTGCACAGAAAAATGCCATGCCTAACAGAGGAATCAAACTGTACGTGGTCCAGAAGTTTCATCAAATTCAGGTAGAATCACAACCTTGTGCCCTCCCATGGTGCTAAAATGCCTGAAATAAGAGGCTGCCTACTTTGAGGGGGAAGAAGAGCTTTTGAACATTTTTTCTTCCCTTTTCAAGTCTTTGATCTTGGAAAAAATATGATGAATTGGCTGAATTCTGTCCCATGAATTTGGTTATTGTGACACTGACCAGAAGGACCCCAATATTGAGAAGAGGAATAACAGTATGAGGTAGGGACTTGTATTCCTCTTTTTGTCATCAATTTTTTAACAACATTTATTCAATAATATAAATTTGATTTTAAATTTCCTTAATTTTTATTAATATTTTTAATTTATGAGTGTTCTGGGCTATTTTGTTATTCTCTGTATTTGTGTCAATATTATAAGGTTTATTAACTCAAATTACAATATATTTGATTATATATTAATTTGTTCCACATTTTCTCCATATTATTAGGAGTTTTCAAAGTGGTTTTGGCTATTGTCCTCCATGTATTCTCCAAAATGTGTTGGGTATGGAACTTCTGATCTTCCTCATGACACTACTGTCTGTCATATTTTTAATAAGAAATAGTGGTAGTGATTTTGCTAACTACGGTGTTTTGTTTGTGAGAATTTCAAATAACCCCAAAACTGGGTGCATTGTGGCCCGTTCATTAGTTTTATGGTCTTCCCTCATTTCTAGTACTGTTGTATCCCTCAGTTTGGTGAACTAGGGTCAAGATCATTCTCAATTAGCCTTGGAGATGCTATCCTATCTCAGACATTTGAACTGTGATGATCAGAAATTCCTCAGAGATGATAATGATAAAGATTAGGAAATAAAGAGAAAGTCTATATGAAATCCAGTCTTTTAAAATTCATTATCTGTGAAATCTTGGATAAACACCTACTTCACAGGGCCATTATGAAACTAAATAAATTCATATATGAAAACACCTATTGCTGAACATATTCTTAGCTTTTTATAGTGGTTTGCTTTATGTTTAGATGATTCTTCTGGGGTTCCAAAGCTGATGGCAATTTTTAAAATGATCATCTTTATTTTTTAGCATTCATATCTTTGAATGTGGGTTTGGTAATTCATGGGTTTCCCTTGTGTTTTTGTCTTTTCCTCCATCTGTCTATATTAACAGATATCTTTATTTCAGTGATCAAAACTATCAAAGAAGCAACTCCAGAATCAGTGCTGTGAGAGAACCTAGTATCTGCATATATTTCTATGTATAGAAATATACTTTACCTAAAAAACATTAATACATATGTGTATATATATATGTTATATATATTTTAATGACAGGAAGGAAGTTGAGGAAGAAGGATTTTGGAAGGAAGAAAGGAAGGAAGGAAGGAGGGAAGGAGGGCACTTATATTTATCTATTGTTTTCTTTGTTTATATGTTTTATCCATATAATAGCTGTGTAACCAATAAAAATATTATGCATAATAATACTTTACCATTAAGGAAATTATCAGGGATCATATGTGAAGTTAATAAAGCAGGATAAATGGTTTTAAACATTAGATAACTTCAATTTTACAAATAGCATATAGTATATATTTACATATATATTCAATTAAAATATTGGAAAGATAACAGAAATTATCTCATAATTTTTCTTCTTATTTTTAATGCAATCATTAACATATAAAACATGTATCAGCACGTCTTAACATATAAAACATATGGCGTGTTATCATTTAAATGCAATCATTTTTCTAACTGGAAATTAAAATTAAGCTTCATTAAAATGTTGCATTTCTGATCAGACCTCCACCAATTGCATTTTAACCATGATATAGAATATTATTATGCACAGACAATAAATACAAAAGAATAGAAGTGATATAAAAGCCGTATGTATTAGTCATTTCCAGAATTTAGTTGAGTGATGTCTAAAGCAATTTTTCTGAGTGATCATACTAAAGGATAAAATTATAAAGATTAAAAAATCAGTGGCTGCTAGTGTGGAGAGCCTTCCAACATATGCGCACTCAGATAATGGGGACCATAGAACAATCCAAGCAGTTATCTTTTTCCATAACTGATCTGTTCAAAATCAAATATAATCTGGGACATTACTTGGAATATCCTACTAAGTTCACTGAGGAATTCTAGACACTTTCCTTGAATTTTTTTACTTATCCTGGTGGGATAGCCACATAATTCTTATCATGTACTGCAGCCTAGAGGAGAAAATAAATAAATAAATAAATAAATAAATAAATAAATATATATATATGGGTTGAAGCAAAAAAATATGGAGATGAACTAGTTGGCAGGAACACCAATAACCACTGGGGACAAACACAATCCTTATGGTTGATCCCCATTGGGATTATCAGCAGGGAAGGAGAGGAAGGCAATACCAGGATTAGCTGACTCACTGATGGAATGGAGAAAGGGATAACCATGCCAGTAAATTATGAAAGATGTAGGGAAATAACTCAGGAACCTAATAAAAACTCTGCCTTCTTCCAAAGCAGGCTCGTGGAAGCTGTCTTTGAATGCTCCGATCCAGACTCTCCTGCACCAGAGGGACAAGCAATACTGGGCATGCGTTTTGTTAGTCTGTCCCAGTTATCAGAAAGAAACTCAGAAGTTGGTAATGAAGCCACAAACTCCATTCCACCAATTTTTTGATGTAGCATTTGCAGACTTTCATAACCAGACAAGGAAAGGAGGGACAGGGACAGGAAGAGAGAAAACGTCAAATTCTAGCAGTGCCAAAGCCAGGACCCTGTCAGTCTCATTTTATTCAGGCACAATTAAGAAGTGTATGATGTCAGTGAATGAACCAAGATGAGGATCTCCCTGCTGTCATTGTGGCAAAATCAATCATACAAGCAAAAAGTGCCTTCACACCAGAAACTCACCCATACTATGCCCCTTGTACAAAAAGGAAGGACATTGTAAGAAAGGGCTGTACCCATTCCCAGAGTGAGAAGAGGCCATCCATCCACTTTGCCTCTCCTACAAAGGGACAAAGTCAAATAATGGGGCCCAAGAGGCACCCTAACCCCACAACTTTCTGTCTTAACGGTTGAGCCTCAGGGCATCCTGAACTTTGGATTAAACTGCAACCAATGCTAATGTGAGACTATGAACCACTGGGACTAAGACCACATCTGCTGGACTCTGCATTTGCTGCATTATACTGTACTGCAGCCCTGCAACCCCTTCTCCTATAGTTACTTTAGGGATAGAACAGACTGGGTCCTAGGTAGGAACAGTGCTACACCCATGTCCATCAGAAAGCAGATATGGAAGAACTGACCCTCCCCATCAGCACCCAAAAGATTTTTGGCTCTACTTGTTCAGGAGGAAATGACGTGGACAGTTTAGGGAAAAGAACGGAACCTTGTTAACAAGGAAACAGGATTGCAAATGTATAAGCCATCATGAAATTAACTAACTGCCCAAGCCCACAGCCATGTAGCTTTTAAATTAAATGTTTAGAAAGACAATGTATTATCCTGACATAGTAAGATACATTATTTTTTAATTATAATACACCATAGTAGGAAATTAACTCTAAAATATGCACATATGTAGAAAATGAGAAGAAAAAAAAATACTACTTATACTAGTCTTAGCATATTTGAATTCTTGTTTGGCTATATTATTATTTTTATACTTTCAGTAAGATTAATTTTAAAATAAGATGAATAAAGCATAGCAAAGGGAAAGTCATTAGTTTAACTTTGTGGTGTACAAATGTTCATAGCATTAGTTGCCTGTTTCTTCCTTTTCATTAGAGAAAGGACTCAGAGTAATTCATATTCATTTTTTTAGCTGGAAGACCAGCTACTTTTCTTCTTCTGCAGAACAAGCTACTTTTTGGTAAAGCAGAGTCTCCAGTTCTCAAATTCTACAGCAGACTTTCAGGGGTGTAGTTTATTTGGATTAAACAAAGACCGTAATTCCTTACCACACATTTTATTTTTCAAAATATATTTGAAACTGGATGAATTGATAATGATTTTTTGCACAAATCTGCATGCTTTCCCTTTTTTCATCTTTTTTTAAAACAGATTTTCATAAACTTTATGCCAATGGAGAAATGACAAATATGGGCATTTTAGTGTATGTGTGTGTGTGTGTGTGTATGTGTGTATGTAGTATTTTGCTGTGTATAATGTGCATTTTTTGACCAAAATTTGTGAGGAAAAAATCAGAATGAACCTTACATATGGATAGTACTAATTCTGTATCTTCTGTATCTATATAAATGTTTTTAATTATTGTATTTATGCTTATGAGCTAAAAGTGTAACTCTAGAAATTAATAATGATATCCATATGTTAAATACTCAGTTCTGTGGAACTTATGATGAATTTGAAAGGAAAGTAAATTTGGCTGATGATTCAATGAAATGAAACAAACAGCAGCGAATGTTGTCCACAGAGTGAATAACTCTGACTTGACAAGATAGATAATGCTGACTTTATCACGACAGGATGAACAGCATGGCATTGTTTGAACTCAGTAGGCATAATTAATGCCCATAGAAGTTCTAAATAATAACATGACTATGGAAAGAAGATAGTTTAAAAAAATTATGAAAAAATATTATAGTGCAAAAAGCTTTGCCTAATATTTTTGTATTATTTTAACCTTAAATTTGATTTGATTTTAGTCAATATTTTACTTTGAAGCTTTAAAAATATCATAAGTGCACTTCAATTCATTGTTTGAAGGATAATCACTTTGTTTTATTTTCTGCTTTGTTCTTTAATATAAATGGATTATTTTGTATTTCTTACAAGATGGAAAATGTTATTGCAAAAAACAACAAGAAGGATGAAAAGCCTGTTAACAATATTAAGAAAATTAAAGGGCTCTAGGGTATATCCGTAAATGAGAAGATACTAGTTAAAGTCATGAACCTTATTATCACTTACATTTGAAACATTTCTAGTTTAGTCCTCTAACACAATTCAAAAGAACAAAGTTTTTTTTCTACAGAATCACAGTGCTCTCTTTTTATCTGAAAATTCCTTGTTTAATAAAAGGGAAATGAGATAAGAGAAACACAAAGCAATAACCCATATAAAGGAATCTGAGTGTCCAGCTTCATCAAAGGCTACTCGGAAGATGCAAAAGGGAAATGAGAGTCTAAGATTCCCCTCCATAGATGAACACAGATATGATGAAGGCACGATTATTATTTAATTTATTATCACATCCAGGCCTTAATGTTTAATAGGCAGTTACGATCTAGCTCCCCTAAAAGAAAGTGCAGACATAACAGAACGAACATTTACTGAGTCGCTGAGGGACATGCCATTAGTATAATCTTCCACTGGTTTCAAGTCCCACAGAATGGGATCTTTCAAATCTCACATTTTGAAATGTTTTCTTGAAAGAAGATAAAGGAGATACATATATTCTCCCTGAAACAAAATTATTATTACAAACACAAAAGATTGTTTCTGGTGATTTCTTTTAAATGACAACCACATATATTTGGCAGACCATTTTGCATGTATTCTTCTGTGTGTCTTATAGTCTTTATTTAAAATATGACTGAATGGGCTAATACTATAAATTATTAAGAACTCAGAAATACATTTTATTTAGATTTAATTTATATAATTGCTTCTTGAAAAATATGAGAACCAAGGCATTTCCTTCTAATTATTTTTATAACATACACAGCGACCACTGGTAAAAGTGTAGTTGTTTCCAAGTGTTTTATGTTATTCTATTTGTTTCAGCTTGAACAAATGTATCTAGTCTCCAGAACTTTATTGGTAAAGAGAAAGCAAATTGTAGAGGAAAACCTTAGAAGATAATCATTATATTTTATTGCTCTATGCATTTTGTAGGAAATACCTCTGAATCCAAGATCCTCATGGCAACAGAATTCAGAAATACTCGGTGAGCTGCAGGGAAAAATCTAAGTCAAAGACATACAATATTGACTTTCAATATGCCATGTGTTCTGTGTGTGTAATTGTTTAAGCCCTTAAATATAACTTTATTTCAGAAAAGACAGTATCAGTGTAAAGTAGCACAAGGCTATGTGAGTGTACATCAACTCTAAATACATCAAAAATTAATTTTAAAATGTACACATATTTTTCTAATTCAATTTTGTAAACAACTACATGGAATCCTTATAAAAAATATAGCACAACTTGCTGTCTTTCATTTAAGTATTTTGACATTCTACATTGTTTTATTGAAGATTAAGAAATTCAGACTGGGATCTTAATAAACATAGTGTATATGAAATAATTAGAACTAATCAGGATTCTTTCATCAAACAAAAATACAGTGATTTGTCAAAAACAGCAATAAATTCAAAATTAATTAAGTAAACAAACCCCGTAATTTTTGCTCTACTGTGCCCCCCACCCTGAGACAGGATTATTCTCAACTGTGATATAAAAATGTCTCCAGAAAATTTATTCACTATTATTTAGAGTTTACAGAGTATGAGGTCTAAATAAGTGAGAATATTAATAAATCTCTTGTGTACTAAAAATGTGTTTACTGCCTCCTTGAGAGAAGAACATCTTCAAAGTTTCATGCCTTCTCTGGAAAACCCCTTGCTCTGTCTTTGATAAAGTTTCACAGGATGCAATGCCTTAAAAAAAAAAAGAATTTGGGGCAAATTTTGAAATTAGGTGTATTTTGACCATCCATTCTTATAATTACCTGTCTTAAATTAATTTACTTAAAAAAAACACTCATGAAAAGGGTCCTATCTATTTTTTCATGGAAATTAAAAGGTATGTTATAAATGTAAGTCTTAATCATAGATTAATATACAGGTTCTATTTTGAATCTTATTGAAAGAGTCATCAATTCTCCAAACGGTTGTGTTGAATTGATGAGATGATAAATGATCAAGTAAAGTCTGAGTTAGAATGCCTGGGTAGTAGGGTTTCATCTTGGAAGGGAAATCGAAGGTGAACTAGATCCTTAATTGACAGATGCGGGTCCTGGAGCTACTATTATGTATAGATAAAGTTGGAAGCTTTCACAAAGATGAAAGTTTCAATATAAAGATTTTCTAATTCATTTCCAACAATGAGTTTGCTATCACACAATTAATTCTTTTGAGGCAGCAATACACATGCAATCAATACAGTTGTTTATGACAAAAGTTACCAAAATACTAGAAGCTTGTTTTCCATTTTATCGAAATTGTGTCTGGTCACCTTTGCTGTTATCTTCACATCTTTAATGAATGTCTGACACAGAGTTTTCCTTCCCACTGCTCTGACTTTATCTCAACTTCTTAATACAATTCAGTGAGCACTCGAAGTCAAAGGCACCCATTTAGGCTACAGAGAAGTTATAGTTAAACGTGTTAAATAAAAACAAAAATAAAAAAAAAGCAAACATATATATCCACAGTTTAATCTTCATGTCTAGAGATAATTTAGCAGAGATTTTTTTCCCATAGTCTTGTGAGTTTTAAAACCCAAGAATATTTCTGCTGACCTAGGAAAGAACTTAAAAAAGCCTGTAATGTCTAAACAGTGCCAGACTGACTGATCTCTAAACGATTTTATTCCATTGACATTCCACAAAGCAATCTCTTTAATATTTGTTAAATTAAACAACAACAAAAAGTACCAAAAGAGTCAAACACCCAAATTTAATATACATATATATTTTATATATACATATATGCTTATATATATGTATATGTGTGTATGTATAATCACAGTAGGAAAATATTATAGGAGAACAATGTGCATCCTAAGGAATGAAATTCTTCCTTTACTGTCACCATTTCCTTAAAAAGGAAAGAAAAAAGAGATAAAACTTATTAAAAGGCCTCATTTCCCATGACATACTGGGATGCATTTAAAACTGAGAACAGTTCAGAAACATTGTACTGGTCTTTCTTGGATGAAGAATTCATTTTTGAAGGCTTAAGTACAAACACAGTATAGACATGCCATCATTGAATACACTATAATGAATCTATATAATTGGATAATAATAGAAAAGTTTTATTTATATGTAAAATGTTTCCCAGATATAAAAAAAACCAAAAACAAATAAAAATCCCACCCCTCCTGCTTTGTACCTAGGTATACTATATATTCGTTAAGGAAATGTTTCACAGAGCTTGTCTCAGGGCAATATTTTCTTGTGTGGGTTTGGAATCAAAGGGACCACCATAACCCCTTCTTCGGGAGGCATGGTTTCCTATAGCACCATACTTGCTGGGTAGGTGTGAATAACTGCTTTATACGGTGGACCAGATTCTGGTGGAAAGCTTGGTATTCAGCAACTGTAACCAGGATCACCAAGGGTCCCACCTAAATTGTAGCTTTCATTCAATCCAAAAGCCAATAGACATTATCTTGAAGTCTGCTTGGTCCTTCTTTTTTCTTTTGGCAGGTCTGATATGTTACTATGATCAAAACAGACTAATAGACGAAGTTCTAAAAACAGCACTATTCCTCATGATGATCTTGCTATTACTACTTTGAAATAATGAAAATCACCGGAGATGTGGTAAATCTACAAATGTTTAGTCCTTAACACATAGCAAGGTAGATATTGGACTAGATTATAAAAACATAGAGCACTGAATATATGTAGGAAAATAGAAAACAAAGAAGAAAAATTTGAATGCTAATTCTTCAACATTATTTCTATTTTTGCTTGTTAGCATAAAACTGGCACTATGTCAGGAACAACAGTATTCCATAACAGTCACTGGCAAATTAGAATAATATGTTTTACTAAAAAAAAAATCAGGAAATGAGTCAGTGTCAAAAATAATGGGTGACATTCATTCTCCAGTAAATAATAAATAAGCAATTTAATTACAAATCTTCAAATATCTATTCACATAATAAAGACAAGAAAAATAAAACTAGATCAAAGGTGTCTTATAGAAATAAGCACATCTTTGTAGGCACATCTGCTTGAAGGACAAGGTACCAATGGCTCCAACTCTGCTTAGATCAGCTTTGGAAGTCTGGTTGCTATCAGCACTTGTCAGCTGCTGCCTCAAGATGTGCATTTTTTGAGTTTGGAACCTTTTCACAGGAAAGCTTTACATTCCAAAAGGAGACAAA
Organism: Solenodon paradoxus; assembly: GCA_004363575.1. NCBI lineage: Eukaryota > Metazoa > Chordata > Mammalia > Eulipotyphla > Solenodontidae > Solenodon > Solenodon paradoxus. The sequence continues at coordinate 551,942 of RJWH01000264.1, read as the reverse complement.
TGACCACTGAAAGCAACCATTAATATATTTTTAGAGGGTTTTGTCTCAACTATCAATTAGGAAGAAACTAAATCTTTACAATTTACATCAGATTTCCAGTGGAAGCACCTGATGGTCATGCTCTTCAGATACACAGAGGTGTTTACATTCACACAATAAATGAGTTTGGATCAGGACTTAAGTCTGATTGACAATCTTCAATCTTTTCAGGATAAATAATATTAAAACAATGCAGTGTGGCATAGTGTACATAATTGCCTAATTAGGTGAATTCTGTATTCATCATTTAGATGAGCAATAGGTAATATTTTAGGGAAAAAAACCACGAACAAAGTTAACTTCAACAGAACGGTGAGGCCTTCCAGTTAATGTGATATAATTATGAAAAATTTCAACACAATAACATATTGGATATCAAACGTATGGGTTTTTTATGTATCTGTTCATTAAGATCCCCTTTCTAAACTTTTCCCAATGATAATAGTATTTTTAAATGGGCGCATAGATGACTTACATATTAAAAAATCAGAACAATCTTTTAAGACCCTAACAACATTGTCTCTGTTTCAAAATAATGATGCTATAATGTGACAACTAATGAAAATCACAAACTTTTCATTAAATATAAAATGCATTTTTGCCAAATTATTTTCCACATTTGAGATCTTGAATTTCTACTAAACAGTGTTGATACACAACATTCTTCCTTGTGCCTCTATGGCGTTATCTGTTATTAAAGAATGTTCATAATGAGCAATTTGCAATGTATTAACAACAGAAGCAACTTAATCTTAAATAAGAGTTGTATATATCAATGTTTGATTTAGAAATAGCTACATTCCTTTTCAATATAATGTGAATCTTCCACAAAGACATTTTCACCAAGGTTTTTCCCAAACTGCAGTAAAGAAATCTTTTATATACTTTCAAATACTGTGCCTTTTTATTTAAAACAGTATAAACATAACAACTCAACACCACCAATAACTGGAAAAGACTGGTTATGTGAACACTAATTTCCTTGAATGCCCCATGAAAGTTAGGGTAAATAAAACAGACAAATCTTCAGGAGTAGTTTCAGTTCACCTTACCAGTGGTAAAAATATTGCTTTATTCCAAATGAACATACAACACAGTTTACTGTTCTTTTAGGGGCTTTCTGTGAACTGAATAGTTTGGGCTTGGTGATTTCAACAATTTATTCTTTCCATAGTAACCACAGAAGCCAATGTCTGGGTCCACATGTAACAGACTTGCTATAAAATAAAGAGCAATGAGGATGATGAGAGAGCAAATGGTAATGGTGAATTTGATAACTGGCTTGTGTAAATAATTTAGTTTTGCATGATTCCAAATAAACACACATCCTCCACTTGCCTTGCAGTTCAGATATCATTAATAAGCCAGCAGTTCCTCTCAAAAGTATTCACACCATAAAATGATCTAGACATCGTCAAGAGTTTGATAGGACCCCACCATGCAAGTGACCTTGACTTGAGAACTTACTAACTGAAATTAATACGTAATGGAAAAATTGAAAGTGAAAATATCTTATAGGGAAATTTTTTTTGAATATTGGATTCCCTGATGTTTCAGGACAAATTTTAGCAAGCTTAATACACACACACATGCACACACATACACACAATGAACACATGTGCAGACAGCATACCAGTGCTTGAGCAAGCAAGCACACATACATACACACTCACACACACAGACACACACTCACTGAGAAATGCTCCTTCAGAGCCCCTAAATAATCTCAAAGAAAAACATTTCTATTAGCATAAGTCTAGTGACACAACATTGAGATTTTTTTGTCTTTTTCTATGTGAATTTAATACCTCTCTCTGAGATTCTGTGCCTTCAAATTTCAGAGGAAGATGGCACCTAAGAGTAGCTAAGATTGCTCCCATCACTTCCCCTATCTCCTGTCCGCCTTCTCCTCCCAGTCTTTGTGCCATTCTTCAAAAATTAAATAAAAAACACTATGTCTGTTGACATGACACAGCCCATGATGAGGCTGTCGAGTGAATAGAAATTTAAGGGTTGGACTGGCAAGCCAAGTGGCGAGGGCCGTCTGCTCATTGGCACGTCCACCCTAAGGGTACAGCTTATCTCTCTGAAACTGGGTCACAGCCAGTGCTTTTTTTTTTTTTTTTTTTCTGAGGACACTGGCACTCTGGGACCAAGGGTCTGAATTGCCCACATCTTCTAAGAAGCCAACGAGGACGGTGTTGGGACTAATTGAAATTGTATTCAGAATTCTACCCAAAAGCTTTAGTTGAAAGCTTTGTCCCTCCTGAAACATCTCTTACCCTTTAAAAAAATATTTTGTTAAAAAACACTATGATATGAGGGCGATAGACTATTTGGTTTTTTCTAAGTAGATGCTCTTAAATTAATGCATATAAATAATTTGTATTTAATTTCCTCTCTTTCCTGTTGAGCAAAGCATAGAACGCACAGATGTCTACATCTCAAGTCACTTGGTCAATGCAGAGTCTCTTTGTATTTCATTTCTTAAGACAAATTGTGTCTCTCGTTCTGATTTGGCCGTGGGACTCAGGGGGAGAAAGGCTGTGTTTTCACTTGCACTGTCCTCAGTTTCTACGCTGGCCAGTTCGTAGTCTTCTGACCGCCTGGCATCAGTCAGAATTCGAATCTGCTCCTGGACAGTTTCTAGCAATATTTTCACTTCTTGTTGTTCTGCTATAAGACAATCGCTGACTGGAATACTCACATTGACTGTATCAGCAGAGTAGGAGTTTTTGCACCATTTGATGCTTTTGACTTCAGAAATCCCTGGCATTTGCATGCAGGTTTCCTCTAGACCCACAGAAGGGATGATGGGCACGGAGCTGGCCCGTGTAGATGAATAGCCCACCAGGTCCTTTTGATCCAAGCTATTAAAATAGGAGTTTGTCTCTCTTGAAGGCAGTTGCATATTGATTGATGCATTTTGTTGGGTTTTTAAACCATTGGATGCATACCTGAAAAGGAAACAAGAGTGTTCTATAGTCTGTCTTCTGTTGTGCTTCTTTTAGAGCAATATTTAGTTCACAGACCACTTTCCACATGCACCATCTCACTGAATTCTCACAGCACCCCATGAGACGGATACGCTCCCCATTAAACAGAGAAGTAAGCTGAAGCTCAGATAGGCGACGTGACTTGCCCCAGGTCACACAGAAAATAAGTGACAGACTGAGACTCAAACCCAGATCTTCTTACTTTAAGTCCAGGGATCTTTCAACACACCACAGCTGTAGAGGCAGGTGGGGTATAGTCTTCCTGACCTCTATCCTAGAATACAAAGTAAATGGGGATTGAGCAGGTAAGTGTGGCCTTTCCATAGTGACAAACAGGAAACCCATCACGGCATTACTCCACTCATCACCTTGACCACCCTCTCAGCCTGGCTTTTCCAGTAGACTCATCGTGGCTGCTGGTTGGAGATAATCAGGAGCCCAATATTTTTCTACTTCTCAGGGATTTTAAGGACTGCAATCCAGTTTTGATTGGCATGCCGATTCATAGAAACTGCTTCATTGCCAGATTGTTGAGACTAAGGACAGGACTGGGAGGCACAGAATTTCTCTGCCTGCCCAGAGACAAAACTGAAATGGGTTCCATAGGGCCTCTACCAACCTGGTAATCTCCCTCACATGATTTCTGGAGCCGAATAAAGTAGTTCATTGGTACACGGCAATGTCTTGTCAAGAATGCTAACGTACCATTCCAAGTCATTTGGTTATGCCAGAATCTGGGCAGTCCCCTTCTTGCCTGCTCAGAGCTAGCTAATATCCACTGTCTCTGAGTTTTCCAGTGCTAGAAGTGGGGCAAGTCTATTGTAGAGTTGAAGAAATGTGGTTTGGGGACTTGAAAGGCAGTCTCTGTCCTATTTCTCAGTTAGTTGTCCTTACTTTAAATGTTACATTAAACACTGAAATTTAAAATTAATCTAAATGTATCCACCTTCCATATAATAAATCTCATTCCCCTTGTCTTACAATTTAATTTAAATGAAGATCTTGTGTCTATAAGTAAAAAATAATTGCAATAAAGGTCACTGCCTACTAAGTCTTAAGTCTTGTCGGGACATGATTGGTGAAATTTAGAAGTCTGTCTTGTCATTACATAGGGAGAAACTTTGAGGGACAAATTTAGGTATCATTGTAGTCTCACCTTCTCTAAGTGTAACTAGAACAGAGCTGGCAATCATAAATCTTGGTTGAATGGATGTGTGAAAACATGAACAAATCTTCGAGGTAAGCGTTTCCTTTATATCCCAGTTAATTTCCATTTCAAACATAAAACAACAGCTAACATTTTGCATAGTGCTTTTAAAAAGTGCTTTCACCTCCAATTACCTCATTGAATTTTTTAAAGAACTGTGTGCTTTATTTATTATTATTACCATGTAATGGATGAATTAACTGGACTAAGTGGCACTTGAATGACTTGCCCAAATTTATACCTTTAGTAAGTAACAGACAATGAAGTTAAATCCAAGGTATTTTATTTTAATGATTACTATCAAAGCCAGAAATTAATGGGCATCCCAGCATGACCTGCAACATCTTTCTGGGGATGTATCAGGTTTATCTATGCAAATTGCAAGAAGAATTTCCTGGTATGGGGGGTGTCTAGTTCCTTTTTCTTTAGTATCATATTACTGAAATTGAAAGCCTAACGGTTCTGATAAATGAATCAATTTCCATAAAAACAAAATTCAGGTTATTGTGTTCTCTGCACCATCCTGCTAACACCATTAATATGTATGAAGATACAGAATGTCTGTTATCAGATTCACCAATGGCACAAAGCCAAGAAATATAATAAAGATAAAATTGTATCCCACATACATATCATTAGGGTGCATCAGTGACTAGAATCTGATAGGTTGAAATGTGATGACGATAGATGCAAATTCTTATGACTGGATCTAAATATTAGTCAAAAAATGTTGGGTAAAGGTGTAAATATTTTAGGTTTAGTAAATTACAGCTTCAATATAGTCAACAATGTACATGACTAAGAAATAATCAAAGGCAATTCAAGCCAAAATTGGAACATTTTTCTTATACGTCTGAATGCTGAATTAAGGATTTTGATGAGAAAGGAGATTTGCAATTGACTTATTTGCCACCCCACAAGCCACGTATGGAACACATCCTAGCAAGAACTGAAATCTAAAATGTTACTGCAACATGATGATGTGCTTCAAACAATTAGATCTCTACAAAAATGTGATTTTGTTTTGGATCAGACATGATTTCAAGTCCCAATGATAGTACATACTCTAAAATCTTCATAAATGGCTGATTCACTTTACTGTTCCCATTAATTACAACTATGAGGTGGTAAGTAATATGACCTCAGGACATTGCTCCCAGGACTAAATGTAGTAATGCTTCTTCAGTCCTCAGAGGTATACTGGCAGTTCTTACTTTCTTCTTAAAGTCCCTTGGAGTGTTCCAACACTGGTATTTGAGTAGAAGCTGACTACTACTCTCTAGAAGTTGAAATAAGAGTTAAATTTCTAGATGTGATTATGAGTTAGAAGACACTAAGAATTCTGTATCCTTTGAGAGTCAATGACTCTTTCACAGGTTTGATCCATTAGCTTGTCATTCATTTTCTGAAATCAGATGTACTGTCCTTCCTTAGGTCTCACAATAAAGAAATCACAAGTGCATTTCCTCTGTAACTAAGTGAGTTTTCAAAGATAAAAGATTCCAACAATTAGTCACTTGTGTTCGTTCCCAGCTATTCAGGGATCATGCCAAGAAATCCATTTTCCCAAGAGACTCCAAGACATCAGTCCCTGGTGCATATGGAATTACAATGAACTGATTAAATTGAAGGAATCCATTCTACCCTCTGGAGTCATTCAATTAGCAATTCCATTTACACATCATCATCCATCAATGTGATTTTCTTCACATTACTTTCTTGGTTTAGTGACTTATGTAGTCCGAAAGACCTGTATTCAATTGCAGATCTTTTACATAGGTTATGCCAACTTCAGCTAGCACTGTAACTCTACTAATCTGAGTGTACTCATGTATGAAATTCTTAGAGAATAGATGAAGTATGTAAAGCTGCTACTAAGTGAGGAAGGTCCTCTGTATATATTGCGTCCTTTCTATTCTGAAGGTAACAATCTAACTTTTGTGATTTCACTTCTTTCTGTCTAGCATATGAACACATTAGTTTGATTTGTGTGACATAACCCAGTTCAAAGTTCCGTGAGCCATTGCCAGGGTTATCATCCATCCACCAATCAGGAGAAAGAATCACAAAGAATCTCCTCTCCACTTCATTCCTTCTGCAGACTTCACTTAGGTGCTGAGTTCAAGCTGGGCTGCAGTTAGTGTCAATGAGAGAAACAACTTACACTAGCAGACAGAGCCCACATGCTTGATAAACAAGCAGCAGATAGCTGACAGCTTGTGCAAATTCATTCACTCCCCCCTCCAGGCTAGGGCCAGATTTGAAGAGGACCTTTAGCTGTGAATTTCTATTACCAATCCCATTTCCAGTCCACAGAGAGTGTCAGTCCCCTAGGAGTAGAAAATAGCTGTTTTCAAGAACTGAGAATGAGATTGCTCTCTAAGATTCATTGTGTTGAACAGAGTGACTTAAACTTAGTGTCACCATTTATCAATATCAGGTGCATATCATACACAAGAAAATATAGATTGGCCAGCCAGCTGGAGAGAATATTTGAAACCCAATGATGACTGAGCCAAAACAAAACCACCACCATGCAGACAATATGTCTCCCAGGAGGTAAAATACAAAACAGTGTCTGAACTGAACATGCAGTGGGAATCTCTGAGCCCCTGGATATTCCTGCATGTATGTATGTTTAAGCCTGTGCCTAGCACAGCCTCAGAGCATCCTTACATGTGGAATATATGGAATAACAGCCATCAGAGCCCACTAGAAAGACAGCATGGGCAGGTTGTCTCTCCTCTCACAAAATTTTGAACTTGATTTCACCTTACTCATTGCCACTCTAACACTGACCCTAGGAATATATATGTGTGTGTGCATATATATGTGTATATATATACACATATACATATATATGTATATTTCTAAATAACAGACATTAACAGTGATTTCAAAAGAAAGTAATTAGGAAATGTCATTAATTATAATAAGAAATCAAATGCAATCCCCCTGTCCAGATATGGGGAAGTAGAAATGCAAACTGCCTCTTGACTTGTATTATACATTTTGTTTTACTTGGCTGTTACTTTGAATTTGCAACTGTCATCCCAGATCTCTACCAAATATATTTTACAGTCCATCTGGAATTGCTTTAAAATTATGAAACCTAGCCACAGGCTATTTATTTCCATTCTTCTAGTTTTCCTAAAGAAATCTATTGCTGAGCTCTGTCAGACAGGGCACCACTCCATACAGATATGTTGACCCAAAAAGAAAAGAGAAAAGTAAGGCTCCTCTGATTTGGACCTCATCTTGATACAGTCTGGAAAAAATAATCCAGACCAAAGCAATGTGGCAACTTGGCTTGGCTCACTCAGAGAGGAAAGCTAAATAACAACCTAGCTACAGCAAGGAAACAGAGTATTGAAATTTATGAAGTAAATTCTGATGGCATTGTTCTTGAAATTAATGATATTAATTAAAGTTCCTGTGACAATGAAACCAGTACTACGTGTCTGTTTCCTATGTGTTTTAAGCTCTTTACATATGTAATTTTTAAAACAATCTGTCCAACAATCCTCAGGACAACTAGTAATATTTTGTCAGTTGATAGATGAGGAAACAAGGTCAAATGACAAAAGTTTTGAAATCACATAAAAAGGGACAAAGATGAGATTTAAACTCATCAATTAAGGGTTAGCATGTTTGGTTAAGAATTTTATGCCAACTAGGTGAACTGCAGCTAAAATTCAAGCTGCACGCTAGTCCCTGTGAGGGTCTGCGTCCACTCAGAGGAAGGAACACAATGCAAGGAACAGGGGCAGCCTTTATGTCAAAAGCCCATCTCTCTGTCCTTGCCCTACTCATGAACCTAGATCTGAGTTCAGCAAGTGGTACTTGGATAATATGCTGTCAACTGACTGAAACATGTTCAAGAAAGCTAGATGAAGTAGATAATATACAGATACATGCAAGTTTACATAAACAGATAAATGTATATATGTCAAATTACTTAACTTTCTAATCAGTTTTCTAGATAACACCTTGATAGTATTTAGGGCATTATCTACAATATTGATTAGAAAATTATGTAACTTTTTTCAAACCTAAGGATGAAGGAACACTTCAGACCGCCAAAAAAATCTTTATTATTTTAAATCAAAGATAAGTTCCCAGTAGTTTTAGCAACTATATAATAACGTAACGCTTAAATATGTATACACTTTCTTGCTTGTATTCTTTTCCAGCTAACATTTCTCTAATATCATTTCCCATTATATTTATTAAATTATTTTTAGTTTACCATTTGTGGACCAAAGGTGGAAATAAGCATGAATAACCTATTAATGATGAAATTAATGAATAAAACCCTGGGAAACATAAAAAATTCAATCTGAAACTATAGCATTAATAGCACCCTCCCTAAATTCCATTGCCATTCAGACCTACCCTTGGCAAGGTATCATATCTTGGTCTGGGATCCTTGATTCCTCAAGTTGCTGATAAGCTGGTCCCACGATTCCACCCAGCCTATTTCGCGGTGAAGGGGGTGTCCTTCTAAAGGCATTTCTATGGAGCATACCACTCCTTTGTCCTGGGCTGCAGCAAGAAGAGAGGCTCCTGCTGGGGTGAAATAAACCAACAAACAGATTGATCATAACAATAACAGGTGTCTGCTCAGTCTTCTGAAACCCTGCATTTGCACCCTGGGTCTAGGCCAGGGTCCATTGAGGACTGTAGCATATTTGACAGGAGAAGATTGGAAGTTGCCAAATCCATTTTACCCTTGGAGACACTGAGACATAAAGAAATTTCTGTGCTTCTGATTTTCCAGTTTGGAGCACAATTGATATTATTCCAGCTTCCCAGTCAGAGATAAAAAGTGGGCTGATGGAATTCTCAAGCTCCTGATTCCCATATACCCTCATTATCCATTCTATAGTAGCCTTCTCTCTAATACAAATAATTTTTCTATCCTAGTCAATGAATTTCTATTCCATTGCTTAAACTAGCATTTTATTTTTAACTTACATGTTAAATTCCTTGTCTACTATCCCACATTTTCATAAATCTTGAAAAACTGAACTATTTTTCTTTTGAGTTTGATTTTAATAAATACATGATTAAGTAAATGAAGATACATACATTTGGACTTACACAGCCAAAATATCCAAATAATCATGTTTTCAGATGCCATCATAGTGCAGAAGGCATTGTGTATTCAATTGTGTATTCAATATCCTTTCCCATTTTAAGCACCACTGAATTTCCTGTCCCATGTGAATTGGTGAGAATTTTGTACTGTGTAGACATTCCATGAGATTTTACTTTAAATGGTTAACCTGATTCTGCAGTGTTCAGATAATAAGTGAATTTAGAATTTTGTGCTCCATTCTCATGTAGTTCTGAAAATATCAATGAAATCATAATGAGGAATGTGAAAAACACTTCCATAATTTGAATAAACTTACCAAGTTACAGAGGGACTAAAGTCCCCCAAAGAAATTTATCGTATTGTTATTCACTTGGGAGTTCTGTAACTTTTCTTCCACCAATAATACTAATATTTCAACTTAATAAACACAAAATGAAACGGAAGTGTTCTTTAAAGACAGACTTTGAGAACGTAACATTTGAGTACTAGTCAGCCACATTTTTGTTTTGGCATAGTGGCTGTACTTCTTAATTCCCAAACCCATATTAACTTTCTTAGTTTGTGCAAACATCTCACTCAAGGCAAAGTCATTAGGTCTTCTATTATTATCATGATATTTCTTGTATGTTGAGTCCCCAAATGACTAACAAGGGGCTCTAGTTAAACCAATAAGCCAACAAGCTTAAGAGCTCCATATAGCTCATTTGTTTCCTCGTCAGCTTCTACTGATACCATTCCATGGCAATTGAAGAGTTCAAGGGCTACTCAAGCTTGGGAACCAGAGTTAGCTGACTCTAGGTACACATTACAGGTCTCATACTAGCAGCAAGGGAGAAGTAATTGAACTATTCAGAGTCCCGGAGGGAAAGAGACAGCACTTATAACTAGAAGATTTTATTCTTTTCAAGTGTGTGTTCAGTGTTTGGGGGGAAAAAGTGACAGGCTGCTACTGTAAGTGAGAGATAGTGACAATGGGAAGTTGCTACTAGTGCATAACTGACGGGGTCTGATAACTGGAGGGGTCAGTTATCAGAGTACGCGACCTGGTCCTGTGACCTCAGGAAGAGGAACAGAGTTGAGGTGAAAATAAAAGTAAGGAGGGAGGGAACAGAAATGCCAGCACCTTATTCTCCTCCTGACCTTCCATCTCTTGCAGGAGCCTAACATGGAAACAGTAAGAGCCCCTGCCCTCTTAGTGCACAGGTCAAGGCAGAGAAAGTTGAAGACCAGACATGGCTGTGGGAGGTGCAAAATGAGGTATCGGCATCATGCTTAAGTAGTTTCATAGAATTGCTATGGGAGTAAAAAGAGGTAAGTACGCAAAATATCCAGTCTGGAATGTGGTACACAGTAAGGACACAACATAGTGAATTTCCCTGGTTCTTTTACCACAACTGACAACTCAAAGGGTAGTATGAATCACTGAAAATCCTGGACTTATTTCATTGTAAAATCACTGTAAAATCTATACACGATGTCTCTAAAAGAGTTACCTTGCCCAAATATCACACAATAAGTATCACATAATAGATTTCTTCTTTAAAAAGGAAGAGAATTTTTCTTTTTTGGACTAAACATGATAAATAATGGCTTTGAATTAACAGCCTTGGTTCATAAATGAGTTATTCAAATGAGTCATATTTGCCGTACATGAAAAGAAATGAATTATTCATACTTAAAGTGTCACAACAACAGTCTACCAGTATGAACTAGTGACCCATCTTAAAAAACACTTGTATACCTATTGATCAGTCAACTACTCAAGCTTTCTAATCCAGTGGCATTCAAGAAGTTAAATGGAACAGTGTGTAGGACATATAAATCAGTGGCCATGTTATCAATCATGAAAACATTTAAGTCTACTGCATGTTTTACAAAACAAAAGCTATGATATATTAAACTATAATTTACAAAGTTATAAAAGCACTTTATAAATCAACCCTTGTCTATCTTCAAGACACAGTGTATACCAACTAATACTGTAATGTCATTGAACCAAACAAAAAAGGTCTCTTATAGAAGTCTTTATTTACTCTGCTAGTGATTCCTAGAAACCATAGTAGAAGCCACATTTAGGAGGGGTCTATTAAGAGACCAAGAGCAGAGTTAAGGGATTTGCAGTTCAAATATATTAGAGGTTGAAATTCTTTTTTTTTTTTTTCCCAAATCTCCACACTAAAATCATTTGGTGTAATAGAGTACTGGAATAATCATACTGAATCACTTTACTAGATGCAATACTACTTTCACATGCACTATGAACAACAGAGAAAAATACTGTTTTAAAGAAAATATCCATCTTCTAAAAGGCTGGTAATTTCGACTTCCCTGATCAAAGGTCTTGCATTAAGTCTAGTGAACTGAAATGCTCTTTGCATAGAAAAATATCAGAAAAAAATCACAATTGATATAAACCAAAACTTGTAGTATATAACTTAAGTGATTATATAATAGTCAACATACATTAATCTTGAGTTGAAAATATTTACAACATTGAAAAAATAAAAAGTTAGCAAACTCTTGATATCTCAGTTTCCGCTTATGTAAAATAAGAACGAAAATCACAATTGAAGTATCAAGAATCAATATCGAGTGACTGGAAATGAAGCCAATATCACTAAAATCCTTTTGGGGGACTCACTGAGAGGCAGAGAAGAAGAGAATTTCCTTGTATAGAACGTTTTTGCATGACAGTTTTCAAAGCATTGCCCAGATATGTGAAAACAAAGCACCAACAACATTTGTCTTTCATTTGCTGTGAATAGCTATTATTTTTTACCTTTTCCTTTTTTCAAAATTAAAACTTTTCATAATTAACGTTTTTAACAAACATTGTACTAACCATGAAAGAGAAGTTTAAATATTTGGACAACTTCCACTAAGACTGAGAAAATATATTTGGACAAACATAAATATCCTGTCTGTTCTAGCATTAGTCCCAAATGTTGCCACTTTGTTCAGAAAAAAACTTTCAATTTTTGTAAGTCCTTCTGTGATTTTGTGATTCTTTCTGTGTCAAACACATGTGGGCTAGAACAAACTCTTCGACCTCAGAATGGCAAGGAATTTGTATGATAACTTTAATTGGTGTTTTCCCCCTGGAAAATTTTCTTTGTGTGAGAACCAGGTTGGAAGACCTGGAATGTGTTATCTCAGTTGCCAAAGGAAGAATCTGTCATTAAATTTCTAGACAGTGACAGGGAGGGCTAGGGAAAATCATGCTTTTAATAGTTTTTCAGATTGCAATTGTTTCATTCACTGTTCTGTATCTGCAGCTTTGATAGGTGTTCTTAATAGTTGCTTTTGGCTTCTTGAAGGGGCATTGTTGCCTGCTGCTATCTTTGATTGACCTGCTGTGAGCTGCTTGAGCATCTACTCCATGGTGAACTATAGGAGAAGTAAGAACAATCATCTCTCTTGCGTAATGTTGCTGCTCCTAGCATGCGTTGTTCAGGGTTGTACATAGGATCACACCCATTCCCACCATGATTAGCTACCTGTACCTGTGGTGTTTGACAGACTGGCTTCCTCTGTCAGGAGAAGGGACCTCTGGGAATGACTGGGGACCAGCAAAACTTGACTCCATCATTCTCTCCAATGCTGTCACAGGATGCCTTTCCGCCTTTGAATACTGTGAGAAATCACATGCACAAAGTTGAGCTAGAGGATGTTATGAGAAGAGGGCCAATAAGTTATAGCTAGGGATAAGAAAGTTACTGGAATTTGTCAATGACTTTTCCATCGGGCACCTGATCAGATAAATGAGAGATACATCATTTGTATCCGACTTCTCACACAGAGTATGCCTCTTCTTCCTAATATCCATTGTGATTAAAGTCTGTTCAGAAGGATTTTTCACTTTAGAGTCTTGAGTCTGTCTTCTCATTTCAATCTACACATGGCATACTGTGTCTGCCAGTCCAAAACCACTTACAAATATTTTTTATTTATTGCACATTAAAGCAATTAGTAATTAAACTACTAACCACAGCAGTTCAATAGTTGTTAACTGAGTACACCTCAGAATACTCTCAGAATTATGGAAAACGTTGAATCAGAAAGTGTGCCCAACACTCTCCACTACTTTCCCCTTTAGCTTATTACCAGGTAATTACCCTCTAACAAGAGCAATATTTCCTTCTTTAGAATTTAACCCTTGGTTTCACCTTTGACTATGATATCTCCTAAGACAAGAAGCCAAAATAAAATCCAAAGATATGACACATTAAAACAAGGCTTTCTCCCAAGGGAAATAACATGGCATCTCAATCAACTAGCAAATTGTCAGTTTGAACACCCCTGGATATCTTGAACTTGTACAGGCAGCAAGAAGTAGCAGGTTGCTCTTCTAGAAACTTTCCTGAGAAATGCCATTTTCAGTGCACTACCAGAGATTTTGAAACCTGGATATTCCTACTGAATGCATGAACAAGATTTTCACAGTAAAATAAAAGTAGATATGCAGTATACATATGACAAGGTGTATAACTGAATTTATTGTAAAGAAATGAAAATCAAATAGAGAAAATTAAGTTTCAAGAATATCTAGTAAAATCAAAGATCTGAGAAAAGTAGAGTTGGTGCTCACTTTTTAAGGTGCAAACTAGCAATATATTACAAAATATTAAATATACATACACTTTGATTCAGAAAACCACTTCAAGGAATTTCCATCAATAACATAATGGCAAAAGCTCAAAATGATAATTACCAGAGTATGTCAGCAGGTCTTTAATAACAAAACAGAAAACAAATATAAATAATCTTAAATAATAGAGATGAATACTATATAGCCATAAAAAAGAATAAAAGTAAGGTACCATAAAGTACATATAACATAAATCTACTTGTATAACTAAGGAAAATGCCATAGATGGATTATGCATAACATATGTAAATACACACATATATCAATTTTGTATATATAATATAGAGATTTTATATGTGCAAATGCATATACTTTTCTCTGTGTGTGCCTCATGAAACTACATAGAATGCAGCTAAAATACATAAAATGAGCTCTTACTTAATAATATGGTGTTAGCCTTGGAAAAATAGATCAGTGGATATGAGTTATGTTTACAAGGGAAAATGTCAGGGTTTTGTAAACTTAAGTTCAAAATATCTAACTAAACACTTTGTTTTTAAGTACTTCCAAATTAAACCACATAGTGGCAGTAATGACCATGTCTTAAATCATAATCTGAATACTGCAAAAATGATTTTACAGAAGCTGGTCAGATTTCTTACAAAATGGACATGAAACAAAAAGAAGATATGGAAATAATTTGGGAAAAGAGACAGTTTTTAACAATCCCAAATAACAAAGATCCAGAAAGTAATGAAGTAATAGAAATATCTTTGAGTACTTCTTTAGTGATGTGTTTGTTGCAAACCATTCATGTAAAGTAGATTGGCACCCACCGTATAGCTCAGGTGTAGGTTCAGATCCTGTAAACCCCATGGAGAAAGATTGGGGAGTAAAATGATGGATGTGTTCCTGAAATGTAACTATGTAACCATATTCCGAATTTCTAATTAACTTCCAAGTTCTGTAAAAACTAAAAGTTTCTCTTCTTACCCCCAATTTCAAACAGTTTGGTCTAGAAAACAAACACAAATAACTGGAGAGCTCAGCTATAGAAACAAGAGAGCTGATCTGGGCACATTTATGAAAACTGAAGAGGGTACACATCTGCTCAGCTTCTGCAGCCGGATACCAGGGGTAACATCTGCCAAGTATTTCTGGAGCATCCAGATTTTCTAGAGAAATAAAATCATTAAAAGTCAGCAGCAGATTCACTTTTTTGTAACAAAGTATGCCAAAAGGTTTAATTCAGTTTTTGAATCGTTAGCTCACACTGAACACTGGGTTCTAAATCTTTTCTTTTAAATGCTCAGATTGTTATCATACAGTTGCTTCCCACTATACTATTTTGATCCATTAACATAAATTTGTTTCCAAAATAAAATATTTTGAATCTTGTACCTTTCTTTCACAGCCTTTTTGAGAATTGTTTTCATCTTAGTGACTGCAGTTAACTTGTTATTTGTATCTGAATTGCTAGTATTACTTTCCAGGGTTTGTTGAGACATGGGAATATAATTTCAATTTTTCAAACTAATTTTCCATACATATTGATTCAAACTAATTAAGATAAATTTTGCAGTTTTTAGTACTGACAAATAAGGAGCTTGGAAATGGTAATTCCTATCCTTATAATAAAAAAAAGCAAAGCAAAAAAATAGAAAATCATTCATTATTCTGATATACATCAGGTAATTGAGGTTTTAGAGCAAACCCAGAAATCTAGAGAGACAAATGAGCACAGAAAATCGTAGCCAAGATCAGCTCAACTACACCAGAATTACCATAAACTGGCAGAAATGCTGTGTCAGTTTTTATAAGTTGTTTTATAAGTTAGGGACTAGAGTGAAAGAATCATCTAGGGACTGCAGTCTTAGTGTCCCTGACACTTATATGGTTTTTATCTGCGGAAACCACACCAGATTCTCACAACAGGCAACCAAAGAGTCATCTCATGTCTTTGCCAAGGGAAGGGAAGAGTACTCATTTTGAAAGGTACACACACTAAGTATTCTCCAGTATTGCCTACTTACAAGAAGAAGAAAAAAAAAAGGTTAATTAGAGCACTTTGCTGCCTGAGGGATAAGAATTTTCCTGAGTTCAATCCTACTGTAGCTTCCCTGTTTCATACACAGAGCAGAAAAGTGAATAAACATCTGTGAAGGTCATAGACCAGGAATGTAGGCCCACAAGCAACAGTAAAATATAGGCATAAATTATAGATCCACAATCTTAACACCACATCCACAGGACTCCATTATAATAACAGCGGATTACAGATAAAAAGCTATAAAACACAAATTCTATTTAAGAAGGAGCTTTAGGGAAAATCAAAGACACTAATGGAGATGGAAAAAAGAAACAAGAACAAGAAATATCCCGACTCTTGAGGAAGTCCTTGGCATCTGGAACTACAGAAAACATTAAGTAAAATATGACTAATAGATTAACATAAAACCTCATACTAAAGATCTCGATCATTCTCTAATGCATTATACCCACCTTTAAACAAAATAATTATAGGGCATACTAAAAAGATCAGAGAACAACAAAATCTGAAGAGAGAGTATCAGTACCTTCAATCAACCTGGTCTAACTGATACTCATCAAATAATCCCCCTCAAACAGCTGGCCACATTTCCCTTGAGCTCATGTACAACATTAATTGAGATAGATTTCTTTCTTAGCCACAGAATACACCTTAACAAATTTTCACAAACCCCACAGAAATCATATGAAGTATCCTCTTCGATCATATTAGCATTAAACTAGAAATGAATAAAAATGATAGCAAGAAAAATCCAAAGAAATGTAAAGTTAAGCAATACACTTTTAAGCAACAGAAAGGTCAAAGAAGAAGTTTCAAAGGAAATTTAAATGTTTTTAACTAAATAAAAATAAAAATACAACATATCAAACATTTTGGGATTAGCTGTGATAAGAGATCCAGTTACAGCATTAAATTCTTACATTTGTAAAGGAAAATTATCCAATATCGATCATCTACATTTCTACCTTAGGACACTAGGAAGAGTAACTTAAGCCGAAAACAAATTGAAATAATAAAAATTGGAGATGAAACTGAAAACAGGAAATAGGAAAAAAAAATCAACAAAAACACCCACCATCAGCATACCTGTCTGCAAGAAATTTTGAAGTTCTGCAGACAGAAACACAACGATACAGGCCAAAAACTCAGATATAAAACAAAGATATGAAAGTGTCAGAGAAATAAAAACTGATGATAAATTAAATATTTTATTTTTCTTATTCTTAGTAAATCAAATACAAAAATGTTTATATAAAGTAATCATGTTTTGTTGACTACAGTATACACATAAGTTAGATGACTGACAATTTTATAGGGGACAGGCGAGGAATTAGTAATGGTGGTTAAAAAATACCTGCCCTGACCTGGAAGAAGTAAAGTGTTAATTCAAACTGAACTTTGATTAGTTGTAAATGTGCTCTGCATACCCTTGGGCAACCACTAAAAATATAGAAAGAAATATAATTGATATTCTAGAAAGGGAAAATATGGAATTATATCAAATAATTAAAATAAAAAGAGAAGAAATAAGAGAACCAAAGAAACAAAGAATGAGTGCAAAAAAATAGAAAAGTTTTAAGTGGCAGGCAATAAACTATATCAATAATTATTTTAAATACAGTAATTTTAAAAGATTGTCAGTATGGATGAAAAAAACCAACCAACCACATGTTTTCTACAAGGCACATATAAATATATCTTTAAATATATAGACACAGATTATATAAAAGTAACAGAGTAGAACAGATACAGCTTGTTAATAGTGATCAAAATAAAGCTGGAGTAGATAACTGAATTTCAGACAAAGCAGACTTCAGGACAAGGAATAGTACTGAGATAAAGAAAGATAAAGTTGAATTCATATAACAATAAAGAGATTAATTCTCTAAGAAGATCAAAGTGTTTTTGTCATTCTGCACTTAACAGGGCATCTAACTATCCATATACATATGGCAAAAATTGATAAACTGGCAAGGAAAATACACAAATCCACTATTCTCTTTAGAGAATGCAACACCCATCTATCAGTAACTGATGCACTAACAGGTGAAAATAAATCACTAAGGATATAGTTGATTTGAGCAACAACTTCAGTCAACCTGGTCTAACTGATATTCATCAAATAATCCCCCTCAAACAGCTGACCACACATTTCACTTGAGCTCACTTGTAACATTCATTAAGATAAATTACTTTCTTTGCTACAGAATACACCTTAACAAATTTTTAAAAACCCACAGAAGTCATATAAAGTATATTCTTAGATCATATTAGAATTAAACTGGAATTCAATAAAAATGATAGTTAGAAAATCCAAAGCAATTAAAAATTAACCAATATACTTGTAAACAACAGAAAATTCAAAGAAGAAGTTTCAAAAGAAATTTAACATGTTTTTAACTAAATAAAAATGAAAATATAACATATTGAACATTTGGGGAAGTAAAGAAAGCTGTGATTAGAGATCTATTTAAAGCACTGAATTCTTGTATTTGAAAAGAGAAATTATCCAATATCAAAAATCTAAATTTCCACCTTAGGACAATAGGAAGAATAATTTAAGGTTAAAACAAGCTGAAATAATACAAATTGGAGAAGAAATTAATGACATTGAAAACAGGAAATTAATAGAAAAAAATCAACAAAAGCAAAGCAGATTCTTTAGAAAGATCAACTATACTGATGAATCCCTAGAGAAACAAACTCAGCAACTAAAAAGAGAGAAGATATAAATTACCAAACACAAAAGTGAAAGAGAAGTCATCACTTCTACTTCCATGGATATAAAATGGTTAATAAGGGAGCATTATGAAGAACTCTATGCCCTCAAATTTGATAAATTAGTTGAAATGGTAATGGACCAATTACTTGAAAGGTACAATTATAAATATTCACACAAGGGGACATGAATTTTAATAGCCGTGTATTTATTAAAGAAATAGATCTTAACAAAATAAATATCATTTAAGAGACCTGGAGATTCTTGGAGGGAATTGCAAACTCTGACAAGTGAATTGTGTTAAAAATGAAAGAACATTTGTAATCTGTAAAACTAATGGCAAAAGTATAGTGAAAGTGATGTGCTGTGTCAAAATAACACAGGGATCAACTGAAAGATTTTCCAGTGGCCAAAACTGAAGGAAAATTAATCATAAATTACTATTTAACTATTGAATTAAAACTCAGAGTACAAAATAAGTATTTATGAATTCAAGAATTCAGTGCTGTAAATCGATCTCTAATCACAGCTTTCCTTACTTCCCCAAATGTTGATATGTTGTATTTTCATTTTTATTTAGTTAAAAACATTTAAAATTTCTTTTGAAACTTCTTCTTTGACCTTTCTGTTGTTTACAAGTATATTGCTTAACTTTAAATTGCTTTGGATTTTCTATCATTTTTATTGATTTCTAGTTTAATTCTAATATGATCTAAGACTATACTTTAACTCTTTGCTGTAGAATTTCAAATAAATTATGTGAATACTCTTCCTTCTAATTGGGGCCTACAACTTTCCATTCTTTAAGTGTGGATAAACAAGTTTACGTCTTCCCAAGGGAACTCCATGAAAAGAAGGAGTAAAATCACAGTGGAGAAGCCTGACAAATACTACCTCAGAGAGATTATAAAAGTAACCATCAACAAAGATAAATCAGATCAATGGTGCACTTTGGATAAAATGTGATGAAAATGTCATTTTACCTCTGTTTTCTTTCTTCCCAAACCCCACAACTCCAATCTAATCATGATTTAAAAAAAAATCAAACTAATTCCAATCGAACAGCATCGTTCAAACACTTGACTAATACTCCTAAAAAGTGTCAAAATCATTTAAACAAAGAAAATCTTACAAACTGTCATAGCCAAGAAGAGCCTGAGACACAACAATGATAATGTAATGTATTTTCCTTGATGGGATCTTAGAACAGAAGGATCAATTAGAGGAAAACTAGGAAAACCTGGATGAACTATAAGTTTTAGTTAATAATAATGCATCAATACAAGTTTGTTAGTTATAACAAATGTAGTGCATTAATTTTTCATATTAATAATACGGGAAACTGAGTATGGCATATATGGGAACTTATACTGTATTCACGATTTTCTGTAAATCTAAAAATAAAGTCTAACTAAAAGTGAAAATATTTTTTAAAACAAAAATGCATACCAAAAAAATCAAGAAAAAAAGGATGACAGAATTCAACCTCTTTTATTTTCTAGGGTAGATCAACTATAGACTCTCAAGGTGCATACCCCACTCAGTCGAGTATAGTTTGCACCAATCCTCCTTTAAGGTACCTTAGCTGACCAGAATCACAGCCTTTGGATATTTTATGCTCTGTGCTGAAAGCGTTTTTTACCATTCCTTCCAATATTTATGCAGTCCCATCCCTGGGTGGAGTTAAGGTCGATACAATTTTATCCATGGGTTATATCAACACTGAAGTTTAAGTGCTCAGGCCAGCTGCTTGTCTGGCCCTACCTATTAACAACGTCTACAAGTCTGTCCAAGTCGGTCCCTCCATTCCATGCCCTATCTTTGCACCCACACAGATCTCAACTTTTTGTGTGTATGTGTTTTGTTAAGATTTCATTTTGGTATAATGTACAAATGTCATTTTTGAAAAAGGGATCCCATAGTAGATTACTGGTTATTTTGCAATGAGTCAAAGTGATTTCCTTTCAAAGATTCACACTAATCCTTGGTCAGCACTGCTATTTCATGAGGAAGCACGCCTACATTTGGCCTCCCTGAAAACCTGTCTGTGTGGATGTTCCCTGATGCTGAGGACATCCATTCACATCTTGCACCATTACCTATCTTGCTTCTAACACACTGTTTGTGGTGCAGGGAAATCCATAGAACAGTCAAATGACGTTGCTTCCAGGCCTGCCACATGTACACAGCTGGAGTCATAAGGTTAAATGAAAGTGGTGTCTGTGTTGGAAAGCAATGTTGACAGAGCTGATAATCACCTGATGTGAAACTTCAAAAAGGCAGGAGGGAAGATCCTTTTAAGCAGTTTTCTATGTCTGTCTTTAGATTGCTCTCAGCTTGTCCACATTTGTGTCAAAAAGTTCTTTACTGCAAGTTTGACTGATGAGCCCAATAGCGCAAGCGAATGGTTATGATATGCCTAGAATGAGATTTCTTCGGGATCTCTAATGCGAGTAATTAAAAACTTGATGCTATTGGAATTCTTGAACCATGTATCAGAACAAGAAGAACTATACTATTTGCAGTGAAACTTTAGAACATTTCCACTGAAGCAAAATAATAAAACTAGGTAACACTTTCTAGACACTGGGCATGCAAGCATTACCTGCTTTCCCACCATATTCCCTACCAACCACCACCCCAGCTTAACCCAGTGTCCCCTTCAAGACAGGGAGATTGAGCACATGTTACTATACCCTCTTCTCAGAGAACTCTCTGCTGCTCCTATTGTCAGGTCAACTCCCACACGTGGTTCAGGAAGCTCTAACTGCACCGAGCACTATTGGCTATAAGCCTTCGTGCAGAAAGTGTTCCACATTTATTGGTAGGGTTATTTTGATTAAAATCTATCACCTACCAGAAGCAGTAAGCTCCTTGAAAGTGGAGTCAGTGCCATTACTGGTTATCACTACACTCAAGATCCCTGAGGCAGTGCCTGGTACTTAATACATAGTTGAAGAAATAGACAAATGCATGGCTGTATAGTGAATCAATGTACTAGAATTTAAGATTTAAAACAAGGTATCATGTTTTAGACTTGAACTGTTCAAAATTAACTTTGATTCTGAGGGAGCTCAATACCTTAGACTCTGTGGAGACCCCACATAGGCATGTGAAGTACTTTGAGCTGAAAAAAATGGATTCCTTGGAGGAGAAGCTTTGATCTTTCCCTTAACCTTTTTATCTTCTTAATCACCATTCCCCCAGTCCTCTCCATCCACCCTGCATTTAATAGTGATTGTTCCCTAAATACTAAGAAGAAGGTAATTTGCGAAGGTCTTCCAAATCATAGAAACCTATCTTTACTCTCAGGGTAAAGATAAGACCATCCACTTCTTCTTCCCCCTTGACCCCTGGGGCCCTTTAGCACTGTTCCTCCGTGTAAGATTTAAACTCCATTTTCCCCATCTGAAAGTGAGACCTGCCCGATCATTGCGGCTCCCTGTGTGTTTGCTATTAAACCCATTTGATGCTTTTTTGATGGTTTCAACCAGCCTGAGAAGAACCTGAGAGGAGGGAAAAGGGAATTCCACCCCTTTGGACCCTACAATTGACATTACAAAGAAGTTAACTCTTTGGACCAAACCCTTTCAAACTATCTGATGAACTTTAATTCACTTGGAAAACTGAGTTTAAATGTCACCTACTTTGGGCAGCCTTCACTCATTCTCTTAGTCCATTTTAGATGTCTTTTTCCTGTTCTCTGACAGCTCTGGGTTAATGTGTCTACATTAGAAAAATAAGCATATGCTCTCTGAGGGTACCTCCTGTTTGTAGTCTATAAGCAGTTAATGCAGTGCCTATCATAGAGAAGTTGTCTCGTAAGTGTTAGGCTGGCTCAGAAAGACGGGACAGCGGACAGGGACAGCGGGCATGCCCGGGAAAAAGGTGGATGACTTCAGAATAAGGGATGCGACCCCCACACCTGGATTCACAGGGCCAATCCCCAATCGTGATATGGGAAGCCCGCGAAATTCCTCTGCTTAAAGAGCCGGTCCCCCTTTGTTCTGTGCGTGACTTCCCCAGGCCCGTTTTGCGGACTTGGGAGTTGCGCCCGGGAGCGCAAAGTCCAATAAAGCCCTGACTATTCTGCTTTCTGTCTGACTGAACTTTTCTCCTTGCGGAGCCTAGAAAAACCTTACAGTAAGCATTTCTGAATAAATTAGTGTCTCCCCCTACCAATTATCAAAACTGGTAGACATTGAGTTTTATTATTCTCTTTTAGCATGCAAATACTATCTTCCAATCCTTTCACAATAAATGCTATTCCCATAAATCTTTTTTTTTTTTTTTTTTTTTTACCCTAAGATGGATATTGAAAATGAATGGGAAGAAGTATAGAATTTTGTTCTTTTCTTTTTCATGAATTTAAGATTTCTTTTGACTTTAAGAGCGAAGAAATGAACATTACTTTGATAACTTCTCTTTCTGATCCATGAAATAAGCTTTCTGATCCAGTAAATAAGGTTTACTCCCTTGGTTGGTCTGGAGGTTATAATTTTAGCTCCATTTCTCTTCTCTCTCTCCTTTCTCCATTTCTCTCTCTCTCTTTCTCTCTCTCCATTCTCTTTCCCTCCCCTTCTCTCTCTCTCTCCAGTAAATGAGGTCATTCATCTTCTTGAGTCACAAATGCTTTGTTTGTAAATGACAATGAAGGGTTCGATGCTTCTAAGTCACCACTAGTTCTTGTGCTGCCCTCTCTGAGTCAGTGTTTCCATAGTATCATGTTGCTCCACCGGACCAGGTGTTTCACATCTTGTTCAATGACTGCAAACTGAAACCCTTCCCCATGAATGTTTAATGAACTTAAGGGAATGCCACGCACAGACAATTCATTTGTTAAACACTGCAATTTGCCAAGAATTTCAAGTAGTTAAGCTGGGATTCAAGATAAAACAAAGACAGTTTTGCCTGAGATGGTAAGTGAATCGGTAATTTTCCTTTCCTAGTACTGCATGTACATGGATAACCTGTCACCCTCCATGAAGTAGAAATAAATGCCTGCTGGGGAAGGTTGGTGACAGAACTCCTATGCTAGGAATTCAGAATTTCCTAATGATCGCTTTAGACAACTTGAGTTTGGGCTCTGGGTTTCCTCACCACTCTTGATACTTGTGTAGGATGTGTTTCCTGTTGTGGGGGGCTCTTGTGGGCATTGTAGGGTGCCTCTCAGCACCCTGGCCTCTACTCAGTAGAAGTCTGCACCATTTCCTTCCCAAGCTGTAACTCGAAAGTGTTTCTAGACTTTGCCAAATGTTCTCCGAGACCAAACTGCCCCATAACCACTGAGTTATAAGGTCTGGGGCTGGCTCTCAGCTATTTTCTAGCTTTCTAGTGGAGGCTGACTTTTTCAAGTTTAGAGCCCCATTTGCCTTGTCTTCCTATTAGGGGTGTAAAATAAGTCATTATTCTTAGGGCTAAATGAGACACTATATTCACATTATTTAGTATGATTCTACGTATACACCAAGTATATGCTATTTGCTGTTACTATTATCACGCTATCATTTTTTGCTATTGTCAATGACATTTCTTCATAGCTCTTGCTGGAAGAAAAAAAAACCTACAAAGGAAAAATGTTTTCACAAATTGTCTTCAATATCTTTCCACTTTATTATGCATACAGAAAGTCTTAGTCACACATCAGATTACTGCTTATCCCAGCCCTTGCGCTGCATGGCCTCCCATCGCACAGATGCCCTGTATACTGCTTCTTATACAACTTAGGAAAATGTTCTTAAAATTTTCAGTTCTGTTTAGTGGATTATTTATGTCTATTCTCCTTTAGTATTTTCTTTTCTTTATTTTTAAAAGAAAAGGTGCAGGCAGAAATGAAGGCAGGCAAGCAGGCAGACAGGAAAACAGAGAAGGAAAAAGCACTATATCTATTTTTTATTTAATTGTTCATCGTGGTTGTTCCTCCTGCCTTGGGTTGCCAACCCAGGTCTTTGGGATGTCTGTGGACTGTGCTCTGCCAGAGGCAGTGGACTCGTCCATCAGAACATTAGGATACACATTTATTAGTGTTTTCCACCATAACACATGGCATCAAAACTTGTGGTCAAATTGTTATTTGATTCTTATGATAAAATCATGAGCAAGAGAATCAGGACATAATTCACCGAAGATGGAATCTGATGAGAACTATGTGGCCAGAGATTACACTACACGCTCTCATAAATAAATGTAAACTTAAAATAAAACAGCATTCTCTTCTATTAAATTAGCAAAAGATATATTGACAAAGGGATAACAAAGCGGGTGGTGTCTCACATTGTTTTCTAGCACAAATTGATATGCCTTTGGGAAAACAACTTGTTCCTTCCAGGCTATTCTTGTTAAAGAAACATGCTCAAGTAGTCACTTGATCCCACGTTGGCAATGTGGAGAACACCTTGCTGATATACATAAGTCTCTTCAACGTACCTTGTTCTTTTTTTTTTTTTTTTTTTTTTGTCCTTAAATGTCTTCCTCTCATATACACACTCTGCTTGAACTCCCAATTTCTGCCTCTCTCTTTAGGCTGGCAATCCCTTGGAATGCATTAGCCTAGCTGAGTACACCCAAACTCAGAGACCAAATAATCTGCATATTCTCTTTATACAAAAATGAATATAAAACGATGCCTTCCCACATTCAATCTTGGATACTGAGAGGATAATCCCATGGGGCCTGGCCACTGCTGCCTGTGTTAACATACAACATGTTGGAGAAGAGCATGCTGGAGAGGAGGAAGGAGGAGAAAATAAAATAAAACCATATGCACCTGAAAGTCTTTCACATGACAGAAGCCCTATAGTCATTTCTTTATTGCTATTTCAATGCTAATAATTCCAATCAAATATTGGTGGGGGGGTGCTGTTGGAGAACACATCAGTGAAGAGTTTGTTTCAATATTGCTTTAACAGTAAATAATAGAAAAGAACATGAGTGTCTACAAGGAGGGAAAGGATTAGATAACTGTGAAGTAGCCACCTTGTGGACCATTATGCTCTCTCTTAAATGAGTTTATGGAGATCACAGAGGAAACTTTAAAGGCTACTAACCCTATAAAGGTAGAATAAGAGGATACAAAACTATGTGCTAGTTGCAGTCCTGATGAATATACAGGGACTGACAAACACTCTCTTCGAGACCAAACTTTAGACAGGGTCTTCAGAATCCACTTTTTGACTATGCCTCAGGAAATCTGTCTCATAAAATCTGCGGATTCTCAGCACAATGATTCCATTCACCCTCCCCCACACGAAAAGACATGAATAAACTCTAATGAAATTACTAACAGCTAAGGCTACTTCTCTAGGATGGCCCCAGTCCCTCTTAAAGAGTCTGACTGAGGAAAACCATCAACATCTCCAAGTTTCTGAAAGAATTTACTGTGTGTTCTTTTCAACCCTAAGGATAGGGCCCTGACTTTCTTTCTTACAGCCTTTACTAAAGAGGATTTACAATGATAAAAAAATTTTCTTTGTCCCTTTGAGATTCATATGTGTCTCCTGCATCTCAGGATTGCCTTTCTCTCGGACCTGGAATCTACTTCTTTAAAATGTAATTACTGTGGTTTTTATTTGCATTTCTCTGATGAGGAGTGATGCAGAACATTTTTTCATGTCTCTGTAAGTCACCTATGTGTCTTCTTTAGAAAGGTGTCTATTCAGTTTTTCTGCTCATTTACTGAAGGGGTCCTTTGTTTTTTTGTTGTTGGGCTGTGTGAACTCTATGTTTTGTAGATTGAACTCTCGTATGATGTATGTTGTGCAAATATCTTCTCCTGTTCTGTGCTACCTTTTTGCTTTAGTGGTGGTTTCTCTTGCTGTACAGAAGTTTTTCAGCTTGATGTAGTTCCAATTAAATCCCAACAAAAATTCACAAGACACAAGATTGGGTACCAGAGTGAGAGAAGGGTGGAAAGGCAGGAGGGAACAAGGTGGTGGAAAGGACACTGATTTTGGTGGTGAGTGTGGTGTGAAACAGACTGAAGTGCAATTCTAATGTCTTGAAATAAATATGGCAATGCAAACAAAAGAAATAATAAAATTATTAATAAGAAAATAAAATGTAATAATTAGGAAGGATAGGGCTTCTGTGTCCCAATTCTGGGGAAGCACAGAATCTTAAATTCAATAATTACCAACTGACAGACACAGCTGGCCTAATTGTATTTATAGTCACCAACTAACTCTTGCAATTTTCACTTCCCTGACTTTGTCAAGTCTCGACTGAATCCTTACCCAGTTTCCTCAGTCTCTCTTTAAAATGCCCAGTCACTCTGTATAAACTGAAGTTGAGTTCAGCTCACACTGCGCTCTCTTCTGTAATGCAATGGTATATTACTGACTAAAATCTGTTCTTACCATTGTAACTAGAGGCTGGCCTTGCTTATTTCTGTCAAGTCCAGTTGCTGAGAAATTGAAGTCTTCCATTACTATGGTTGATTTATGGTGGTTGGATAAAATTCACTAGAAACCATGAGCAAATGCATTCTCTCTATTTCAGAAAAAAAAGCATTCGCTACATAATCTTGAATAAAAAGTTTAACAAAACTTTGTTGAGAAGCAATTCTGATTTATGAATTCCACATTAAACGTCTAAGTACATCTGTTATGTACGACATAATGGCGATTTTTTTGGGTAATGATTTCTTAGAATCACAAATTATGTATAAATTCCTAGCGATTTAAGCATTTGGAGGGGCGTGAATGTGTCCTGGGTGATTGCATATTATACTCAAATACTAGGTTTATGCCATGGCCTTTGTTTCTTTGTTTTGTGCCCAGAATCTGAAAATGTAACCTTATGTGAGGGCAAAGAATTGCTGCCCCAAGAAGAATATTTCAGTGTGTCTTAGGCAGCATTTGCTTGTTATTAACGTAGTGTTTTGCAATATATCTCAGAAACGATTAAAATTACTTTAGAAATAATTTAGGTTTAAAAAATTTTGCATTTAACTTCAAGTTCCTGTATCTGTTTAGGACCTAGTGTTAGGAATACTGACTTTGGTACAACTCTCACCTTTGACTTCTATCACATACCTTGGACTTCCCAAAGATAGTATACATTCTTGGGGTCCCATGGATTTATTATTTCTATTTGTTCTAGTGTCTTGTTCGTAACTCTTTGAATATCTGATGAAACTTTTATATTACTCAAAACCTAGTTCAAACCTGACTTGTATTGTGAGGCTGTCTCTATGCCTGTTCCTACCTCGTTCCCACTGGCCTCCTCTTCTTCAATCTCTGTTACAATGTCAGCTGTATCAGCCCACATACCCCCTCTGGTTCTGGTCATTGTACTCCTTATTATATTCAAGTCCATAGGGTGGGGGAACATTGCATCACTGCTGCCTGTTACAATTTCTCACATAAAGTAATGATCAGTATGTGTTTATGGAACAAACTATTGAAGTTCTTTTTGCTACCAGAGATTAATTTCTATTACAGATTATAATCAAGAGCTGAGATTTCATTTTTCTCTCCTCTAATACACATGCACATGCACACATATAGGACTGCAAGATGAGTTAAGTGAATATTTACAAAGTACTGAGTAGGCTCCCAGGCTCCCCATCCTCTTTGT
Source organism: Solenodon paradoxus (assembly GCA_004363575.1). Lineage (NCBI taxonomy): Eukaryota > Metazoa > Chordata > Mammalia > Eulipotyphla > Solenodontidae > Solenodon > Solenodon paradoxus. Next base: position 523,666 of record RJWH01000264.1, on the reverse strand, counting down.
ACTGGGAGAACTGAGCTGGGTTCTGGAAGATACACAGGTCTGTGTAGGATAAGTCTCTCTAAATTTTGTTCAGACAGAGTTCTCAAAAAATGTCTAGAGCAGGTTTTTTCCCCAGTATATGTCACCTTAGCATGAGGTACTAAAAGGCAATGGAGGCTCTGCTGGTCTCCAGAGGAACTGCTACTGGTACTTGAAATAATAAAAGTGATCTAGATATAGAATTATCTCCAATAACCTCTCTTAAGGAAGGGAAAACATCCAGAGTCAACGTTCTGTCATATGAGGTCACATAGAATGTAAGTCTTTGCTTGATATCCAGAATGCATGCAAATTCATGTAAAGTCTCTATATGTCTATAGTTAAATGTGTTCCTTTTCTCCTACTAATCTATCTGAAGTTAATTGTTGGCTCCACCAGTCCTACAGAACCATAGAGGGATGGGGAAATTTTCCCTGCACCCTGACATATGCAACTTACATTTTGCAGCTGAACATGATTCTTCACCAAGTTCTCGGACTTTGCCACGGTGCTGGATGCTCTAAGACTGTAGTTTTTACCATTTTGTGGTTCTTTTAGCTGCTCTTGGATTTGTTTAGCTTGTTTCCTGCAGGTTTAAATAAATAAATGCATCAATAATTACACCAATTTATCTTACTCATAATTTTGAGATTCATTCATTCCCAATGTCTATGTTTATCATTTGTTAAAGCAAGATAAACTCAGTTATCAAGAGAATTTTTCCTCATATTCAGCCCCACCAAGAAATACTTCCAATTCAGAGAAATTGGTATTATCCAGGATCATGCAAGGATTCACACTATATGACACTCTAAAGGCAGACAGAAATATGACTGCTTGTCCTGGTCCGCTTGGATTCAAGAGTTGCAGGAGCTTAATTGCAAATAATTGGAACTCCTCCGGAGAAGTGAGCAACAAAAAAACACAAAGCTTGGGCCTCACAACCACATATCACATAAATTACAAAGTTACATTTATATCTGTGTCATTCAGATATGTGTAGCTTGATGACATACAAGCTGTAACAGGTACATTTCATCTTCTATAGTTTAGAAACAAGTCATTTACTACCAGCATCCGTGAATATAAAGATTTACATTCCTACTTTGAAGTCATAAAGTGAGTTAACTGTTAAAGAGTGCCTACTATGTGCCAAGCATCATTTTAAGTGCTTTACCTGTCTAACTCACTTATTACCGACAATAATTATTTGTAATGAGGTAGTAATCCTATACTCACTTAACAGGATATGAAACCGCAGGACAGAGAAGTTTAATAGTTTGCCCAGAACCACACAACTAGGAAGTGGTGGGGCCAAATTTGATCCCAGCCTTGCTGGCTGTATGTGGACTCTGCACCTTCACCAAGGATCAGGATAGTCAAGCTACTACCTTCTGCTCCCACAGCTTTTCAGGGAGACAGCTGAGATGACTTTTGATTTTGGACTCCAAGTTCGGTGCTCCTGCCTGCATTGTGGGGTGACGACAGTTTGAGTCAGTGAGCAGCTGTGCCAGGAGGATGTAACAAATTACTGCCTCATTAGCTGCTCTCTCCCAAGAGCTTCAGAGCAATTCTCCATAAGCCAAAGACTCAGTACCCATAAAGAGAAAACAAGCAGCTTTGAACTCATCCTTCCTGAATTTTTGCTTCCTCCCCAAGGTCCTTGCCTTTGGTGGGACATGTGCTTTCTTGCAGTGAGCTTCCCCAGACAGGCAGCACTCTATAAAGCACGGTATCAGAAGGACTGGGATTTGAATCCCAGCTCAGTCACAAAGTTCTGTCCCAGTTTTGTTTTGAAGTCCTGATCAAATGACTGATTTCCTAAATTTCTCCGAGTCTCAGCCTCCTCATCTTGAAATACAGTTTGCAAAAGATGCCTTGCATTGATACCATACAAATGAAATTTGAAAGGACATATCAAGTGCCAATCTCCACCCATCTCATCACTAGCAAGCTCAGTCTTATGGGCAGATGGAATTAGAACACTGGCCCCAAAATAAAAGAAAGAAAGCATATGAATTGCCTCTTTCACAAGCAATCACAGTATTTGCTACAGGATTTGGATCCTCTGGCATGATTACCTCTGTTAAATTTCCAACACCAGTGTGATGTAGCTCTTTTGTTTAAATATTTTTTTATCTTTTCGATTATTTGAGGGACTTTTATCTCTAGTACTCAGTTGCTTGAATCTATTTGTAATTATGTACTTCCTAACAGCTAATCTGTTAACCTATAGTGAAAAATAAATCTATCAAATCAGCATTTTAAGAAGTGCATTACAGCCACAAAATCTTATCAGAGACTTATTGATAAAGCAAACAGGACACCAGGAAGTCCCACCAGACTAAAACCATCACGGAACAGTCAAAGGAGGCTGGCATAGAGTAAGTGCCCAATCACTCTTCTATGAATCAAATAGTAGAAATAAACACCCTTTTCAGCAATTATATAACTCAATGTCTCGGAAATGTAAAATTTCTAGAAGAATTTTCCTTATAAAAATTTCTGACCACACTTCCCAAAATTAATTTTCATAATTTTTCTTCCTTTTCCGCTCTTCTCACTCAAGTTCCGAGTCACCAATAACCCGGGATAAGTGCACTTTCATTTCAGAGTCTGATTTTCTCTGTCATCCGTCCCCTCTCACAAACACACACAGTTTTACGTTTTTCTCTTTCTTTCAACAAATGGGAACAGAGGAAATAAGCAGAGTCTGAATGTAATACCATTAGCTCTCTCATGAGAGCAGTTGTTCTGAGAAGACAAGCTATGGGCATTGCACACCAGGACCCTGCTAGCTAACAATGTCAGTGCTAAAATTTTGTAGTTTATTGACTTTTAAGTTTCTCTGGCCTAATTCGTGAGAAAGAAATGAGAGATAAGCTGTGGAATATTCAGCATCACAGGTCTGCTGGTAGACATTATTTGCTACGACGCAGGTTAGGTTCCTGGGGAAATAGACACAGGTAGGGAGAGTATACAAGGTATTTTTTATTAAGGAGGGCCTTAAAGGTCAGCACTTATGGAAGTGGAGGGAAACAAGCAAGACTGGGTAGAGGGAGATGTTGGAATATGATTCAATCTTAGTGAAAACCTCAGCAAACCCAACAGAGAGTCTGAAACTGTCATGGTCTTGTACCCCAAGTTGTGGTAAAATTTAGACCTTCAGCATCTCCGAGTGACCTGTGATCAGATGTGGGCTGTCTCACGGCAGTGCATGTGATAGCACCTGGGAGACTAAGACCTTTACTGCCGAAGAGAATCATGTCAGTCTATTAGAACATCATTGTCCATCCTTAAGAGGAATTCTTTGTTATCAAAAATATATTATTCAGAGAGTGATAACCTATAGTCAGGTAGGCTTATACTATGTGTTCTTTTCGCTGGTTCCACAAATTCTGCTATTTTCCTCCTGTGTTTCTCTCAGTTGGGATCTTTATTTGTTTCAGCTTCTGCCACCGAAACATCTCTCCTATCCCAATCTATTTTTAGACTTGAATCATGTCTTGCATTTCTCACTCCTACAAGGAGTCCCATTAACAACCCTATAGGATTTCTTTCCCGTGAGAGTTGAAAGTGAAAAAACAAAACTTAGAATAATGTATAGTTGCCACATGAGCCATGTCAACTATATTTGAAAATCTCAATTAACAGTGCTGTGAACTACTTATAGGAATATAATGGCTTATTGGGAGTGCTAAGATTGGTTTCATTGTGTCCTTTAAAGTTGTTGGGAGTTCAAGTAATCAGAAAATCTCTCAACTTAAGAAGGCATTCTAGATGCAGAAGGACTTCTATATTATCATACTATCTATCTTCAAATATTCATTGGTTAACAACTTGCTATAATCTTTCCAATGAGGTCATGACATACCACGAGTGACAAGAGAATGGAGAAAGGACCAGAATGGAAGAATATGAGGGTTACATGTAAATAAAACATAAATGAGAAGACAATGTGAGCTTTGGTATATGTTCTGAATCTCTTTGGGCAGGCATATATTCCAGTATATAGGATGGAGGTTTAAGTGAATTTGTTTGGAAACCAGTAACAGAAAATTCCTAGAATCCTGGAAGACTTGGGGCCTCTAAGATGAAGTACAAACAAAAATTATATACACATAAACACCTTACAGCATATGTGAAAGTAAGCAAAAATCAAGGCAGGGTCTGCTTATGATGTAATCACCAGCAATTTAGAAGGGGAATTAGAAATCTAGAAATGAGCACAATGAAACTCGTGCTAGAGTTTGTTAAAAAATTTACATTGCTTTCATCAGTACAGATTAGATACTTGATGTGGGGTCTAGCATTTCTGTCTGTCGAAAGAAAAATAAAAGAAAAACCATGCCTGAAATTGTACTAGAAGGAAGAAATACACTCGAGGTCTCTGACAGATAAATAATTCCAGTTAAATGTTCTTTAATAAAAATACATTTGACCGCCCCTGACCCTGGGTCTTGAACCCAGGTCCATGGTTCTTATAACCTGTGTTTTGGTCACTGGAGCAACAGAGTGGGGAGGGGTGACACTTTCTAAATTACTTACTATCTCTAGATTTACTTCTTTCATTTTTATTTTAATAAAAATGTGTCCCAGATGGGCAGGTAGATGGACAACAGCAGCCTGGTTAGCAGCCCTCCACTGACTTAGCCCTATGAGCTAACGGTAATGAATCTGATGTTGAATAATGTTTACATTAAGCATCCTGACACCTTGTTGAGCCCCAAGAGATGTTCTCCTCAGAACCTACATGCTGCCCAGAGAAGGGGAGACTGACAGCTCAGGACTCAGAAGTCTTCCAGTTATCCAGCTGTTCTTGGTTCTCTGGTTGTTATCATCAGTCTTCTGTTTAAATGTGGTACAATTACAAATTATACTCTAAAAATATGTGATGAGTTGCTTCTTCATAGTACTTTGCTTTTGTTAAATACAAAAATTCATTCTTTTACACAAGAAGAGACCCTCCTTCTGTCCCGCCCAGTGTGATTCTCCTTCTGGAACTCCAGTGCATGTTTTTCACTTTGTAGTTACTCAGCCTCTATGTTGCAATGTGGACCTCCCTAGTTGTTAACAATAGCAAGACTTTAATGAGAATTTACTTTTTAAAATTCTGTACGATGCTCTGTATAATACCCTTGGATGCAATCCCTAACACATTCTATCAGGTAGGTACTATATTTGGTCATTTATTACCAACAAGGAAAAAGAGCTAAGGATTGAATGTAATTTGGCTAGTAATACATAACAAACAAGTTGAAACCTGAACATTTAAATATAGGTATGATTGATGCATGTGAAATCCTGACCATCCCACGTGGCATACCGTGCCCTGGGTTGTTTCAGAGCATGACATTCCTGATTCGCTCTCAGGAGTTTCACCAACTAGTGGGAGCATCATGTGAGCCTTGCAATATGGTGGACTGTGGAAATTCAAAGAATTTACCTGCAATTTCCTACCATGTGGCATTGACAAATTAATATTTTAGAATAGATGCTAACATTTTTAAAACAGTAATAATGAACAATTCCATTTGCTGTGAGAATGGAAAGATAGTAATTTGAAAAGCCCAGTGTCATTGACAAAGAGTAAGTGCTTAACAGTGAACAATACTGTCACAGTCAAGAGTCGTTTAGGAGATGTGGCAGTTAAATGCAATGTGTTATCCTAAATGGATCCTGAAACAAAAAAGGCTCAGATTTCCTTAGGCTAAAAACCAAGGAAACCTGAAAGCATAAACATTGGTGAGTATCAATATTTTTCCATTAAATGTGACACATGCTACATATTAATAATATAAGATACTAATAATAGGGAAGCTGGGTCTGGGATGATGGGATCTATCTGTGAAATTTTCACAGTAATTCTGAAAAATCTCAATCTATTCCAAAATAATTTAATAATAATAATAGCTACTAATTTCGGATTCATACCTGAGTTTCCACTTTTTTAAAGATCATAATTGCTGTTCTTTTTAAAGAACATATACAACATGTAGGCAGGTATCATGGACTATATGTGGAAATGGATCCATTTTTAGAAGAGCAAATGAATAGAAAAATATAGGTCTGATGAAAAGCAATTACACATTGGCTTGGATTTCAGACAATCTGTAAGAACAGAATCGGTGCCAACTTCTGAAGACTTGCATGCTTTACAAGAAACCAGAGGATTTAATGTTTGTATGTGCATTTCTTATTTGAATGCAAATTATATCATTTCAAGAAAAAAATACCTCTATCAAAGTTCACCTGAAATATGTGTATAGATACACATACATACATGTATATCCATATATACATCTATGTGTATATATATTATTCTACTTTATTAGTCCAACATAAGCACCTTTATCTGCAGAAGATTTACTTATCTTGGCAAAATTAGTATAGAATATATTTGAGATGTGTACATCAATTAATAAACCAAGGTAGATTTTATGGTATTCATATTTCCTATTTGGCTAAAACCTTATGTGTAACAGTTAAAACCATTATGAAAAGAAAAGTGTGTTTTTCGTTGTTTTTATCAGAATGGACTAGATACTAACTGATAATATTCAGGTTTGCAGCAATGAACCTCCTGTTCGAAAGAGTTAGTCTCACAGTAGTACAAAGACTTGAACCTTTCACATAGGCAGGTAATAAAAAAGTACAAAGAACACGGACATGAATGATCACTATGAAGATCAAAGAATACCTCCCTCCACTCACGCACATGCACACACAGGTTGTGCACACTCACTACAGCCTACAGAAGACTCTAGGTCATCTGTAGATATTTGACGTACCCATTTGTACCAGACCCCTCTACTTGGAGCAAGCTGAGTATGTAATGAAAGAAATTAACCTTCCAACACTTGAGAGAAATGGTCTTACTTGCTTTTGAAGTAGAATGCTGCACAGAACATGCCGACGATGACAATTCCAAAGATGATACATGAAATTGACAGCACTTGCCTTTGATAAACTTCTTCACTCTCTGTGAATTTGAAAAACAAAATTAGAATGGATGTTAGAAGGACACAGAAGAGACAATCTTCATCCTCGTACTTCTGAGCTGGTAGGAGTCTTTCAGAGCAAACCTTTTTCATTCCTGTCATGAATAGAAAAACATGAGGAAGTTATTATGATTCAATTTCTTTGCAATGACCTATAAGGTAGCGGGTGTTTTGTTTTTGTTTGGTTTTGTTTTTGCATGGCTAAATCAGAACTCAGAGATAAATATCACAATTATGAATCCTATTATCCAAGACATTCCTTAACTTTGGACATAGTGGGTCATATATTTCAAAAATTATGATGGAGCCTAATATAATCTACTGTGGAAAAATGATGTGTCCCTCAGAACTTTTCTGTGCAAGTAATGATTTTCAATTTATTTTATGTGATACTGATGTCTTTTTTCTGATTTGGTCCTTAGCTGTCATTTTACCATTCAATGACCTGCTACTATCGTTGATATTACTCATGAAAGAGGACTTTGATAAGCATGTGGATATGTTATTCATCTACTTTGTGACTTCTTCTATAACAGTGATCTGGTACAGTCATCTCAGTATGTTTTACCAAGTCATATCCTGAGCTTCTTGTCACCAGAAACAATAAGAATTCAAAAATAATTTTGAAAATTTTCAGCCAGTACCATTTATATGCCCAGTTCACTTCTGTAATATGTCTAATGAAACAGTTCCCCATCCCATCAACTCCTTTTTATTCATAAACTCCAGAATTTTCTCTGTTAATTATCTTCTATATCTTCATTTTTGTAGAGCAAAGAAAATACTGTCCATTATTATAGTCATTCACTCTCTTGCAAATACCCTCAATTGCAAAATCTTTCTCCTCTTTTACCCATTTGGCACAATAACTGTGTACAAACCTGAGAAATGACCTTTATACTTTGGCCCTTGAGTAGCTCAGAATTAAAAGAGAAGAACTGCACTGCTGGGAGGATCGGCATGAACAAGTTTGACAACTGAATGTTTTAGTAAAAATTTAATAGTGACTAACAATTTCATCAGCTTAATGTTTCTAATGATTCCGCAGACCTTCTCCACACTTCTCAAACCTCTCATTTGCTCTCCTCTCTCATTCCCAGGTCATTTGCATATGTTACAAAGCAAAGGAAGTCAGTATACAAGAAATTATGTCCATGTCTAACACAAAACTGATTCCATCTGTATCTGTTCCTTTGTTTCTCTTGTATTAAAAGAGCAGTAGTTCTCAAACTTCAGTGTGCTTGCAGTCATTTTGAAGGTGATTAAAGGATATATCATCACCTACTTGTTTTCCAGAGTTATTAACTTTAGTAGGTCTTAAGTGGGGACATAGGATTTGCATTTTTTAAAAGTTCCCAGGTGATCTAATGCTACTGGTCTGTGAAACATAATCTGAGAATCACCGAACAGTCAAAGAATCTTCAGAACCATCTGTCAACTATATAAGGATAACCTGAGGGAAATATGCTTTTTAGTGTTAATGCCAACTTTGGTATACATTTTAGATCTTTGAAATCAAAATATTTATTTAAAAGAACAGTTTCAGGGGTTTATAATTACACACTAAAGTTAGAGAATGACTCAATCAGAGAAAGCACTCTATTTTAATATAGAAAAATTCCTTTGGATACTCTCATCTTCTATCATATAGGATCTTCTCATTATTGAAAACCAAAGAAGGGACACATGCCAATTAATTCTATGATGCCAATATTTCCTTTACATTAAGACCAGACAAGGACATAAAAAGAAAATAAAATTTTCCTTCATTTATGAGCTGTAAAATTCTAAATAGAATTTTAGGAAATAAAATTCAACAAGATGTTAAAAGTAATATATCATGACCAAGTGGAATTTATACAAGGAATGTAATATTGGTTTAACATTTAAAAATTAACCAATGTGAATCAAAATTTAAAAGACTAAGAAAAATAATACAATTATTAGATTATTGGGAGAAAATTTCTTAACAAACTCTGACATTAATTCCTAATTAAAACTCTCAAAAAAGGGATAAAAGAGAACTGACTCCTCTTGAGAAAGAACCTCTATAAAAAAATCTATATGTAATTATAAAAGACTGAATGCATTTCCTCTAAGATCAGGAATACAGAAGGAATATCTGTCCTTATCACCTTTCTTCAACATCATATTGGAGGTTTAGTCAATAGAATAAGAAATAAAATCCATTCAGGTTGGGAAAGTGAAAGAAAAATTACATGTGCTCTCACACAATATGATCACAAAAGTTGATTAAATCTACAAAGAGCTTGTATAATATTAAATAAGCTTTCAAATTTGAAGGATACAATGTTGTCAGATAGATGATACCAAAATTAAATTTTTTATTTAATAGCAACAAAGAAACAAATAAAAGTATCATTTACAGTCAAAATGTATAAAGTACAGAGATAATTTGACAAAAGGACACACAAGTCCTTTGCACTTAAAACTACCAAACATTACTGAAGGAATTTAAAAAGATCTCTCCATTAAGAGATATATCATGTTTATATTAAATGGCTCAATATTATTATTAAGAGGCTAATTCTTCTAAAATTTTTAAAGGTACAGGTAGGAATGAAGGCAGGCAAGAAGAGAGAGGATGAAGTCCCTGATTTTTTAAATTTTTATTTAGTTGTTCACACTGGTTGTTTCCCACTGGACCCAGGACTTGTAACGAGGGTTATGTGGCTTGGGCTCGTTTGGAGGTGCTTGATCCAACTGCTAGTCTACCAGTCTATGCCACGTCTCCTCAATTTGATAGAGTACAATTCTATTAAAAATCTCTGGAGACATTTTATTGCTATTGTAGAAGCTGACAAGCTGATTACCATGTTATATGAAAATGCAAAAAAATGAGTAGGCAAAATGAGTTTTGTAGACAAAGTAACAAAGATGAAGGACTTAATACTTTATTCTAAGACTAGCTATGAAGTTATAGTAATCAAGGCAATATGGCATTGGTCCCCTTACAAACAGGTAAGTCAATGGAACATATAAGAAACTACAGACATACCTGCATGTAAACAGGTGTATATCTGTACACCTGTACACACACACACACACACACACACACACACACACACACATACATACAAATATAGGGTTTTTCATAAAGATGCCAAGAAAATTCAGCAATTCAGTAAGAAAAGGATTTTTTAAAATATAACATTGCAATAATAGTAAAGCCATATCCACAAAATGAACTTTCGCTCTAACCTCATTACCTATTCAAATACAAGCTCACAGAGAACAGCAAAATTTAATATAAAATTTCATCCTATGAAACTTGTAGAATAAAATATAGAAACAAATTTTACTAATCATGAATTTGGCAAAGATTCCTTAACTCTAACACAAAAGATGAAATTACAGTTTTTTAAACCAATAAAATTTATTTTATAAAAATTGACAATGTTTATTCTTCAAATGACACCATTATGAAAATGAAAAGGCAATGCATATTGGGTTGGAAGGGGATATTTGCAAGAAAAATTTCAGCAGTGGACTTGTATCTGTAATATATAAAGATCTCTTACCATTTAAAAATATGAAGAAAATCCAATGCAAAAAAAAAATGGACAAAATATTTGAAAGAACACTTCTTCTAAACATACATGTATGGCAAAAAAGTACGTAAAAAGATGTTCAACATTATTACTCATTATGAAAATTCATTTATTATGAAAATTAAAGTATACTGAGATATATCATCCCCACCAGAATGACTAAGATCAAACTTTGATTATATCAATCCTTAATAAAAAATTTGGAGAATTTTGAACTCTAATGAAATTCTGGTTGAAATTTAAAATGATCTAACAGAAGCAATAGTTTCACAGAAAGTTAAACATACACTTACCTTATAATACAGTTATACCACTCCTAAGTGTTTACCCAATATAAATGAAAGCATGAATTTATTTTGTACATAAATGTTTATAGTAATTTTATCTGTGTAGTCAAATATTGGAAACAATTTGAATTCCCATTAACAGGTAAACAGGTAAACAGGTAAACAAATGGGGTATTATTCATACAATGGATGATTACTCATCAATAAAAAGAAAGGAATGATTTACAGACTCAATAATACAGATCATTTCAGAATACTTAAGCTGAGCGCAATAAATCAGGTAAAATGGGTATACGTTTTATTATTCCAGTTGTATAAAATTCTGGGAAATAGAAACTACTCTATAGTCCCAAGAAGCATGTAAATGAATGCTGGGGGTGAAGCGTAGGCAGGGGTAGAGGAAAGAAACTGCAAAATGACATGAGAAAACTTGTGGGGATTATCTATATGCTCATTAGCTCGAATATGATTTGCTTTCTTGGGTAAAAATATCAAATGAGGAATTTTAAATAAATGGTTTATCTTAAATCAATTTTAGCTAAAAATATCAATCTTGGGGGACAAAAGAATACAGGGAATATATAAAAGATAAACAGCATAAAAAATAAGAGGTAGCTTTTTCTAGTCTCCTTTGATGATTATGTTCCCATAAATAATTTTTGATGTAGAAGACAATATAAACTTCGACATAAACTTCTACATAATTAAATCATATATATTTATGTCATATATACAAATGTGTACATATGCATGCAGAGATTAGATCTATGTTGGATTCTATTTTTACAGACTGCTCTTGGCTGCCTATTAGACTTATGAAAGTATCCCAAATCCTTAATATTATCTGAAAGGACCTTCCTAATATGGCACCATTCACCCATACTAACCATTCTCCATTTCTTCTACCATATCCAATATTTAACTCCTTAGAAGCTTGATACATACGATGCTTTTTCTCTTTATGGTATATTATTCTCATAGGTCTTTTAAACACTACTCACTTTTTAAAAATTTCAAATTAAACGTCACTAACTCAAAATATCTTGCACTACACTGTACATGTCACTGGTGAAGGGGACCATGATTTTGTTGATTTTTCATTTGACGCACGCTTGTTTCTCTAGCTCCCAGTGCAACACTACTCATATAGTTGACAGCCTAAGACTTGTTGCCTAGCAAGTAAATAGATTATTTCTGTCTTTATAGGGATTTTCTGCTTTAAGCTGTGTATGATACATCAGCTCACACCATGGGAGGCTCTTAAGATTTAATACTTCATCCTTATTCATACCATGTCCTGCCAGGCTTTAAAGAAACCCTCCACTCCTGGGCTGACCACCTGCAAACTCACCCCTCTCTCTTACATTCCTTAACTCCCCACCTGGCTTCTCTCATTGGGGATTGCCTTCCAAACCTGGCTCTTGATTGCAATTTTATAATTACAAAGACCTTTTCAGAGGGCATGGAAAGTTGTTCCTGCTCTCAGAGGATACTGCAGCCAGACCCTCACTTCTGGAAGATTTGAGGTTTTCCAGGAAGACACGCTGCGTGTTGGACTTGTTCATATACTCAACTCACTGGATGCCTGCCTTGGTGTGCTACCTGGATTTGTGTTCTCACCTAGCTTGTGCTGATATCAATACATATCCAGAAAATCTGGCTGAAGGTTGGCTCGTGGACACAGAATTCCCCATACCATAATTTTTGGTGTTGCTTCCAAAACTCCCCCAGAAGCTTCCAGGGCCAGGTGTATTACTTGTGATGTTCCTCTACCCACTAAGTCAGCTGTAGTACTTCAACTATGGGTATCAGGTATCATAGACAAATGGATATCACATAGCATAGACCCAAATGAAAAACTACTTACACAGAGCATGATTTCAGAATATTTTCTTTCTTTGTTTTTCCTGAGAGCATGTACTCCTTCCTCTCTTTAAGCATTATTGCACATTTTCTAGTCCTTTTCCTTGTGGAAGTACATTGGGAAATAGTGATCTCGAAGAACTATCTTTTTTTCTCCTTCCTTAGAATTTATTTTTATTTTCCATGCCTTTATTCAGTTGAATATATCAGAAAAAAAGAAAGTAAACCTAAGGGAACATTATATTATCTACATTTCTGGAAAAAAAATGGAGAGAGGCAATCATGTGAACCTGGCAAGTCTACATTGACATTTTGCATTTGGAAAGATTCAAATTATAGGAATAAAATATGTGTCACTGAGAACTTGTTTGGGCATGTTGTGATCTTAAAGAACGTCATCCTTTCCACCTCCACATTTGTAAGCTCATTAATTTTTCCAATTGAACTTGGAAACAAATAACTAGTTGTACCAATAATGAAGAGTTCCATTTCACTTAATTATTGCAAGCGGATGACTAGAAGGGACTAAATATATCTTGCATATGGTAATCTACTACACCCTCCCTCTGCCAATAAAAAGAATTAGGAAAATTATGGATAATGCTATTCATTAATAAAAAATAAGACTGTTTCCTCCACTAAACAATGGCTTACATGTAAATCTATGTGGTGTTTTTGTCCTTATTTGAAGCTAGTCAAATATAGCCTTGGGAAGAGCATGAAATCAAGCGAGTTTAAATCAGAGTGAAATAAAAGCTCCAAAGACAATGACTGAATTTATAAACCCAGGTGTAACTACAATGATGGTACTTCCAATGCCTTTGTTTCATAGAGTGTTACACAAGAACAAGTATGGTGAGATGCAGAAGTAAGGAGCTTGGAGTCTGGCAATCATGCATTTAACATTCATTTAGCTACTTTTGACATGAGTTACCATGGATATATTGCTTTATCACTATAAACTTTAATTTTCTACCTGAATTAAAGCAGTTATATGAAATACAAACTGCAACACATGATGTAACAAGGAGGTATATAATTCCACAAAAGCTTGTAATATGGAAAATTGATCTCTTCATAGATATCAGCGATCTGAAGTATAAAATCAGGAGCCTACTAGGCAGGAGGAATGGGGATAAGAAAAGTGGTCCAGAAACAGAAAACAGCTCGTGCAAAGGCCCTGTGACAGAAGATGCAATGTCATGTTCAGGAAGCTGGACATTATCTCCTACTGCAGAACCTTGGCACAAGTTATTTTCTCTTCATTAACAGCATAAAGAACAACAGAGAGGCAAGAGGGACACAGTGTACAATGAACACACCATTTCAAAAAGAAAAAGAGACACTGAAGGATATGAAAGGAGTGTGCTATGGTAATATTTATAGCAATTTTTTCCCTGCAATGCGGGGAAAAGATCAGTAAGAATAAAGAAGATTGCAGAGTTCATTTAGAAGGTTATGACATCAGCTCCACACGACATAAAGGAATGTGTAAATGACAGTGGCAACAACTATGGCAGAGAATGAATAAACAGAAGTGGAAACTAGTTAGGCTAAACACAGGACTAGAGGATGAAGCTACTAATGAACAGAGATTTTAGAGGTATATCAGACATGGAAGGTATGATAACATACTCAGTTTGGTATTTGTTGAGTCTTAAAAAGTGTATAAGATATCCAAGTAGAGATGTCAGGTAGACACTTAAACGTGTAGGTCTTGGCTAAAACTAGGTGGTAGTGTCCTGGACACTATATATATATATATATATATATATATATCAGATATATATCAATGTGTTGAGAAGCTAGCCTCAGAAGAAATATAGAGTGGTGAGAGAAAACTACTTAAGATAGAATTTGAAGGGCTTCACACTTTCCTAGATGGATAGAAGAGGATCCGACAGGGGAGGTGTAAAAACAAGGAGCAAACCAGGCAAGGAAAAACCAACAAACAATCACAAAACATGATAGTACTGTGGCTGAAAACATAAAGGTTTTCTAGAAGAATAGACAACTGAATGCTTCTGAGAGACTAAGATAAAGTCCTTAATTTAGTGATGTAGCGGTCACTGTGGAGCTTGCAGGGGCTTTTTTGGTGGAATCATGAACACAGCATGCGTTCTCCCGGACTCATCTGTCATGTAGCTTTCATGTAATGCCAAGATAACTTTCTCCGCCCTAAACCCTGTCTTCCACCACATTAGCCTGGATGCCGAACCTAAAAATCCAGCCGGACTCCAGAGAGCAGTGAATGCCTTACTTGTTACTTGAAGCTTCCATTAACTTCATGGCACTGAAGTTGCAAGGCTTCAATGAGTTCAGCTGGAGAGTGGAGTAGTGCCTCACTCAGAATAATCACCAACTATTAGGCTAAACCATATGCAGTTGTCATTTGAGGGGTAAGAAATAGACAACTTAATTTGGCCCTATCTACTAAATGATAACATTATTTCAAGAGGAATTAGCAATTCCAACTTTTTTTAAACACCTGATTATATCATCATTTCTGAAGCCAAACCATCCTTTGGCAATATGAAAATTAGTAAAAAAAAAACAAACGAAAAAAAATTGTCACTCAGTTTTCCACTCTGGCCCTTTTCCTTTTCTGTTATACACCAGACTCCTCTCTTTTTAACATAAACATAGTTCACAGGATAAAGAAGTAAACTAGACAAGCTAATATTGCAGTGAAATTTCAAAAACCATATTGCACCAGTGGAGAAAATCCTTATGAAAGGCATACAACCTGGCCTGAGACTGAAACAGGTCAGCATGACCCCTGGCAGACCCCCTTATTCCCCTACACCCCTTCACTCAGGGACCAGTGTGGCTGCTGGGTGTGTACTTCTGGGTTTAAACATCGACTACAGCTGTTCTCAACTGCTCTCATTCATGTCTTTATCAGTAAGATAGGAAAAAATGCCACACAACTCACACATCTGTTTAGAGATTCAATAAGAGAGCACAAGTGTCAAGGACAGTAGATGGCAGGTAACTGATGCACAAAATGCCAATCTTCTACCTTTTCCTTTCTTTCTCCCGACCCCAGTGTTGAAGTCAAAAATGGACCTTTAAAGTTCTCTGTTTCTCTTGTGCAGAAACTAGCCTTACATGGGCAGTCAATGACTGGATGCCTCTGAATCTCTCTTCCTGTACCTTGAAACCTGTATTGAAGGAACTTATTTTATGACATTTTCTTTACTTGCAGTTTCTAGTACTTTTATTCTTGCTAACTGAAATTTTCAACTAGTAGTTTTGAATTTCCTATCCAGCTATTTGGGAGAAGGTATTACAAGACAGCCCCCTTGGAGGAGGGGCTACGTCTTTTACACTCCCCCTCACATGTACCCTTTGGTAGGAAAGTTGCTCCTGGTTCCTACAGACAGAATCCTTAGAAACGCTTTGGCTATGGCACTGTCTGCTAAACCAGACGCTCAACAGCTTAGGTCCTGCTGTGAAAAGCTGCCTGACAGAATGCTTTTGGAAAATGTAGCAATCGTTAGAATTCTAGAAGTCTCTCTTATTGAAACTTATTGTTGCAGTTCTCTTACATGATTTCTCTCTGGAGATTTTTATAGGAAGGATACAGGTGTGGGCCATCATGACAGAAAGCCCTTGATTTTGTGAGGGAATGAGAAATGTTCTATAAGGCATCTCCACAGCCCCTCAAATTTATGAGACCCTAGGTCTCAACTGCTACTTGGGAAATTTTCTTTGCACCACCAATTTTAATTAAGCCTATAAGACACCAAGTTCAAGCATGATTTCCCCAAATATGCTGATGTGCTGTATTCTCAGTCTTAAACAAGAATATACACACATATACACATACCTACAAATCATATATAGAAGCAAAAGCTGCTTCACCTAGACAACCTCAAATTTAATCTATAAAAATCAGATTATGTGGTATCACCATTAGATATCAAATAAAACCCTGATTACTCTGACAATTCTAAAAGTCAACGTTAGGATACACCAGGCCTCCTTCTTATCTGCAGTGTTCATTATCGGAGGCCCTGGAGTTAAAAATCCACATTCAGAAGCAAAAGTCATCATGATACAATATTGACTAATGAAACTATCACTTATGAAATTAGTCTTCAGCCCAGCACTCCTCTCTGCCTAATTCTAGCATTCAGTTCTATTCATCAAGTCAACCTCATAATCTGTGTAGGTCAGTCTCTCCCTAATTGTAGGCCTCTGACTCTTTTGTCCTCATTTTAACTGGATTAAGTTTAAGTAGATTTATTTCAGTATTAATTATTCTTAGATAAAGAGGGCCTCCAGAATTTTGTTCTTGTAAATCAACAAATGCTGAGAACAGATTAAAATATTAGGAACTTGCAAGGAAATCCACGTCAACCTTGCTGATGAAAGAAAAGAATATTTAGAAGGTTGGAACCAGGATTTATACTTTTTAACGTGAAGATAAGAGTGGACAAAAAGTTCAATGGCTTGACTGCTGCACTGGTAAAGAAAAAAAATATTACTTCTAAGTAAACATGGTTCTGAGGCAAATGAAATGGATCCTCACTATGAGATAAAGGAGCTCAGCAAGACACTGGCATGGTGAGGCGTGTGACAAGAATATCAGGAAATTTAAAAAGCTGCCAGGGTTTTGTTGCTGGGAACCTTGAAAACTGCTGTCTGGGGGGCTTTCCAGCCCAATTATCCTAGTTCAGGAAAGCTGAGATGACCAGGAGATGTCACAATGCTCCTTATCTTGAACACTTGGCAGCCCCTTCCTCTTCTCTCTTTGAAGAATTTCCACTGTTATGGACTGAATAACACCCCCCCTAAGAATGCTGAAGTACTATTTCCAAATATTTTTGAATATGATCTTCTTTGGACACAGGGTTTGGCAAATGACTGAGTTAAGATGAGGTCATTAGGATGAACCCTAATCCAATATTGAGGGGTCCTTATCATAAGGAGTAATGTGGACACACACGTACACACACAGGGAGAATGTCATGTGAAGGTGATCCATCTACAGATCAGGGAGGTTCAAACATCACCAGAAAAGTACAAGAAAACAGGAGAGAAACAAAGAGAGGATTCTTCTCACACTCTTCAGAAGAAACATCTTGACCTTGTACTTTAAGCCTGCAGAACTGTGAGATAATACATTTCTGCTGTAGTTTGTGGTATTTATTATGCGCAGCCCTGGCAAACTAATATACCCACTGATCCACAAAATTTCTAAATAAATGCTAGTAGTTTGAAAATGCTTCTCAAGGTCCCCTTTGTATATCCTTTTGCATCTTTCCACAACTGCATTCTTATATCAAAAATGCTTATCCCTCTTTTCTCAAAGCCCAGACTGAGAGCAGGAATATCACTTCATTGCAAATCCCTGTCCCAGTTCACGCCCTCTCTGCACTGCAGAGAGTACTTGGCTGGTCTTTGTCGACTCAACAGTGTTTGGGCTGGATGACTAATGACATTTTTCCAGCTGGACCCCTGCCTGCTGGGGTAGTAAAAAAGAGGAACACTTTCTTGGATGAGGGTCCTTTTGCCCTAGGGATTCACTCTGCTGCTCTTTGCAGTCCACTGTGGAAGGGCATCATTAAAAAATACTTTGAAAAAGTAAAATAATGACTTCATAATAAAATGTTGATATTTCAAATTACGTTTTATCTTATTTCCATGCAAAGTGCTTTTAGATATGCATTATGCATAAAATTTGATATTTAAGGGAAAATAACAGCTTAAATTCATAAACACATTTATTCTCAACCTGTAATTTCCTTTCCTTCCCCTGCACTCCCCACCAAATGTAAACCTTCCCTGTAATAATCCTTTATCTCTCTCTCTCCTTTTCCAAACAGTATAGCTCTGGCTGACGACAGATAAGTGAAGGCTATAAAACACATTCTGAAAAAAATGAAAAGCCCTGGGTCTTCTCATTGGTATGTCTAATATGTACTGGCCTTCCAAGTGCTATTTCTCACACAAATAAATTATAAGCAAAAGCAAATTGTATTGGAATAAATCTATTGGTGAATTTTCAACGCAAATGGAAAACCAGTCTTTGGCTTTTGTCTTTACTACTGAAAGGTCTAAGACCTCCAATTTTCCTGAACCTGTAATGACTGCCCCCTAATCCTTATCTTTAACCCCAGTTTTTAATCATTTAGGATTCACTGTTCATTGACAAAGTTATATTCTCAGAGCAAGACATGTGACTTGGAATGATAAAATGGATAAAACGTTATTTTCTTGGCAATGGAAAAATTTGACTGATGGTTTATAGGAATCTTCTAGTATCTGAACTGTTTTGATGAAGAAGAAATCCAAACTATTAAAACCCTTTCAACTTTCTTCACAGGAAAACTTTCAGGACCAAACTAACACCCCTTCTCTTCACAGCTTAATGGTTCTCCACCTCCCTGAGCCAGGTGAGATTCAGTTAAAAATCTAACTCCTTTGACCTCAGATATTAGTATTGACCCAGCATGACCTGTAAGCATCATCTGCAAAATCAGCTCTATGCACAGCTGCTCAAACCAATAGCTTTGTAGCTTTTTGCACTTCTCAGGTCCATGTAGTAACTGGCCTACAGAAGCTGTTCTGAGTCAGTCTGGGGCTCAGATAGCACAGTGCAGGCTGCTGGACTCTAGCCAGTGGTTCTCAACCCTGGTTCTACATCAGAAATACCCTTTCAAACTCATCTATGGCAGAGTCCCATGACAGCACGATATCTGAGTCTCCAGTACTGGGACTCAAGATTCATATGTGTTCCATCTATGTAAGGCAGTTAAGATACAATCAATGATGCACACACACAAATACATACACACACACGGAAAAATTAATTTTAGTTTTAAACCTTTTTTCAGCCCACACATTTAAAGCATCATTTCAAAATATAATCTCTATAAAATATTGATTAGCTAGTTTCACTGCTGTGAGACTCTTTGGAATCCGGTGTGTATTGCATACTGGTAGCCACATTTCAACGCTTAATGGTCGCCTGTGCTCAGTGGCAATAATACTGGACAGTGCAAGTCAAGACTTAGACAATGGGGATCTGTTTCCAGGCTCCTTCCCTGACTACTTACATGAATTTAGGTAATTTACTGAATCCATCTGTGACTCAGTTTTTGATGTGAAGAAGTGGTAATGATCATATTACCTCCCTCACTGGATTATTGAGAAATTAAATGAAATGTTTTGTATAATGTATTTACTGAGCACAGTGCTTGGCTCATTGAAAGTGTCCATAAAATGGAAGTGATTATAATTCCTTCTAAAATTTTAGCATACTATCATGGAGTTTGCTAGGGAAATCTATATAGAAAGCTGAATTTGAGAGGCAACATTTAAAACATTTACAATAAGTGATATTGAGTCCTATGTGAATAAAGAAAATGAATAACTAAAACAGACATGGTAGTCAAGCTCATTGATTTCAGATCTTATAAGGAAGCTGCTTAAATTAAAATAAGCGCAATAAAAATATGTATGCATTTTTATCAACATCAGGGTTGATAATATTAAGCTAAATTCGTTTTGAATTTGGTTTCTCAAAGGTATTCTAAGAACAGACAGTTGCAAATTAGAGCTGGAAATGAAAAGTAAGACTGATTATTTCTTTTGATCACTTTTTTGCCCTCTTTCCTCCACTTCCTGCTTTTGTAGCTTATCATTACCAATTGGCTTCCTCTCTTTGCTCATCACTTCTTTTCCCTAGAAATCTAGCTTGCACATGCTCTTGCTGATTGTGGCTCTTATTCAGTCTAACAATGTCCTTTCACTTTTTCAACTGGTTGCTGTTACCTAGTCCTTTATTTTTAGAAAATTCCAATTCCCATTCTTTAAAATAAAATTCACATCAAAGTACAACACATACATGAAAAGACATAATTCAGAAATCTATAGTATGAGGATATTATTCAAAATGAACCGCATTGGTGATCAAGTCAGATCAAGAAATGCAACATGACCAGTACCCAGTACCCAAAGAAGTAATACATATATCCTTCATAATCACTTACTGCCTTGTCTACAATGTAGTCACTAACCTGACTTCTAACACCAAAGACTAACAGTGCGTGGTTCTGAACTTTATATAAATGATACGATATATTTTCTGTATGTCTGTATTCATTTCCCCAATATTATGTCAGTGAGATTCAGTCATGGTATTGCATGCAGCTATGGCTAATTTACTGTTATTTCTGTTAACATGCTTTTAAAAATTTACAATAAAGATAAAATCATGGGCATTTTTACATGTTAGTGCTCATGTTACTATCTTAAGTTATTCTATAATATTTTACAGTATGGTTAGGTTATATGAACATTTATGTTTTTTCCAAATTTGCATAATTCCGATCATTGCAATAATAAACATCCTTGTGTACTTGTAGCTACTATACTTTAAATAGAATAATGATAAAGTATATCATGTAGAGAGACGATTGTGATTAAGGAAAGGAAAAGTCAGGTGAAAGCAAACACCTGGAGCACTAGAAGTTCCAATGAGGATGTTGTTGTTGCTCGTTCTGATATTTAAGATTTATCAGTCTAACCTCTTTCCAACTGTTGACCCCATACAGATCTTGTTAATAAGAGCCTTTTGGTTTTCTCAGGCCAAAAAATGCCCAATTGCTAACATATATTGCTTTTTTACAGTGACAGCAGAGATCCTAAGGCATCCTAAATTCACAAATATGAATGGAAAATCCTGATTCACCAAGTGTGTGAAGAACAGCTGATGTTAAGTTTCCAAAATAGAATATGAAGTGTTCACATAAATGAGTATCTAGAATGAACCTTAAAAGTACCCTGATGGAATAACAGTTAGATTCACCACCTCCAACCAGTGCCGTCCATATAGATTCCAAGGATCCAGGTTTGTGTCCTGGGGCCAGGGGAATAACCAAGATGAAGAACCAAATAAAATAAATAAAGTGCTTCTTCGCTCTCTCTGGCCTGCCTGCCAACTCACCTTCATTCTTGCCTGCACCTTTCCTCTACAAACAAACAAGCAACAACAAAACACGAACGTATTTTATAAAGCCACTGTGATATTCTAGATGTAATACTGGAAACTGTAGTAACTACAAGCTTCATAATCTTTAATGCCAGAAAGACTTGGGACAAGTGAATAATTTTTTGTCTTTTTAAAGTAGACTTTTGAGTCTCATCTTTTTTTTTTTTTTTTTTACCTAAACAAAAGGAAGTAAGTGTTAATTACTGACATGACAATCTTATATTGCAGTTATCTATTTCTTTCTTTCCTAGATAAGTTAAGAAAGACAAGTCATCATTCAGCAGTGAAAGAAATGTAGTGATACCAAGAGTCACTTGGTGACAAGTGTACTTCAGCAAGGAGCAAGACACAGAATCCAAGAAGATGGTAGGGTCAGCACCAAGACAAAGGAATAATAAGGATTCAATTGAAGCAGAAGCAATAGAGGAGACCTGCCTCTTGAAGAATGAGTAGGAACAGCGCGCCTTTGCGGCTTAACAGTTAGGGTGCAGGGTGTGTAAATCTCAAAGATCGGGGTTTGAGACCTAGGGCTAGGTGAAGGAAAAAATAAATAAATAAAAGCCTTAGAAAGAGGATACCCACGTGGCTGTGGTGGCTAAGGTGAAAGCCAGATAAATACTGTGAGACTTGGAGCTGGTGGTTAAAAAAACATTAAAAATTAAATGAGTACAAGAAATGAATCACTAGGAGATAAATCCAGAAGCAAGACAAAATACACATCACCCATAAGGAAAATAATTCAAGCACCTGAGCATAGCTGAATTGAACAGAACTTTAGACCCCTAGAAAATACTCGTGTCTCTCTTTTGTCTATGAAAATAATCTTCAATAAAAGTAGTGGAGTATTTAGATTTCCTTTATGTCCTAGACACATAATAGCAATAGGTCTTTTTTGAAAAATGTAATTATAGTCAGATAGTTGAAAAGACTACTATCATTCCCATATGCTCACTCATATTTAGAGAAAAATGAACCTCTTTTGGCATCATAGGCTATAACCATGCCTTTTATTTTCTTCTGTTTCTGATTCTTTGATATCTAGCTCATGCTGACCCTGAAGGAGCTGTTCCTCCCAGGGTTAGTCAATTCCTGGAGATAATAAGCTCATAAGCATGCTTTTCAAACAAAAAGACAACCAATTTAGAGCTCACATCCTTAGGCACCTTCTTTTTCAGGCTCTCACACTGTGGGCCACTGCTCACCTTAACCTATGGCTAGTAATCAGACAACTAAGGACAGCCCCAACATTCTGAGCTGGATGATATTGTGGATCCAGCACTTGTGCCCACCAGGGCAAGCAGGAAAAGTCTCACCCTCCTGTGTATAGGTTAAGAGACATATAGACTTTGATCCCAGATGTGTACCTACAGTGGTCCAGAAACTGACTCCAGACCCTCCATAGTCATGGAGCCCTGGAGAACACTGGCTTAGACAATCACACACAGACAAGAGTCTTTGTTTAAGTTCTTGAGACTAGTGAAAGTACCAGCACACAAATGGACACAAATTTAAGTATGGACACATTGAAGAAAGAGGAAGAGTTTCACTTTACCTATATCATTCCCTCTTCCAAGGCTGGGTAATTCAGTGGCAAGAGAGCTTTTCTTGGTCAGTGGCTTCTTCCAGAGGAGAAAGTAAGAGTGTGTGGGATGGATGAGAAACTACCAAACCAATCTATTTCTTTTTCACTCTCTAGGGTACTGATTCACAACTGGCATGACTGGCATTGGCACATGGCTGGGAGAACAGTAGTCAGGCCTCTAAACATATTAAATGAATGTGGATCCTACTAATAACAAATAACTACATCAGGAGACTTTCCCATGAGTCTATAGGATACTTCTACAGATCCTCCCAGGGGCCCATGCACATCTTCTGAGTTCTGTGTACTTCATCCCTACCTCCTCCACCTTATAGCTGGATCCCATGCATGTACTGACAAGGATTAATGTGAGCTCAGCAGATGGCTACTTAGCACATGCAAACAGTCTCCCCAAATTTGTGTGCTAGGGAGTGATCACAAACTTGAACTTTATAGCATTCCCTTTAGAAAAGTGGAGACTATGAACATTTTGCTGGTGTGTTGCAAGACTGAAAGAAGGCATACAAGTTTAAGAATTCTGTTACACAAAGAAGCAAGATGTATGGAGCAGGAATATCCATAGAAAGTCTGAGAAAGCCCGAGTCCCTGTCAGGCTGATGGAAGGAATTTATTTTCTGAAATCAGTTCAGAAAGACTGGAAGAGGCAAATACTACTTCATTGTGAAGACAGCAATATCAGACTTCAAGAATATTAAAAAAATAAAGAAACATGATGTTACCAAAGGACCTTAATAATCTTCCAGTAATAGACCCCAAAGATCTGCAATTTATCTGATAAAGAATCCAAAATATATGCTTTGAGGAAGCTCAACAAATTCCAAGAAAGCACAGAAAGATAATTTGAGAATATCAGAAAATAATATGTAAACAAAATTGAAGTTGAACAGAGAGATAGAAACCATGAAAAGAATCAAGCAGAGAGCATGGAGCTGCAGAATACAATGAATAAAATGAGAAGAGTAAGAGAAAATGTCACCCAAAGACTAGATCAAGAAGAAAAACAAATCTTAAAAAAATAAAAACCTTTCATATTATCCAGTCAAAAGAGAACAAAGAAAAAGAATAAAACGAGTGAAGGAAACCTATCTGAACTATGAAATACTATCAAAAGAGCAATCTAGGAATTAATTGAATTTCATTAGGGGAAAGATGAAGAGAGGGCAGAAAGTTTATTTAAAGAAATGATGACTGAGAATTTCCTGTTTTTGGAGATAAATCTGGCCACTCAAATTCATAACTCCCAACAAATTCAACTTAGGAGGATCTTATCCAAGACAAATTATAATAAAACTGCCATTTGAGATAACATGGAGGGAAGTTGAAGGTATTTTGCTCGGTAAAATAAGTCAAAAGGAAAAGACAACTACTGCATGAAGAAAAAAAAATTTGACAAAATACAATTTATTTTCATGATAAAATTTCTTAACTAATAACCTCTAAAAAGAATGTACCTAAACAAAATAAAGGCTATATAAGACAACATTACACTTAGCAACATACTCAGCAGTGAAAAGTTAAAAGGTTTTCCTACTAAATCATGAAGACAGAGGTGTCTGTCATTACTCCTGTTCAACATAGAGCATTCAGCTTCAGACAAAAAAAAATAGATACACGGCCTCAAAATCTAAAAGTAAACCATCTCTTGGAGAAAATAACATGTATAGAAAACCCAACTACACACAAAAAATAAACAAAAACAAAACTTTTAGTAACTATAAATGAATTCAGTAAAGTCAGTTGTTAAAACTAATCAACAAATTCAATATCTAGAAATCAGTTGTATTTTTAACACCAACAATGTAATATATGAAGAAAGAAATCATCTCATTTACATTAGCATTAAAAACAATAAAAACAGTTGACCCTTGAACATCATGGTTAGGAACACTGACCCAGTATGAGGTTAAAAATCTATGTATAACTTCTGACTCCTTCAAAGCTTAACTATATCTGTCCCTTGATATCTGGGGTAATTGCTTTCAGAACCTGCCCCCATCACCCAGGATACCAAAATCCTCTATGCTCAAGTCTGTGGTGGGTTGAATCTGTGATAACATGGATGACCATATGTATTGAAAAAAATGTGTATAAGTGTATAAGTGAATGTGTATAAGTGAACTCATATAGCACAAATCTACTTATGAGTAAATTTAACCAAAGAGGGAAAGCTTGGCATACTGGCAAGATTTTGATGGGAGAAATGAAAGAAGACACAAATAAGTTTTCATGTCTTGGCAGTATTAATACTGCTTAAATGTCCATATTATCCAAAGTTATTTATAGATTCATTGCAACCCATTAGAATTTCAATGACCTTTTTCACTAAAATAGAAAAATGTACATGAAACCACAGATGACCTTGACAAGTCAGTGTAATCAGACAGAACAGAGATAGAGAGATCATACTTCCTGATTCCAAACTACTGTAAAAAGCTGCAGTGTCTCAAACAGCAGGGCATTGGTATAAAAACAAAGAGACCAACAGAACATGGAGTTCAGAAATAAACACTTAACACAATAATGGCTTGAGAAAATGTAAAAAATCAAATATGTATGGAAGTCTGATAGATGTTTCCATCCAAAGGGCAAGATGCAAAAAAACAGACATAGGTCTATACACCTATCTAAAGGATTTAGCTCCAGGATGAGATTATTAAGCCCTGGATAAAATGCCTCTACTGTTCCCTGTACAACAGTTTCATGAACATGAAAATGACACTAAACCAAACGATACAATCATTAACTCTGTTTAGTTGAACTGGTTCTAATCAATACAATCAATGTAATCATTAACTTTGTTTGGCTGAGCTGATTCTAATTAATACAATCATTAACTCTGTTTAATTACAGAATTATGCTATATACTTTAGTCTTGAACACCATGAATATATCCAAAACTATTTTAACCTTACTTTGTATATTTACAAAAAAATCCTTTCTTTGCCAATCTAAGAATGTTTTAAAGAAAATGTGAAGCTTTTGTGAAGACACAGCAATACAGGCATCCTGACCTGGGTAGAGAAAAACTACAGACCCCACCCAACAACTTTTAGTCCCCTGGAACAAAAGTCACTACCTAGGAACCATTCTAAGTAAAAATGACCTGGAGCATATTCAGAAGTTACTGTCTCTCAAACATGAAGAGCTGGTCCTGATACCGCCTTGATTTTACATAGACCAGTCAAATTGATCACATAGGAATGTCTTTGTTTTCTAGTTTCTAGTCTTTTAAATTCTCATGTGGACCCCCAACTTGGGTGGCAGATTTGAGATGTTGACTATCTTGCCTTCTTACCTGTCAACACACAATAAAGCATTTCTCCCCTCAAAACCCAGTGTTATAACATTTGTTATTATACCCAATGAACACAAGTCCAATTGCTGAGTAAATAAAATCTTCACCCTGCTCAATTTTCAAGGAGCCAATGATTTGAGAAAATTTGCTTCTTCCATATTTGAGTTACCTAAGGTTTTTCTTCCACTTGAATTACAAATTCCTTGGCAGTTTTTGGAAGAAATGGAGAAGGAGAGACAAAGAAAGGGAAGACCAAAGAAGAAGAGAGAAGAAAGAACAAAGAAAGGAATGAAGGGATAAGAGGAGAAGGGAGGAGATGACAGGAGGAAAGGGAAAATGAAAGAAGGGAGGAAGAAGGAACAATCACTGCAGTTCAGTCTTCCCAGATCACATTCTTTGCTGAGGATCACAGTATCTGACCTTCCTTCCCCTGAGAACTATGAGAGACAGAGTTGCACTTCCTCTCTTTAGAGGGTATTATTTGATCAGTTTGTATAAAAGGCCACACACAGGGCAAAGAGTCTCAGGTAGTGCCAGACCCTTCACTGTGAGCTCATTGGATAAAAACAGCTGGTGTCTCCTATAGCATCTGGACCTGCTGAGTTTGATCTGGCCTGCAGCAGAACGCCCATTGCCAGAGGTGAAAGGACCAACATATGATTTATTATACAAACACACACACACACACATATACACACACATGCGTGCGTACTTGTGCACGCTTCCTTAGCTTGGGGTGGCAGCATCTCAGCTGCCCAGTGTGCAGACTAAAAAGATGCCAACACTCAAATTAAAAGGGGATTCAATTAAAGAACCTAGTAACTTCAAATAAAACACCATGGCCTCTCCTTCCAGTTAGAGAATAGAGTTTATCCAATTTCACTGTTGCTGAAGAGACATTTATGAGTTAAACTATATTTATATTTCAATCTATATCCTCTTAAACATATTTCATTGCCTTATCTTTAGGGTGGAATTGAATAATATATGTATACTTTTCCAGAAAAGCTGGTCTTTCTGGAGCAGAAAACAGGAGTATGGGAATATCTGGAGGTGAGGGTAGAAATGGGGCAAGACTGAACCCCAAAATTTTCTCCATTGATGACAAAGGGAATATGAAATATGGCGTGTAGGGGTAAAGTCAGAATAATAAAACAAGTTGGTGGTGTCCTTAGATAATTAATTGCAAAAAGTTATAATCGAGGGGAAAGCAAGGTATTGCCCACAGCATGCAAATGGTTGTGGGGGCAGGGTGAAGGAATGGAGGGAAGAAGAGGAAACCTGTGGTTTTTGGGAACATTCATATGGTCCTGCCTGGGAATGGAATGGGAGCTAAGACTATAAACTGATTGAGGCACATATCCAGTCTTTATTCTGTAGTCAGGATAAAGTGGAATGATATATATATTTTTTTGAAGGAAAGGTGCAGGCAGGAATGCAGGCATGGTGGGAAGAGAGAGGAGGAGAAAGCATATCCATTTCACTTTTATTTGGTTGTTCACATTGGCTGCCTCCACTCCAGGCCTGGGAATTGAACCCAGGGACATGTGGTCTGCATCATTTGGAAGCGATTGACTCAATCACTGCTCCACCAGGGTGTGCCTGGAATGAGTTTTTAATCTTTATTTTAGACACACGAAAACTGAGACCCAATGAGGTTTACGTAACAACTTAAAAGTAGCAGATCTGGGACCCAAACACAGGACACCATTTCAGATTGTCATATATCCTTTGCTTTTCCTAATCTCCACTTCCAAAATTCACTCTTGAGGAAGCATAAAGGAAAGCCATGCATATTCCCCCATGTACCCAAAGATCAGCTACTAAATAGAACTCCCATGCAAATAAAAATAAAGTGAAAGTAGAAATACCAACCAAGAAAACTTTCGATAAACAAATTCTCAAAATGAACACATAGTGTTGGCCTACAAAGCTAAAATGAAGCATAAAAGGCATGTATATGTAAAGTACAAAAATAAAGTTTCAAGAGATTAATAGAAGCTAGGATGGGAAGTGAGGAGATAGGAACTTCTATTTATCATTTAATGACCCTGTGGCAGGCATTCTGAGAAGCACATAATTAGCTTCTTTCTGCCTGTGTCTGAAAGTCTAGAAATCTCAGGAGACCTTTCAAGGTTACAAGTTAGAAGGTAAAAGGTATAGCCAAGAAATGAACCCAGTTGTGCCTGGCTCCAAAGTTCAATCATGTCTTGCTTCATTATCTGCTTCATTAACATTTAGTTAACTAAAGTCTTAGAGTCATTAAATAGTAAATATCTCAAAAATAAGTTTGTTTTATGAAATAAGGGGTAGATGAATATGTAAATGAAGGTCACCAGGGTTCTTCTGCTGATGGAATAAGTGTGGGATATGAAGGAAAACGGAAGATCAAGCATGGCTCTTACATTTTCAGTCTGAAGGAAAATTAGATGGGGTTACCATTTCAGGAGAAGACAGAACTAAGTAGTTGATGGAGGAAGGAGAAAGGTGGTGGGGTGTTTAGCCTTCCTGATCTGGCCTGTATTAATGAAACTGTGCCTTCTGCACTCTCTGCTCCAGGCATGCTGGAAGTGCTCCCACCTCCTCCTCCTCACACAGGTAACTGCAGTTCGTTCCTTCTGCCTGGAAGGTCCTCTTTGCCTCTTTCATCTTATCTGCTGGAAGCATATCATTCAGATCTAATATTTTTTAAGGGAGGAAGATTTCTGTTACCTAAACCCGTCTCCATTTCCCATTGCCGAGGGTTCTACTTTATGTCCTTCTAGAGGACCCAATAATGTCCACTGCATCAATGATCTCATTATGTAGCAATCCCTCCTTTAGTTAATTTCACTTTATTCTGAAAGCTCTTTGGAACTTTGCTGTTTTGTTCTCATTTTGCTCCTGTTTTGCTGTGCTGTTCCCCCAAATCTGGAAAACAGCACCATGTGAATAAACTAAGCTTGAGCTAAAATGACACCCACAATAAACTGGCAGGACATCAGAGCAGCTAGGACTATATGTCCTTAAATCTGCAGATAGGTACAATGAAGCTCCTAGAGGAGCCCAACATAAACAGACTATCCACTTTATCACTGGATTTGTTCAGATCCAACATACACTCATTGTCTTCTGCTTTAATCTATCAATTTATTATATAGTAAAAGATAAGATAAAGGGTTCAGACAAACAGCCTGATGAAGAGAAGCATAGGGTAAGATCCAAAAGAATCCTGAGCAAGAAGCTTCTGTCTCTGAGAGGTCCAGGAGCATCCCCCTCCTGGCACATGAATGTGTTCATCAGTCTAAAAACTTTCTTTAAATGAAAAAATAGCAATATTTATTACTTCTTTTGTTCACAACACTACAGTCATTTTAGGGTACCGAAATTGCGTCTCCGACTATGTTTCACACCACACCCACCACCCGAGTTCCAGTGTCCTTTACGATCAGGTTTCTCCCTCTTTCCTTCCTCATATGTCTTTAGACAGAGTGTACACTGGAATTTTCAATATCCCTGAAATTTGCTTTTCGATGACTGGTTCTGTTTACAACTTTTTGTTAATCAAACACCTCTTTTTAAACTTTACTACCATCGCTAACCACGGGTAGGTAAGTTATGACATAGCCTATTCTACATAACACATATTACCTGGAACACCACACCACAAAGAAATTGCTATACAAGATGAAACTGAAAGAAAAATTGACCTGCTCGATCTAGCAATGGTGCTGAAGGGATGTAACGACACTTTACTTCTTTCTTCTTTCCCTCAAAATGACCCCCGCTACTCACGCACATTATTACCCTCAGAAGAAATTCACACGGTGATATTCCTGGATGAAACCAGCAATTATGAAAAATATAAAACGACAGGGAAGCTCATGCCCCCAAGGAAGGGATGTGTAGAAATCTAGGTCTCCTGTTGTCTCCACGTGTGGAGACAGCTCACGCAGGAGGTCCGCCTGCGTGGAAACATATCAAAATCTTCCCGTGTCATATATGCGGCAAAGGTTCATTTCTGTTGGAATCAAACACCACACTGATCGCTTCTGACAGATAAAAAGGATATAGTAACCAGAGAAGAAAGACAAACCTGTGAAGAACAATTGTTGGGAGACTTAGAATTCTATTTGCTCACAGCTGGAATAAAATTCATTCAGTAAACAAGCCCATGGGCACTGTTCATAGAGCTACTAGTTACGAATAGAATTTCATATCTGGGGATTATTTTCAAATTGACTTTTGGAAAGGTAAAATGGTACCAGTATCCTCCAGGACATAAAAATGACAGCCAGGTTTTGGGGAGAACAGCTCAGAAATAAAACAACTTCATTTTCAGAAAAACAACAGAGTTAAGATAGTTGTCAAAAGCAGGATGTATTCTATTTCCCTCTCCTCCCCCAACCCTGCCATTATCATTTCAGCATCTTACAAGGTTGGCAGGAGAGAACAGTATAATTCTGATTTCCAGCAAAATGTCTGTGCCTAAGCAGATAAGCATGCTTTGTGTGACAGAAGTGCCATTCTCATCATTTCTAGGAGAAAACATTCCATTTTATCATGCTAGAAATTTACCCCAAATGTATGCATTTGTTGATGATTCTCAGGCATCATTTCTCTTTAAGGCAATTCATGTTTTGTCTCCACTGAAGAGACCCTGAGTGGTTTCACAACAGAGGAGCCCCCATGCACTTCCATGAAAATAAGTCATTCTCAGAATTAGTGAACTATTCAATACAGGCAAACAAGGAAATACACAGTGCAAAATGAGTAAGAGGTGTGAAAGATGTGAGCACAGCTCAGCATGAATGCACTAGGCTGGGAAAGATCAGGACTCAGCAAACTACAGCCCACAGGTCAAAAAGAGCTGGCCACTGTTTTCACAAATAAAGTTTTACCAGAGCACAACTATGTCCATTAGCTTACGCATTATCTCTGACTGCTTTTGTACTGACGCAGCAGAACTGAGTGCTTGCAGCAACATATGCAAAGAAAGACCAAATATCTACTATTTGTTCCTTTACAAGAAACATCTGCTGATCCCTGGAATAGACAAAAAGACATTCAATGGTGCTTGCTTTGGCAGCCCATATAATAAAATTGGAATGATAGAGAAAAGATTAGAATGTCCCCTGAGGAGAGATGACACCAAATTTGTGACGCGTTCCATATTAAAAAAACAAAAAGACGATAAAATTTCTTTTGAAATATAGAGCAAAAATTTAAATAATGCTCTCAAATTTTAATGATTAAAAATAAATCTAAAATATTCCATTAAATTGTCACAAGAATAATTTTAGACTCATTACTAAGTTGAGTAAACATGGAACCTGCCACCCTATGGAAGTCACTTCTCTGCACTTGCTGACAGGACAAATAGAAACACAGGGCAGCTGAAACTTGTTAAATAGATGTTCAAGCCCAAGGGGATTCCTGTGGAATTTCACAAGTCATGAGGGGAGTCACACCTAAATGTTATCTCACACTCAGAGAGATGCCAAGCCTCAGGATCAAAATTCTTGTTAATTTGAATATCTTACTTTTTCCTTATTGCATTAGTCAATATCCCAGTATTCCAGGGGTGGTTTTGTCTTTTTTTTTCTTTATTGTAATCAGAAGTGCTTAATACAGAGTCTGAAATGGGAACTTTTACCAGAAAATAATTACTGGGCATGACAAACTATATCCAAGACAAGATTGCTCAACCTAAAAGAAGAAAAGCAGAGAATGACTTCGGAGGTGTGATATTTGGTGGTGCACAAGTAATGATTACTTTGTCACAAACATTTTTTTATTTGGTCACCTGCAAGTTCCCTAAGGTAACTGGAGCCTGTAGACCTCAGATATAAAGCTGGCTGGTGCAATGTGGCCATAATATAGTACATTAAAACCAATACAATACTTGAAATGTAAGTGGATAAACATTTTTCAGTGTGAATTAAAATAATCTGTCTGCCTGGTTGTTTGAATCTCCTGAAATGCTCCTGTCGCCCATCCTTCCTTGTCTTACCATCCTTAGTATTTTTATTAGCCTGGACTGGCTACAAAGGGGCACATGGTATCCTCTCTCTGGGAAAGCTTAGGGCAATAGGACATATTTCCAGGTCAAATTGTTGCTTCTGCATTTGGGCAGTTTCAGAGAGATATGTTTTTATTGCTCTGACCCAGCAAGAACTTTTCTTAATGACTCAAAGTTTGTGATCATTATCTTTCTCAATCAGCTCTATGTGGGCTGACAAGAAACACTTGGATATGAAATCTTCCCATTTCTCCATCATTGGGACTTTTGAGGACACAAGAGATGGAATGAAAGTGTCCGTGTGCAGTGTCCCTCTTCTGTGTAGCTGTGTCTCTGTGAATCAATTGCAATGGTTTTTAGAACATAAATGTTTACTGAGCATTTACAATAAAAATATCTTTAAACAGGTGCAAAGTCTTTTAGCCCTCTCCAAAGATCTAAAGCCCTTGTTAATCCTATTTCCATTTGAGGAAATTGAGGCACAGAGAAATGAAACTAAACATTCAAGATCACATGAAAAATAAGTGGTCACAAAAAGTCTGGCTCCAGAGTCCATGATTTTAACCACCACATTACTGCTAGAGGGAGAAGAAATATTACCAAAGTAATGTTGGAGACATGCTTTAAGGCAAACAGAACACATTCTGGAGTCAGAGAGGCCTGGATTCAAATGTTAATTCTACCTTGGATTAAGAAGGATAACTTTAAGGGAATTCCTTGCCTCCTCATCCGTAAAATAGGAATGATGCTAATGCTTTCTGTGCTTTTTGTGAGTATAATAAAAAAAAAAAAAATGCATTCAAGACCGTCAGGATAGAATCTGATACATAATGAATAATCACTCTGGAAAGCAAAGGTTTTCTTTTTCCTTTCTGCTTTGATGGTGTTAGGAAAGTACTAGGCCTCCTTAACCCACTGCTTACAAAAGATTTTTACTATCATGCATATAGAAAAAAAATGACCATGGATTGCCTATACTGTTAAACAGTCAAGAATTCTCTCCTGAAAAGCTGAGGTGCTCATGACCATAGAGAACAGCTTAGACTCAGAAAGATGGGTTAGCTTTATAAACTGTAATCCTGTTTTCCAAACTGTCTTGAATTAAAATAAAAAAGATTAAAATATTAAAAATCTTAATTATAAGACCACATAGCTTTGAATGCTAGTGGTCCAGAAAGAGGGGAAAATATTCTATGCAGCAGCAATAGAGAATCTTCAATGTCTATTTTTTGTAAGTCTGAGTTATTTTATTTCAGCATAATCTGATATGGGGAAATGAATAATATTAAAATGTGCCTGACTGCTTCATTCTTTTGCCTTGTATTTGAGGTGGACCCATTGGATTCCAGCCTCTCCACTCCATACTCACCAAAACCACACAAACTGATGGGTCCTTCTGATGTAGGGTCGGGAACCTATCCCAACTAAATTTGGACGAACACCAGAGAGCATTTAGGAGATAGTCAAGTGACTGCCTGATTAAACAAGTCAGCATAGAAATAGCCCAGTCTGGCATGGGCCATGCCCCTGAAATGCCAGTGAAAAGGTATAATGTTCTCCAGTCTTGGTAAGGAGATCCAGGCTCTGACATTCATTGCTCTCTACCTTTCAGTCATGAAGAAATGAGATATTTCCAAAGATTTTCTCCTCGCCATCTTCCCCAGCCTTTGATAGGCACTCACAAGCACACATGCACACACAGGAGCACACAGAGGGTGAAGGGAGAAAGAAAAAGATGGGGTGGGGGAAGGAGAAAGAGAGAGAAAGAGAGGTAGAAGGGAGACAGAAAGAGGAAGACTCTAATCCCCTATATATTTTATCTTTAATACCTATAAAAACTCAAATGTTAACTTTGACCTGAAAATTTTAAACTTGAAAATTTAAAATGAATTTTAAAAAAGCTTTTTGACACTGACTGCTTGATCCAGATCTAGTTGCATTTGCTTCCTTTCTCACCCACTTTTAAAATATATTCATTTACATATTTATTCTTTATTTAAAAATTATTTCTTGAACACCTCCTCTGTGCCAAGCATTATGTTGGGCATTAGAGGAACTTTAACACAAATGGCATCTCTGCTGTTATAGATTTTTCAGGTTAATAGGGCATAGAGACAATTCGATGCAATGTGAGGCCCTGTAATAAATACATAATCTGGACTTTGGAGATTTCAAAGGTTGAGAAAACTTTCTGCAAAAGGCAATACCTCAGATGATTCTAAAAAGAGGATAGAGATTAGGTTAGGGATGGAAGATGGAAGTGGCAGTTGGACAGAAGAGAAGGAAGCAATAGATGTGTACTAGATGTAGAAAATGATATCTGCAAAGCCACCATAAGAAAGAAAGCATATACTATCAAAAGAGCTGAAAGTCATTCAGTATATTCGGAATACAAGCAGGGAAAAAATGACTATGTTTGCATTTTAGAATATCTTTTATTGTTCTGTGGAGGATGGATTAGAAGATGTTTACTAGCAACAAAGTAAGTTGTTAAAGTAGCTACATTGTCAATGACAGTTATTTATCTTAATAAGTGGCATTGGAGGTACACAAAAAAGGCAACTGATAGGTATTTAAAAGCATTTTAATCAACAGGATTTGCAATTTGTATGAGAACTAGGGAGAAATCAAAGATGACTTTTGAGATTGTGATTTGAGCAAATTGTTGGATGGTGGTGCCATTCACTAAGAAAAATAAAAGGATTGCCTATGTTGGAAAGTGAATGATGAATTCACTTTGGCCATGTGGAGTCTGAGGTGTGCAGGGGATATTTGAATGTACATATGAAGCATGAAGTGGCACACCCATACATACATGAACTGTGGTGACATTCCAGGGCCTCCTGATCGTCAGTATTTCCCTAAGACATAAATCACATGCATCTACAGTGATAGCTTCCAGACAGCATAGTCTGTGTGTGAGACGGCATGACCTCCATTATCCGCATTTGACCTGATTATCAGGCTGAGGAGAGATCTTCTATTCCCAGAAGGTTCTCAGTACACATGAGCTACTATCATTTCACAAATGAGAAAACAATTTCTCAACAATTCTCCAAATAGATCTGATGCTAGATCCTGCTCTTTGCAGATCAGCATAGTCAGGGAAATAGCACAAAAGATAAGAAGAGTCTGAAGAATTGAAATACCTGATAAATTCAGATGATTTTAAAGGCTCAGAAATTTCAATGCCACTCTATGCCATACTCTCAAGCAGTCTAGCTGGAGAAAAATCAAGTTAAAATTATACAGTAAAACCCTAATAAGGCTGAGCATGAAGATTAAATAGGAAGAGTAACTTCAAAACCAAAATATTGTTTTATTCAGTGCACAGGGCTTGGTTAACAGATAGAGAACGCTTACAAAGGTTTATTCTTCTGAATGAAAATATAAATAAATTGGCCCACTGATAGTGATAATGCTTTATATTTGTACTGAAATCCATAGTTTACAAAATACTTTCATGTCCATGAAATTATTTAAACCTCTAAATCTCCATACTTCAATAGCAGTTGCTACTTACCAAATCATTTGGTCTAATGTTAGGAAATCCTGCCTAAACCAACAATCAATTTATCAATATTCAGAATATCTTTTGTCTGAATGAAACCATATTATCTAAAACCATAATGATTATTTGAGCTAGGAGCCAAAGAAGCTGAAGTGTAAACATCTTCAAATCTGAGTTATTTAAGTACTGGTTGCTGAATTTTCTACACTGATTTATTTTTCTATAAAATGCAGAATCAAACACAATTTTTTCCATAACAAGAAAATTGACGAAATAATTATTTAAATGTTTACTCTTATTCTATCTGTAGTTTTAAAAGTTAACATTTTCAACGGTTTCAGATTTATAGAATTATTGTGAAAATTATACCAAAGATTCATGTTTACTTCATATCATTTTGCATATTAACAATCTCATACAGTATATTTTTCACAATTTATGAACTGATATTGATATACTATTAAATAGTCTATAGTTTACACAGATTTCCTCAGTTTTTCCCTAATGTCCTTTTTTGATTCTAAGATCTCAGGAAGCTATATTACATTTAGTGTCATATTTCCTTTAGTTCCCCTTGGTTATGATGGTTTTTAATATTTTCATTGTTTTTGATGACTTTGACAGTTTTAAGAATTACTGATTAGTCATTTTGTAGAACGTCCCTCTGTTGGGAGCTGTCTGGTAATTTTATCATGATTAGATCAGAGAATTTTATTTCTGGGAGGAAACCAGAGAGATGAAGTACCATTATAATCATATCACATCAAATAACTTATTATTGCTGATGCTATTTTTGATCACCTGATGAGGTAATGCTTGCATGGTTTCTCAATGGTAAATTTGCTTTCTATTTTCCCTCCATTTACACAACAATCTTTGGAAGAAAATCACCATGTGCAGCCAACGTTTAAGAAGTTGGGAGTCACGTTTCACATTTTGAAAGAGAGTAGTTAGATAAATTATTTGGAATTTTGTCTATTCTTCCCCATTTATTTCCTAATTTAATCATTTTTATATTATATAAACATAAATTTTTACTTTATACATTGGAATATAATCTAACAAAGGTTAATTTTTTTCTCTTATTGTTCCCACATTGGACACTGGGAATTATTTTTTAGATGGCTTCTGGAACACTGCTATACAATGTTATTGTGGAGTTGTTATTTGTGGGGGTGTCTACTTACTTTCTGGCATTACAAGATATTCTAGGCTCATCTTGCATATTTCTTGTCCCAACCCTAGAACTAATCATTTCTCTAAGGAGCCTTATTTTCAAAAAAAAGGCGAATAGTATTTGCAAACAATACATGGGTTCTAGATATGTGTAAGGCTACTAGAATGTCATTGCTTCAAGGCTTTTTCAATTGACAGAACAAGAGTATGGATTGTGTACACTATACCCTGTATGTATGTGTATATAACACAAATACATGTATGCACATGCCTATATGTATTATACATATATATTTTATTAGCTATGACATAATACATATATAAAAGTAAACATGAGTTAATATGTATGCATTCCATTCTAATTTGTTACCATGTGAACATTTTAGCCTTCTCCCCTTTCTTCCCTGTAGTTTTTCATTCCAAGAGTTTAAAATCTGGCTCCTACAAACTACCTTCTATTTACTTAAATGATCAACCATACTATTCACATGTAGGGGTTTCAGAACTGTTAACCCATACCTTGTTGCGGGGTAGGGGAGATGGGGCTTTATCAGCTAGGTTATATTACTTAAGTATAGTTCCTTTAGGTTTCTTTCATATTCTATTTATATTCAGTTACTTAAATCATCCTTCAGTAAGTTTTCACACAATTAATCCCTTGTGTCATATTCTTTAATCCACCCAGAGATCCTCTGTCCCCTTAAATTATTGTTATTAATTTTTATACATTAAAATCTACTCTTCATGCAATAAAATTCTATGATTTTGACAAACACATAGTGTCATGAATCCAACATTGTTAATAGGAATTGTTGCAATGCCTTGAAAGTTCTCTTCTCCTTTCCAGAAACCCTAGCAACCACTGATTTTATTGGACTCATGCACACACAATGTATGATAGATGTTTGTCATTAGACTTTGAAAGTATCCAGTCATTACTATAACAAATATTTCTTCTCCATTCTCCCTTTTCAATTATCCTAGTTTTGCAATTATATGTATGTTAGATCTTTTGAAATTATTCTACAGTTCTTGAATTTCCTGATATTTGCTTTTTCTTTTTCTTTGCACATTAGTTTGGAAAGTTTTGATTGACCTGTCTTGAATCACACTTATTCTATCCTTTATCATGGCAAGCTTATAACAAAGGTTATCTTCAAAGATTATTATAGTGAGCTAAAATTTTGTAGATGGTGAAGAGTAGTTGACTAAATAATAAGCAACAATGAACTACATTCTTCAGTATTATTTTCCAGGATGCCAGGGAACACTGAATATACCAGTAGCAGAATCATAGCTTATCAAAAGAAGCTAGCTATCTTCTGAAAAAAGAGTAATCTCATTCTTCAGTGTTGTTTTCCTAGATACCAAGGAAAACCAGATAGACAAGCATCTCCAACAGTGGTCTCCATGGAAGCACAATGCAGCACACACCTGACTGAAACCATTTAGTCGCCATTTGTCCTTATCTGCTCATTATCCAAGACCCCAGCCCACTACTCATGGGAGCTTATACAAACCCAGGAACAATTTGGGGAGAGAAAGTTGATGTTTAAGCCATGTTCTTCAATCTCTTGGTTGGCTGGCCAGCAATAAATTCCTTCTGTTTTGCAAAAGCCAGTGCCATGGAGTATGGTCTATCTGTGAGCACTGGGCAGAAATGAACTGGTAACACTCTCAGAAGTACTTTTCAATTCTGTCGCAATGTTTTTATTTCTGAGCATTTTCTTTCAATTCTTTCATAGAGTTTCCATCTCTCTGTGTCAAATATCTATTTTTGCATGTTGTCTAATTCTCTTTGTTTAGAGTCTTTAATATTCTAATCATAATTTAAATTTACTGCCTGATAATTCCAACATCTGAGTCTGGTTTTAATGCTTATGATGTACTTTCAGATGAAGTTTTTATTGAATACTGTTACATACTGTAATTTTTGTTGAAAACTGGGGAAATTGTGTTACATATTAAGAAGAACATAAATAGACATCCAGTATGAGAGTTCATGTCAATCTGGCTAGGAGAAGGTTTTGATATTTTCTTTATCTATCAGTGCTAGAGGTTAATAGCTTTCAGTGTCCTTGTTTATCTCTCCTCTCTTGATTATGGGATTCCCCAAACACTCTTCTCTCCAATACAAAAGAATCTGTTCTTTTTCACTCTTTCAGTTGGCATCCACTATTATCACACTGGGCCTCTGGTTTTGTAGTAAAGTGTGGGCTAAGAGAAGTATTCTCTAACTGACGATTAAATTTGAATCTTTCAATGGGCTTGCAACTCTGACCTGTGACTGACACAAGGATTCTTCTTGCATAGAGTCCTCCTATCATCTCTAACCCCTACTTACAAGTCAGAGAAGATAGAACGGTTGGAAACAAAGCTCAGACAGGCAAAGCGCCCTTATCCATTGCCTTCAGAGTAGGCCTTTGTTATGGAGAAGGTTCTCCATGACTCCAGAATGATCACTCTACTCTTTCCCCTGCTAGAGTCACCAAAATAATCATTCTTGTATCTTCATCAGAAGAACCTGACGAGGTGTCTGAAAGTACAGACAGGAAACCGTGGTGTCCTTAAGACTGCAGTGCCCAGGACTTTCTTACTCTCATGTTAGTCGACACTTAACCTTTAGCCATTGATATCATTCAAGATTTCCTCCCAGTTTACGATTCCAGTGGTTTCTGCTGTGGGTAAGCACATCTCAGCTGTGATTCTCTGGATTTCTTTCTAGTTCTTAGTGTGATAGCTAGCCTTTCGAACTCATTTGGTTAGTGATGTTGGATAGGAATTTGAGCTGGGGTGCAAGGGGAAGGAAATCTAAGCCAGGGAGCAATAAAAGGGTGCCAATTCCATTTAAAATAAAGCTCAAATAAAAGAGAAAGCTCAGAGTGGAATGCTGATACTCAATGTTACAGAATACAAAACCAGGGAGTGACAAAATGGCACCAATTCAGTTTAAAGTACAGCTGACCAGATTCAAGAGAGTTACCTATCAACTCTAAGTGTGCATTTTGGGACTCAGGGCATGGACTGTTGGAAAGAATAAAGGAAATAAATCATAAATTGCTGTCAATTCGAAACCCTCCAATAAATTTTTAAAGAAAACACTGACAGGCCATTCAGAAGCCTTATCCCACCTCAAAATACCGCTACAGGGAATCAAAGGCAAAGAGCTACCTGCCAGAACCTTCAAAAGCTCAAGTCCCTAAACTTTTAGTTCTGCTTCCTTTTCAGAATGATCCATCTCCATGCCTATCTGGGAATGCATTTTTTTTCCTTTTTTCTTTCTCCTGAATAAAAATGTATTTGTCTATTTCTGTGCTTTATCTTTCCTTTTTTCTCACCATCTGTGTTCTGGAACAAATTTTCTCTCCAGAGATACAAGCACACATGACCACTGAGGAAACTGAGGCATGAGCCCCATAGTAACAGGGAGTTCAAAAAATCTTAAGTTTTACTTGTCCTGCTTTTATTTGTTTAAATCCCAAGTTCTTTACAGGTTGTATGTGAAAATATTTCCCTCTTTTTATTTTCAAAGTTCTTTGATTTTCTTTATTCAGACCCATCTTTGATTCTAGTACCTATTCATGCTTTTTGTTCATTGTAATATCTCAAGGCAACAGTTACAGAAATTTGTGTTTGCAGTCTATCAACTCTAGAAATCCCCAGAAGTTAAGTTTATTTCTAGCTGAGCAAATATCAAGAGGTTCTTAACTAATCAAAGTGCAGTTATGTATACCTGAGTGAGTATTAGTACAAATTATGACATTTTGTTCTATATTTCAAAATTTCACACACTTCAGTATTAGTCATTTACAAGTAGAGATGCATCAAGCTATGTAACATAGTGATGGCTCCTTTCCTTTCCTGGATGTGCTTACATGAGGATTTCACAATGTTTTGTGCTTCTAGATATTTTTTCCCCTAACATCATCTGAAAAAAATATTTTAAAGATGAGAGAGGCATACAGTTTTAGAATTGCATTCATGCACAGAAATAACTTAGTGACTGTCCCTGAGAAGAGCAGTCTCCATTCCACTCGCCTGTTTTCAATATACCCTTCATTACCTATGTACTTTGCTTGTTTTACTCTGATGTCACTCAAGTAAATAAGTTCCAAAAAACATTAACAAGCAGTCATCAGACCAGAGTAGAAGACACTGATTTGCTCTTCTGGAGTGGGTCTCGACCAATGAAGAATCTCAGGGTTTACTGTGGTCCAGCACGCAAGTGTGTTTAATGTTAAGCATGTATTGCCTGGACCTCAAGGACAGTGGTATACAGTGGTAATTTATCATGTCATAGGTAGGTTTCCCATTCTAACGTTGATGCCATTTCAAAGAAATGGAGGTGTTGTCTTCATTTCTCACTCTTGACAGTAACACACACACACACACACACACACACACACACACACACACTATATAAGGCTTGACCACTAGAGAAAATGATTACTTGGGTCCAGTAAGAGCTTGAATGGCTTCATGCCTGTCTAATTGCAGTGACTTCAGAGACCTAGGACAGATGAATTTTTAGATGCAATATAAGATGCCCAGATATATTTGAATTATAAATAAACTGAATAATGTTTAGTGTAAGTATGGTGTATGGTAAATCTGGTTGCTCCCCCCAAAAAAGAAAGCAATTTTATATGAAGGGTTAGGGTTTTCTTTTCTAATAATTTAGCTTTTCTTGTCATATTGAAAGATCAATTTATAATAATCCCCTCAGGGAAAGGAATCTGAAGAGTTGAAAAGCAATAAATGATGGATCACCGGGTTTTTCTTGAGGTGCATAAAAGCAGAGGGAAAATATTCAGTTGTAATGAAAATAAGGCCTATAGCCTTCTCTAAGAGCAGGTCACAATGTTACTATCCATTAATCAACTTGCCACATGAATTGGCAGAATGTATTCATTCTGCTGTTGACTGACTTCTGATAGCATTTTAAAGGTGTCTAAATAAAGGCTCTCTTACTAAAAACTATGTGCCAAGTACCATACCATGCACTTAATGATACTATCCAGTGAATTCCCATAATAACCCAGCAGATTTGTGTTACTAACCCATTTCCACTTGTGAAATGAAGCTTTAAGCTTTAGAAGAGTGAAGGAAAGTCACACAGCTATTGTGAAAATTCATGACTGAAATGTTTCATTTCATTTCTTTCCCAGAGTTCAGTCATGTGTAATCATTTACAGAGAGATCAAGACCTAGACAAAAAGACAGAGACTCCTATGGGTGAGGAGTCGCCAAAGCAGGGAAACCAGATCCCACGAAAAGTGTCCTCAATTCAAAAATAAAAATATATTAAAATCTCAATGCCCTGGTTATCCCCAGTAATGATCAGGTATTAGGATCTCAGCATCATTCATAATGTGGAATATCTCTAGAGTACGTGGAATATCCATAATGGAGAAGATAGCTTACTTTCCTGAGCAAATCTCATGTGTCAGACAGTCATAGATGGTGTTTATTTGATATTTTATTTAGCCTTCAAAATATATGGTTTATGAATCTGTTGTATGTTTTATAGGAAAACAAGGCTCAGAAAGATGAAACTATCTGCTGACAGTCTTCTGGAGAGAAGGTCATTGAACTGGGATTCAAACTAAGGGCTGTTTGAATAAAAAGCCTTTGCTCTTACCTCACTGTGTTTATGAGTGTTTGCCACATGTAACATAGGGAGATTAAAAGTTAAATATTTACTGGTGTGTAATCTTGC
Organism: Solenodon paradoxus; assembly: GCA_004363575.1. Taxonomy (NCBI): domain Eukaryota; kingdom Metazoa; phylum Chordata; class Mammalia; order Eulipotyphla; family Solenodontidae; genus Solenodon; species Solenodon paradoxus. The sequence goes on along the minus strand of RJWH01000264.1, from coordinate 480,616 downwards.
TAAGTTATGTAACTCAGCATTGATTTTTAAATCTGTCAATGGTGATTAGAGTATATTTCAGGGGGAAATGCCAACTTTTATCTTCTTACTTTGCTATGATGTTTAAAAAAACTCAAAGAAAATGTATATGTATATACGCTTTAATTTCAATACAATACAGTGATGCTAAGCTGGTCAAGGTTATGAGTTTAGGACAGTTTATGGCTTAGTCCCGAGTCAAGGAAGAGGAATGGTCCTATTAGATTCACTGAAGACAATACTAATTTCTGAATTTTGCTTAAAGAGTTTTAGAGCTCAGATCCTGCATTTCTAGGCAGCAGATTTTAGCAATAGGGTGATTTAGAAATTTAACTAGGCTATCCAAGAGGTTATAAAACATGTCTCAGTCATGACCCAAAAGCACCAGGTAGAAAGGGTTGTTGGCAGACTATCAGAGGAACAGGAAGTGGAGCTCTGGAATGAGTATGTCTTGAGGGGCAAGTGACACAGATGCACCACTGTGTGAGATTAACTGAGAAGCAGTCATCCAACCCTGATACATACTAGGCTCTTTAGGGCTGTATTCTCCTTAAGGAGATCTTGGCTACTGTGGCATTCCTATTTGAGATTGCAACTTCTATTTCATTACTGTGCCTTTCTTGTGAAGCATTCCACACAGCCACTGGTTCCTGTTTTGGTCAAGATATATGATCAGAAGGGTTACTAAGACCTTACCCTGTGTCAGGAAGTGATAGCACATCAGTCACTCTGGTACTTTATTAAGGAATCAGGAACTGAACTGTAATTATTACAGTTCTCCTCCAGTGGGCTAATATTTGGCCCACATTTAATTTTCTCCCACCGTAACGAATTCCTTACTGAAAAAGTCCTTTAAAGCTCAATTAATTCAGCAATATGATTACATTCCCTGAGGTCCGTATAAGCATCACCGCTATATAAATGGAGACTTCCTTAGCATGCACTCATGTCAGGATGGATCTCTGAACAGGAGAAATTCCAACTGTGCTTTGAGGGAGAGAATTTACAATAGTGCTGGTAACTTCTATGGCTTAGTAGTTATTTTTAAAAATGTCACTGTTAAGAAATTTACAATGTTCATCATGTTTAATATGAATCTGTTTACTCGTGAATGGAGAATATTTACTGAGTACAATGGTGGTGACTTGGAGATAAGGTCAATAGGAACATTGTCACAATACTCCATAGAACTTCTAATTTTTGCTCTGTTCTTCAAAAACAGCAATGATAATAACAACAAATACATCCACACAAAGGATAATATTTTATACGAATTAAACCACACCTGAACTACAGGAATTTTATATTTTTGGTTTCTTTAAAAAGAGAAAAACTCTGTGATCTACAGAAACAGACTTAAATTATTCAAATCTCCAATACCATGATTTTGACTGTTTTTAACTAAAAGTTTCTTCATTTCAGAATAAGATAAATGTTGACTGTACTAGATCCCACAAATTAAAATATGAGAATTGAAAAAACATTTGTATATATTCCACAATATTATTATAAAAACTATCATCCTTCTATTTTTATTCAGTCAATATCAACAAAGTTGTAGAATCAGATTGAATTAGACTTCATGTACTAATTTAAAAATTCAAATAGCATATTTTCATATGGATTTATTAAATGAGCCAAAAACCTACCAGGGAAATTTTGGGTCTATTGTTTTCTTTGAAGTGCAAAGAAATTCATTCATTGTATTATAGTCATAGGTTTTAGGAAATTCGTCACAATACTTAAACCGTAAGGGAATATGCAAATCAGCATTACTGCATGCTAGGAATATTATTTATTTAAAAAGACTTAATGCTCTATTTTAAAAATTTTATTCAATTTATTTCAAATCTGAAATTCTGTGAATGACATTTCACTTAATCATTGTCCAACAAATTGTTCCTATTTTTTTTATCAATTCATATTTGGTTATCAAAAACATGTCTGCAGACCTTCCTTTTCCTCTCCAATATGTAAAAAACTCAGAAGTCATTGTTTCCATTCTCAGAAGAAAAAAGTTAGACACAGTGAAAATGAAATAGTCTTAGAGCAATCAAAGAATTCAGATCACAGGGCAAATTACTGCCTTGAAAACTGGAGAGATGAAGGATATAGAAAAATCACAATTTACCAGGATCAAAAACCACCTGCTGGAGCCAGACACTGTTAGGAACATTTAAACTGTAATTGACTAATAGCTGGAGACTGAGTGTGAAACAGATGGAGAGATAAAAATTTCTAAGGACACAGCCTTAGTGGAACTCCCAACAATCTTGTGAGATTTCCCCCAAGGAGTCCCTCTAGGTTCTTATAGTAAAGATTGGAGAAAAATTCTCTCATGTATCCAATAGAAGGACAGGAAAAGTTACTATTTGAAATATTCCCTGAATTTTCTATTATCCTTAACAAAGGTCATTATCAGAGAAAAGTATTGCACCAGAGCTTAACCACCAGGAGAGACACCCAGCTCCAGTCCCTCCAGCATTTGACATGGGGAAAGATAAATACCTGATCAAAAGACCTGCGTTCCTTCTGTTTCACTTAAGCAGGGGAAAGCAAGAAAAAAAGCAGAAATTTATTTGTGAAGATAGTTCAAGGTTACATATCTACGAAAAGTCGAAGACCTAATCATAATATTGTGGAATACTACCTCCTCAAACATCTATGAACAGAAGAATGCAAATTTAAGAGTTAGATGTCTCAGTATGGTACTGAAGAATAAATGTTTAGGAAGCTCAAAGGAAACAAACGAAGACCAAACAAGGGAGTCAGAGCACCATTTAACCTCTGACAGCTACACTACAATAGACATTAAATGTAGTTTCATTATGATGAGGGAACAGCATAGCTTAAAATCTATAGGGCAGCATGCAGATGAATGAGTAGAAAATTAACTAACTAGCAAAACCTGACACTTCCAAGAGGAAGGACCCCAAAGAGCAAGGGCCCCACCTTAGCAACTTGGGTCTGGGACACATCCCTAGATATTCGTGCAGTTTTTACTCCAGGTACACTGGCTACACTCACAAAAAGGAAAGCCTTCACCGCTGAAACTGTTTTCCCTATATATGAGATGCAGGAAGCACGTGAGGTACACACGTGTGCATTCCCTTGGTGTAACTTTCCCGGCCTGCAGGGAGCTTAAACGTACTGGTACTGATGTTGATAAACTTGTGTGTGAACCTGACCAAATGGATCTCTCCATGAATTCTTTCTGGACAGACCCTGCATCTCATTGGTGGGTCTCAGCTCACCCTCATTCACATAAACTTCTGGTCGGATAAACGTAAAAATTCACACAAAGGAACCTCAGTTCCTTTTACTAATGCATCATGTGCAGTTTTCAAGAAAAAAAAATACAAGGTATGTTAAAAGGTCAAGAAAATATACAATGCAAAGAGACGAAAGCTTCAGAACCAAATTTATATTTAGTTAAAACAGAGATTTTTGAATTATCAGGAATTTGGTTAATCTGCCAAGGGACCTAATAAAACATAGACATCATGCAATAAAATATGAATAATTCAGGTAGAAGGATGGAAACCTAAGAATCAAAAGAAAGTGCTACAAAAAAAACAAAAAAGCTGAAATAGAAATGAAAAACGTCCTTGATGGATTCAAAAGTAGACAGTTCAAGGACAGAATTATAAGCTTGAATATTGTCAATAGAAGCACTATAAATTAAAAAGCAATGAGAACAAAGAATTTTATTATTTTTTTATTATGAATTGATATTATTGGAAAAACATCACAATGTATCCAAAGAATAACAACTACTTCTGTAAACGGATTCAATTCTGAAGCTATTAATAGAAATCTTGAGGTTAGTCTCTCTGCCCAAGAAGGGTTGAAACTCATTGGCTTTCTTTCCCTATGACAGGTAAATCTATTGTCACCAGCCCATGAGTGATGAGTGATGGTGGCAATGCAAAAAGAAAGAACTCATCAGCTAACCTGTGACAGAAATAAAATGGAGATCTCTTTGCCTGGCAACTTATACTCCATAGATATCTGGTATGACATTAACAAAGAAGCTGGAATTTCATGGTATTCTATTTTGACCATCTGTTCCAAAGTGAAATCAGTTTTCAGGATGCAGGCTGCAGGTCCCAGTTTCCTGAGACTCAGCCAGGTGCGGGTCCAGAGCAGGTCACTGGAGCACACCAGGAACACTGTTGATCCAGGAAGAGCGATGGTTCCCTGGGGCGTGCCACTCTATGCTGCCTCCATTGGCTTTAAAACTCTTTTGACTGCCGCAGCTCCTGCCTCTGAAAGCAATCTGAATATTCTGGGAGAGCATCCAAACACAACTCTCTTATCTCCTTGGGAACAGAGAGCCTCTAAACTTGGAGCTGAGCTCTGTGACAACTCAGCATGACCAAAAGCTCATCTCTTCCCACAGTGCACTCACCTGGCTTCCCTCTGTCTTTTCTTCTTCCCATGGATAGTAGAGCAGGCAGAAAGGTTTGCAGCAAGGAGCCAGTGTGGGTGTTCTCCTTTTAGCTCATTGATTACCATTTTATTTCAAGGTTGAGCAGTAATTACCACTAATGAACAACATGATAATTTGCAGCCATAAATCACCAGTTCCTTGGTTTTGCCATTTAACACAGTGAATTAAAGCTTTTTGTGCCAGGAACTGGACGGATTCTCAGTGTGCCTTCCCTTCAGGTCAAGGTGTATTGCCATATGAAGAGGACTGAGAGACAGTTCTACTCAGGAAACATACTAGATTCTTTGATATGAATCAAGGACATAAAGATACACTTGTGGACTTAACTGCTGATGTCTTGGTCATCAGTGCATGGCACTGTTTGGCAACCTGATCCTGCTAAGTGAATTGTTAACAGCTAATTTATCTCAGGCCATTTTGAGACTCACTCACTGCAGTTTCTGCACAGGGATGCAAACTGGTTTTCCATTGAAATATACAGGCATTCAGAATGTTTCTTGTCTGATGCCTTTGCAAGGTTGAGGAAAAAAGGAAGAGATGCAATTCTGTTTCTTGAGAAGATACTGCAAGCCAGAAGCCAGACAGACACTTTATATTTACAATTTTGTCCTGAAAGAAGCTCTTTTTGTAAGTCCATTGAGGATGAGAAATTGAACTCAACAAAGGGTTTTGGCATGCTAAAGATATGTCCAATAAATGTCAGACGTTAGGCTAAGATTCAAAGCTGTAAGGATAACATTGTTTTCAGAGTTTAATCAACATGTTTAAATGGTTTCATAGTTTCACATATTTTCTCTATATGTTAGGCTCCATGTCCATCAAAGCAAGCACTACCATTCCTAATTACCCTATTTATATCCAGGGCCAGTACCCTAAGTTAGAACTTAAGCAATATTTATGAAATTAAATGGAAAACCTTTTGATTTAAAAAAGAGAACAATCCATAAATAATACATATCATATTATGCATTATACATTACATAATATACAGCACATGTTTCTTTTTCAGTGGCGACTCCAAAGATTCCATAGGCCCAAGTTATACTGAAATACAGACTTTCTGCATTTAAGTAATAGAGACAGTTAAATTTCATCATAAGTTACTGTCTCTTTTATTCCATTGATAGCTCTTAATAACCTCTAGACAGACCACATCAACATTATATATACCAATTAATAAAAGATTTATCAAGATGTGAACTGACTTCAGCAGGGAAGAAATGACAATAGAATCCATGATCCTCAAAGTGTTAAAAGTGGGATTTAATGTAATATTCTAAAAAATTGAGAAATCAGAATGCAACTCCAACTCCCACAAAACATGAATTTTACATCACATATCTTCCAAAATCTTTCTGCTTAATCTAATATAAACATAGGAAAGTAGTACTTTAAGCCTTAAAAATATCACCTTAAGAATTTAACCCTCTTTTTAGATGCACAAAGAAGAAAACAAAGAACCTAGAATCCTAGACCCCAAAGATAACTACTTTGAACTTGTAGATTTATTTCTTTCCTATATTTTTCCAGTGTGGAACATTTTAGAATTTTTTATTGTGGTAAAATAAACATAACACAAAATTGACCATTTTAACCATATTAAAAAAAGTAAAAGAATTAGTTCTCACTAGTAGGTTGGAATCCAACGCAGACAACAGAAAGCCAGAGCCTTGGAGGTATGAAGGGTGAATGGTAGCACAGAAGGGACACTTACTTTCTCTGAAATGGGATCGTGAACATATTTTTAGATTTTAAGATAATTGAGAACAGTGAATTTTTAATCCAGATTTGTTTGCATTGATGTCAGTTCATAATTTTCAGTGCAGTGTAATGTAAAGACCCAATCATTTATATCATTTCCTCTGCTATTAAAATTACTAAGGCATTAAAAGACATACCTTTAAAACTGTGTATAATCCATATCAAGTCTTCCAACATTTCTATGAAAGAACAAAGTCTATGAACCAATAGTTTTCCAAGTTGTTTCTTCAGGTTTCTTTCTTAATTTCTCTGGCTTATATGGCTTATGTGTTTTGCCCTTTCTAGAAGACAGCCATTTAAGGATAAGGAAGGACTTGGGTTTCATTTGATTACTACACTGCCTTATGTACAAAAATTATAAGAGCTTATTTAAAAGAATATCAATCCTCTGTGACACTCTTCTATGCTTCCTACTGTTTTTTTGTCTTTAAATTTCATGATTTCTTATGGTCTCAAAATTCTGTCTGATACTACAAAAGCAAGCACAATTTGTAGTATAGTCTTTTGATGTTTAAAATCTTGACATTAAATTTATGCAAAAATATTCAGCTATTTTAAATTTTAGATAATTGACCAAAGCCATAGCAAAACTTATTCAACAAAAACCCATAGAATTAATATTTTAAGGAAAGTTAAAAGCTCAGTAGCAGTGACTGAACAAGGAATAGGCTATGATCTTATGTCATAAGATTTTTTAAAAATATTCTAGCCAAGGAAAGAAATATAGATTATAATCTAATATGTGAAGTTTCAAAAACCTGTGTCTTCTCATCAGAATCAGTACTGCTGAAACAAAAACCTGAGAATGGGTACTAGTCACCCACTCAATTTTTGAAGAGGATATTTGAGAAAATGCCCTGAAAACAGAAGCCCTGATGTACTGCCAGAGAAGCTTAGCAGAGGCAGACATTGCCAGAACAATAGGAGAGAGAGGAATGGGTTGAAGCCCACGGGAATAATTAGGCTCATGAATATAAGCCATGTTTAATCATTTTGAAAAGATTTTGGATGGTCTAGCCTTGACTCCCAACATGGGTTCTAAGAGACCACTTTTAAGCTATCCCCAACTCCATTCCATTGTCCTCGGGCTATAGGGATATGTATATAAGAATATTAGTCTCTAAATGGGACTCAAGGGAAAGACAGAAACATTATTAATATCTTGGATGAGATCAGGAGAGCATTTCAGTGCCTCTAGACAATATAAGTTTCAGACAAACCTGCCCTTTAAATATGCAAATGTAATGAAATAACTTGACAGCTCTCTGCTCTGAATGCTTGTTTCTCCAAAATTTATTATGTTGAGATCTGAACCCCATTGTAATGGCATTAGTGGGAGGGTCTTTTGGAGGCAATTAGAGCAGAGCCCTCATAATGGGATTAGAGCCCTTATAAAAGAGATTCCAAAGAACATCTGTATGTCTCAGACTCTGTAATTATACACAGAGAGGATGGCAATTTATGTATTGGGAAGTAGGCTCTAACCAGATACCAAATCTGCTAACCTCTTGATATTGACTTCTTAACCTCCACAACTAAGAAAGAAGTGTCTGTGGTTAAAGTCACCAAATCTATGGCATGTTTGTTATAGCAACCGAAATGGACCAAGACAACAACTCTTCAAATACTATAGAGAGACGGTAAATTAAAGCCAGGGAATGGAAAGCAGAGGGGTGTTAGAAGGATCAAAGTAAATCAAAGTTCAGAAAGCAAGCAAAATATAAACCAGTTTGAAAGAAAATGTAATCAAAAGAAGTTAAGCACAATTGAAGATATTTGCACCACAGGACTAAATAACAATAATAATTCAATAAATAAAATGATAAATTAATGAAAAATAAGACAAAATAGAGATTTTTATATGCAGGATTTGATTTGGTTAGTTTATTCATTCTGTTAGTATAAACAAAAAGTTTGTAATAAACACTGTGAGTGTAAAGGAAGAAGATAGATATTAAGATATTGAGAAGATGGGACAGGTCATGAATTAAGGATAGAGAATGAATGAATGAATGCACAGATTATATATAACAAATGGGAAGATACAATGCCAATGTGATTGTTATGAATGTAACAAACTGAACATAAATATGTGGCTCTAAATAATTTATACATTTCTCTGATCAAAAAGGCATTTTAAGTAGAGACAAAAAACTGGATAATTCTAAATTGGGTAAACACTTGAAGCCTAATTTTCCTTTATAGATGCTACTCACCAATGAATTCAAGCTAATAAAATTATGAATTCAAGTGTGAACACAATTAATTAGATGCTTTTTCTATATTCTGGAGAATTATGAAGAATACATACTTTTATGCTTCCTATAAATACAGGTGATCCTTTCTATAGGACAGAAAGTATTTTTTACAAAATGTTGATTTTTTTCAATTTCTTATATTTTGTTTCTGTTTACAATTAGGCTTGTGCCCCGTTTGTTCCATTCATGCCTACATCTATGTATCAGAAATACTTCAGGACCTCAAGAGGAAAATAGGCAATGCTATTGTGTTGACATTCTTGTCATAACTGATACCTGCTGAAATCTTTTCAATATTCCTAATATTTTTATTCTAATTTTCTAACAGAGTTGCTTGACCACTGTCACAGGTGAATTGAAAGATACTGACTACCGAAGGCATGGGAGAATCTGGGCAAGATTTGAGAGCAGTCTAAAGCTCCCAGTCTTTTCACCTCCAGAGCAAAATCGAGAGAGATTCCTTGGAAAGAGGCCTGACCTCATGTCCCATGAAACCTGTGAGAGATTAAAGATGAGCAACATGTGGCATCTGAGCTTGGCCAAGGAGCTGTTCTATCAGCCCACGGCAGAAAAGGGTTTGCGAAGTTGATAATACAGGTAAAAGGAAGCACTGTCACTGTGGTGAGGAGGTTTGGGTGTGAAGTGGGAATGGGGAGTCAGGGGAGCAAAGTGAGTCAAACTACACTGGCTTCACATATACAGTAAATATTTACCTGAGGCTGAAATTCATTTTTAGTGGCATCCAAGCTAGCTATATGTAACTGTCTAACAATTCCACTGATTTTACAAAACAGAACTTCATTATTTCAGAAAAGTTTATATGGAAGAGCTTTACTGAGTTACATTCCAATTTGCATTATCACAGAAAATTTCAACATTACATTTGTCAATGAAGTGAAATGCCTTTTAGTTTCCTAACTAAAATTTCAACTACTGAACATTTCTTAACAACTGCAAAATATTTTAAATTTTGTCTTTGTTTTTCATGGCAGCATTCCAAAGTTTGAAGAGATTACCACTAAGGAATATTTATGAGGAGTTGCATGTAACCATATCAATCAAAATTTTTATATGAAAATATTTTTCATGGAGGCAATTCAAATTTTAGTTACAAATTTAAAAAATCATGTACATAGCAGAAACTAAAGAATTAATATCATCCTAATACTTTACATTTTATCATAAAATCAGCATATAGTACAAAGGTCATATAAAGAATGTAAAGACTATTGCTACAAAGCCTTGCTCACATTCTGCAGGTATACCACGAGGGAGTCGCCCCTTTGGTTTTGTGTTTTTGGGAAGATGATTTGCCCCAAGACACTTGCAGTGCATCACAGTCTCACCAGGACTCAGGTAAGATAAAGCAACTAGTGAAGCTTTATTGGAAGGAAAAATTCACTCTCGAGGGTGAAGAACAGTTTCTTCCTGGAGGATCTGACCCAGGGAGTGAATTATTGGTCTGTTAACAAAGAGAAAATACATTCTCAGAAAACAGCTGGTTGTCCCCAAAGGAAGTGACACTGAAAGTGAACTATTGACCTTTTTTGATTCACATTCTGGGACTTGAGCCTACCCTGATTCTGCCCATGGGAGATTACCAGGAAAAGGGTTGGCGTTTCTAACAGTGGGTGGGGAGTAGAGCACACAAGCTCTGTACCCAGAACCCTCCTTTTTTACCTACAGGGGAGGGGGGCGGTGTCAAAACCATAATGCTAGTTTTATTAAAATGAAGGTATAATGAGGGCGCTTATTGTTTTCCCTTTCAGATTTAAAATATTTCTTTGACCTTGAGAGGGTATTTCTTAATAAGACAGTCTCAGTTCATGAGTTCCTCCCACTTGGTGGTCATATCTAGCAGGTGTTCCTTAATGAAAAAGCTTTTATCCATTACAGCCCCTCATCATTTGCTCATGTCTAGCTAGCTCCTTAACAAGTGTACCCCCTGACTCCTTACAAATAGTATTTTCTGCTTCCTACCATAGGAAAAATATTTGAGGGTGCCATTTTCAGCTTCTAGAACATTATTTGATGTGCATTATATTAAATATCTTCCCCACCTGGTTTTTTTCTTCATGCTTAAATGCAACATCCTCATATCTCAGATCAGAGAGAGCAACCACACTCGATGTCGAATGATTAATAAGCATCCAGGATACAACAAAGAAAAGCTGTGGTAACCATGCCACTACCTGTTATATTGCATGTGGAATTTTAGAAATTCTACTTTGTTGATTGAGAAGAAAGTAGTTAAAACACGAGCTGCCATGTAAAATGAGTGGGATGGCAAGATATAAGCAGAAACCAGAGCTAAGTATAGATTTCACTCCTTTTGTATGAAATTTTGCTTATCTTTATATATATATGTATATATGCACATACATGCATATATAGTTATACATTATATATAGTAATGTATGATAAATATACACTAATCTTTATAAATAATTATGTGATATATAATATATATATGTTAACAGACTGTTAACAGGAAATGGTCTCATGTATGTCTTTTAGTTACATTTGTCTAGAGCTAAATTCACCTATTCATCTATGTATTCAGCTATAGTAACAAATGTTAAGACCAAACATGAAATGAAAAAGCTAATATAAAGGAGTCTACGTTAAATCAAATTGGGAGTCATCTTTATTACAGTTATCTATAAGTAAAAACAAGTGTCCTTTTTAAAATATGGTGATGACTGAATTGTCTATGAAATCCTAAGTCTTCCAAGCTGGGAGGACTGGCACCAGGTATCTGAGTAACTTAAACATGGATTTGTATACCACAGTCACATTCCTTCAATATTATAAATGACTTTCACATGTAATTTCAGTCATCTGTTGTTCTCTTTGAACTTATCCCCCTGTGTTCTATTCACTTCTGGTGTTGAAGAAGTTTTCACCTGTTCTGTTGGTATGATTTTGCTCTTGTTTAACTATCAGCTACAGGGAATCATTAAAGAGCCCATCATTCTTCTTGAAGTACGCTTCCAGCGCTTGGTGGGAGTGGAGGTGAAAGGTTCATCATACAGAGAGCAGTACTGGCATTTCTGAGAGTGAGAAGGCCTCTGGGCATTTGTGTAGGAAGGATTCCAGGATCTTTTATGAATTATACTTTTGGTATCCATCCTTCTGGCCTCCTATCATCTCCCTTTCCAGCTCTATTCTTTACCACTCTGAGGTTTAAAGGAGCTGAATCAGTGAGTGATAGCAGGTACATAACAGGCACACAGCTGACAACCAGTTTCATATTTACTTATTTACCTATGCTTTCCCAGCTCTATTCCCAGCTCCATTTCAAAAATATAACATGGCATGCATCCCAATTCTAAGCATTAAACTTATCCTATAAGGTAGGTTTCTGGTGGTGATAACAGGATAGTCAACTCACCACACACACACACACACACACACACACACACACACACACACACACACCCCATGGAGATTTTTCAAAACTTCTTTAGCATAACAAAGGTAGGTTAAAGACAAAGAATTAAACTCTTCTGTAACAATAAATATTTTAAATTTCTTGGTGTGTTAAAGAATACAGCTCAATGAATGTGATGCATTTTCTTGAAATTAGCAATGACTTTTAACATATAAAAAAAAACCTTCAAACTGTTCTCTGAGAGCTTGAAAGGCCTATAATCACTTCAAATAAAAATTCAAGCAGAATTTATAATGGCTACTCCTAGTTAGTTCTAGTATTACTTATTATTTGAAGCACTTATATTAACTTCTATAAAACTTTGATAAAATCTGTATTTTTTCTCATTATATTGGATTGATGATTACAGAGTACTCACTCTTAGCCCTGAGGTCTTGTTTTGTGTTATCCTGATCAGAAAGGCAAAAATTCATCAAAAGAAAGCGAAACAAGATAAATCCTTTAAACAAATTAGTTTATCAGCATATGTGCACCTCCCAACCACACAGAATCATATTATATCATGTGTCTTTAAGATATGACTCGATCTAACACTTGTTATCTTTGGACAAGTTATATACTGTCTCTGGGTCTCACTGTCTTCACTTGTCAAATGGAAAAAGTAATTGTACTAATCCTACAATACCATTGTGATAAAATGCATTAGAAGACTTAGAAGAATTTCTGATGCAGTACAATATTTTTTATATTATCAATAATTGCTATTAATATATGTCCTGGAATTAGGTTTTCAATTCTTTCCATACCTACATAATGTCAAGTAAAGGAAGCCTATGTTTATTTTAAAGACATTTGAGCATGCATTCTAAAATTAATCATTTTTAAGATATTTATGAGACCTAATAAATGGTAACATTGTAATTAATGGGATAACACTGGAGAAAAAAAGTATTTGTCAACTAAAAAGTTCTTTATGCATTTAATAACACAGGTATGGCTATTTTGATGCTTAGAAATCATGTTATTGATATAGTCAAGTTATTTTTCATATGCCAGTCATTAAATTATTTTCTTCTCCTTTGGTATCCACATCAATTTCATCTACCCTATACTATTGTTAGAGCAGTGATCTGCCTGTTAGGGTTTCAGGGCAGTTCCTCTGGTCATATATTTTTTGAGGATATTTAAAAATGCACATAAATTTCTCTTAAGACAATTCCCCAGATGTTTTCCTCTAAACCTTTAAATAGTAGTCATTGTCAATGACTGAAGCTACTTCTTTAGACTAAAGATTTCTGAATTATTCCATATGGTTATAAGAGTGACAATTTTATTCTTGAATTTTCTTCCTTGCTCTCTCTGAATATATGTTGACAGAGCTACTGATTCTAAGAAAAGCAGTGTGAAAAATGAGAAAAAAAAAAATCAACCACACTTCTACAAAGAAAAACCACTGTTTATATATCAATGTATTTTAAGTTCCTTTTCTAGTCATATATTTTGATTCTATTTTCATGCTTATGCTCATATTTTAAGCATATTTATCTCTATTACTTTATGTCTCTTTTTAATTCTGTGTTTTTTAAACGAAGAGTAGAAAGGGGTTAGAGAAGGTGTCACAAGAACCCTAATTCATAAAGGGTGAGGATTCAGATTTTTCAGCTAGAAGTTAAAGAAGAACATTTAAGTGTCCCTTGTATGTAAGATAATTGCTCATTTAATGTTAGAACTTGCAATCTGGAAGGGGCATTCTAAATAATTATATATGTCTCTCTCTCATTTCACACATGAACTAAAGACTAGAAAAGTTAGTTCACCTGTCAACAATTCACTGGTCTAACTGGTAAAATCCAAAGTGAAATTCTCAGATTATGACTCTTGGTCACTTCTAGTAAGGCCCATGCTCAAAGCTGGAGAATTCTAAGACAAGAATGCAAATAGAGGCCTCAGGTCCAGAGCCTGTCCCTTTTCTCACCTGATTCCCTTTTGACCAGGGCATGTGTACACGTATATGGACAGCCAGTCTGTAGGCTCAACTTATTCCAAATTTTGGATCTAGAGGATTACAGAATAGTACATTCTGCTTTCAGGAAGTCAGTCACAGTGGAGCGAGGCCCTAGGAGCATTTCCAGGCCATATGAATAGGGAACTCTGGGCTCCCTGATACCCTGAAAAGGAGACAAGCTCTATAAGGCACATCCTCTTGGTTCCAGGTTCTTGTTAGATTCTGAGCAAGAGTGGAGGGGCTCAAAACAGATCACAAGACTGTAGAGTTTCTGCTTTGGCCTGAGTGTTATTTTCAATTGAAAGACACACAACTGTGGAGAAGGAAAAGCTTTAACATTTTTCCTAATTCTTTTGCTCTTTTCTTAATCAAAGATATCACCACTCCCTAAGCCTCTTTCCTTAGTCCCTAGAAGAATGTAGTTTGAGAAGGTCTTAATTCCGAAGTTAATCTGTACACAAGTCATCGCTAAGAAACAATCTTTACCTTCAGAGTAGATGAATCATCTCTTCTTGCCATGTGAAGATCCCCTTCTCTCCCTGACACCCCAGGTCTTCTTTCCCATACCTCTGCACAGGATATATGACTTCAGGTTGCCCCAGATAACTCAGAATTTACCACCATGTAAATTCTCCATCTATATGTTATGAAATTTGGGCCTTTCTCTTACTAATCATGTCTCATGCTAACTTGTCCAACCAGCCTGTGAAGAACCTCAGAGGGATCGGGAAATTTTTTCCTTTGCTGTTAACAAAAGATTTCAGAGTTGATCCCAGGAAGCACTGTGAGTGCTGCAGCAGAAGTGAAACCAGAAAAAAAAAAAAAAAAGAAGAAGAAAGGGTGGGATTTGAGAAGCAGTTTAGCACTGTGGACTCAGATGGGCTCAATTCCTGTGTGAACTCTCTAACACATCGCGCAGAACACATTTTATGTTGACTCTTCTGTGGGGCAAGAAGTTGGGGTACTTATGCCCGAATTGTCATCTGTCATTCATTCAGGGTCACTTCTAACTTTCTGGCACTTCTGGCCTCCCCTTGAAAAAGGCAAATGAGTTTTATATAAAAAATGAGCAGCTCTGTAGTGCGTTGCTAGGGAAAGCGTTGCTGGCTGCAGGATGAGGCTACGCAGGTCTTTGTCTTTATAGGAACTACTAAGTGAGCAAACTCCACAACCTATCATTACAGTATCATTAAGAGATTTTCAATCCCTGTATCTGTTCAAACTAGAAAGGGAAACACTTCCATTGTTATCTGCCATATTAAGACATTTTAGTTATTTAAAAGCAGTACTCACTCACAAGAAGTAAAGAGATCAGAAACAAGGAAGTCTCAGGTTTGTTTCTGTGACTTGTCAGGTTATATATCAGATGGATCGTTTATGTTGTGCTGTGAATTCAGTCATGGAACAATGCATTTTACCTTTTATCTAGACGCTGAACCATCTTATGTAATTTAGTATTTAAACTTGATTGTATCCAAAATTATTCAGTTCTCTCAAGTATTAGATTATGGCTTAAGAACATGTGTTATTTTTCTCAAAAGCTATTTAACTCGTCTAATTTAAAATTCTGAAGCAAAAATTCAGTATTTCCAAATGCAACTTCTTCCATAATCACTTACATATTCACACAAATATACATTTTCTAACACTTTAAAGACACCTTTGTGCTGCATTTTAATCAAGCCCCTTTTCACAGATGTAAACAGCCCATTGTAATGGTAAAAGTGCCCAAGCTGGTGATTTTGCATTTGCCCTTCACCAAAGCAAATTTCATTTCACAAGAGCAGATGGATGGAAGCAGACCAAAGTGGTGTCTGTGAAGGACCAGGATGATTTCAGCTGATGATTGACTTCTGCTAATCACGAGTGTGGGATTTAGTGCCAAGAAGAAGAAAGATTCCAGGTTTCTTTAACAAGCGATTCCATTTGCCACTTTGAGACAAAGACTCCAGCTCAGCTCCCAGCAGGGACATTTTCTCAAACTTAATGAATTTCATTCCTGTTCCAGTCCTATAGAAAGAATAAGCTTCCATACTGATTACTACCTATACAGTTTGTGGTAGAAACATCACATTAAATCTAGTTTGAATTTGTTAGACTTCTAAGCCACGTTTACAAGTACTAACTACAATTTTTTGAAAGCAGCTGTTTTTAGTTATGCAGTTTAAGTACTTCAAAATTCACATGCATTTCTATGCAGGAAATCAAAACATCATTCCTCTCATTAAAAACTACTCTGGGATGTCCTACAACTGTTAACAGGCATTTCATAGGAAATAAGATGTGCATTCAAGAATACATTCATAGTGCAACCTAATCCTTTGCCAGGCACAGGGAAGTTTCCACAAACCGGACTCCTTTCCCCCACCCCCAGTCTCTTCTGAAGAGTTTTGAAATTAGAAAGGTTTAGAGCCTATGATCTACAAACTGAGAGATATAAAACATGGCTTCACTTTCTCTGTGGTTCAGTCTTTTCTGTAGAATGGACACTGTTAGACTGTAAGTATCCAATGCCCTGAAGATTCATTGGTCAGACGTGAGTAAGTTGTCTAGTCAAGAAACTGGCTTGTTGAAGAGATTCAATAAATACCAACCTCATTCTTTTCTCACCTTTTCTCCTGTAAACACTACTTGTAAATTTCCAAAACACTTCCCAACCAAACAGTCTGTCCTTAGATCCTCCTTCACCTTTAGCTCCTTACAGCCTTCTCAGCTTGGAAGAACACTTCTATGTATCAGGCACTGTGCTGAGTACTTAACCAGCTTTATCACATTTAATCTTCCCAAGAACCTTATGGTACAGTGTTGTACTTGATAGAGAAGGAAATAAATTCATTCAACCAGTACAGAACAGAGCTGAGGCTCAAACATTAGTCGTCACTTACACCTCTAAAACTTCATAAAGTTTTAATTGTATGATTAAGTTGAGACATAAAATTTTAGAGGGCTGGATTGCCTTTCCTGTTGTTTGTGGCAAGTGGTCTGAAACTATTACTAAAATTTCCTGTTTAAATTTTCATACTTATGCCATTTTCATAATAAAACTTCTTAGGGTCAGAAAAGTCTGTATCTGCCTACCCTCCTTTATTCACGTGATAAATGCATAATGAATGCCTACAGGATGTGAGGGAATAGTGCTAAGAGGTAGGAGTCCAGAAACAAATGACCCAGCTCCCTATCCTGGAAGTTTGTAGTCAAGCAGTGACAATAGTCATATATTAATAAGAATACCATACAGAAAACACAATGATAGAAAGATAATGGGATATCAGTGATCTGAAAGGAATTTGTGTCAATTGGAGGAAACTTTCTCAGAGGAGAAAATAGATGAGCTGAGTCTTAAAGGGAAAATATAAGAGGTGAGAAATGGCAGAGTAGTTACAGGGTTCTGAATAGAATATAAAGGAGAAAAATCCCAAAGTGGGAAAATGGCATATTAATCTGAGAGTCAAATTAGAGTATTACTGAGCACAAAGAAACCTGGAGATGTTGACATAAATGGGTTTATATGTATATTTGGCATCATGGTTTTTATCTTGTATAAATTTTTCCCACATTGATCTAAAAGGAAGTGTGTAATATTTTGCTTGACAGCTTTGCCTCATTTTAAAATATTTTGTCCCTTTTCGAGTTAGTTTTAAGTTTTTGTAAATTGTGTTACACATGTACAAATATTATAAAAGGCAATCATACAGTTTCTAGGATATATAAAATTAATAATGGCACACAACCAGCTTAAGAAATATAACATCAGTAATCTCTTACTGGATATTGTCATTTCTTCCCTGCTCACATCCCTTCTTTCTCTGCAGAGAAAACTGCTTTCCTAAAATTTGTGTAAGTCATAAGACTTACATATTTCATCAGATAATTATCAATAGAAAATCATCACCTAAAATTCCTTTTCCCCTGTCTGTTAACTGTTTGCACACACACATTATATGTATACATGCATGAACACAGAAGTGGAATGAGTATTTGTATTGCTCAGTGAATGCCATACTTAAATATTTTTTTTCTTTAAAATTTACAATTATGATTCATGTTTTTGTAGCTCTTTATTTTTGTTGCTGTACAAAACTATTGAATAATTATTTATATCATTCTTATTAATTCTATTAATTATGTCCATTTTGGACTCTTATTTTTTTACTGTTAAGAGCAATGTTGTAAACATTTATATGTATTTCCTAAGTACATGTACAATAATTTTTATGGTATGTGAGTAGAAATAGCATTACACTTACAGCAGTGGTTGAGATTTTCTCTTGTTCCAAATCTAGTCAATACCTGAAAGTATTCAAATTCCTGTTCTCTTTTAGTCTGATTTAGTTTGTGGAGTTAAATGTAGTCTAATCTAGCAGAACTGATTCAAGTCTAATTAAGTCTATTCTAGGTAATATTGTCTATCAACTGATTGTGAAATGTCTCATTCTGTTTTTTTTTTGCATTTCCTAAACAAGAAATTATATTGAGCATTTTCTCATACACTTATAGGATATTTATATTTTTCTCTTCAGATCAATGTTTTGCTGTTTCTTAATTGACCTGTAGAACACTAATCTGATATTTGTTATAGGTAGTGAAAGTATCTTATCCTAGTTTGTGATTTGTGTTTTCACTATTCTATGTTGCCTTTTGCTATTAGAGTCCTCAATTTTTTTTTTTTTTAAGGCAAGGTACAGACAGGAATGAAGGCAAATAGGCAGGTAGGAAGGCAGAAAGAGAGAGGAGGAGGAAATATTTTATTTTATTTCCATTTAGTTGTTCACACTGGTTGTCTCTCTCCAAACGGGACTCCAACCCAGGAGTATGTGGTTTGAATCCTTTGGGAGGTGATTTCCCTCGCCACTACTTCATCCAGGTGTGCCAAGAGTTCCTAATTTTAACACAATATTTTTATTAAGTTATTACTTAACATGCAAGATTTTTAGGTCCTGTTTGCTAAATGATTTCTTACAATATTATAAAAATATTTGCTTTTATGTTGTTCTTTAAAAGTTCTATAGATTTAATTTTCACATGTAAGTATTCAATGTGAGTCTAAATTTATTTGGAGGTATGAAGAGAAAAATATCTAACTTAAATATTTTTCCATATGATGTTTATCTTTCTCCTTCTGATTTATATAAGCATAATTCCCTATAGTTCCATCCATGTTGCTGCAAATGGCATGATTAAATCTTTTTTAACAACATAATATATTGTGAGTTTACACCATATCTTCTTATCTACTCAGTCAATCAGCATTTACGTTGATACCTCTCATATCTGGTATATAGAGAAATGGTCAAATAAATGAGCCAAATAAAATAAAAAAGACTTTCAGTTCATAAGACAAAATTAGTGGTTCTTGGAAACTAGAAGGAAGGGGGAAAGGGATGGAAAAATCAGGTAAAAGGATCAATTATAAATTTTTAATAATCAAATTTTGGCTCTTTGAATACTCTTCTATGTGGTAATTTTTTAATTTAATTTATTTCTTCCTTTCTTTTTATTGGTTACATATGTTTATTATGGTTAATCTTTTTCCAATTTCTTAGGTGAATTGTTTGACTTATTACACTGACTATTTAGTCTTCTGTAATATAATATGTATACCTTTCAATGTGATATTAGCTCCATCCTATATATCTAATGTGAAGTACTTTTGTTTTCTTCCTGGATATATTTAATTTAATTATCAATGTGTTAAAAATCCCTAATTTTGAGAGGCATAACTGGTCCTCATTTTTGCTGTTGATTTTTTTGGATTTTTTTTCATTGATCTACTGTCACTAAAGTATATTAACATTTCTTCTATGGTATAAATATTTAAATTTATCTTGTATTCCATCAAGGTTATAGGTGTATAGATATTCACATGTACACATTTATATCTTCATATATTTTGTGGTTGTATAATGAAGTACATAAAACTTTACAATTTTACATCTTCCTTATTAAATGAACATTTTAGTATTAAATAGTATGTCTCATCTCTAGAAAATTTTCTTAAAGTTCTACTTTATATAATAATAATATTTCATTAGTATTATTTTGGTTATATTTGCTAGATATATGTATGTGTTTTCACTAATTATGGTTATCTACATTAAAATTTTTAACACTTTTTTGTTTTCTATTTGCTTTTTCTATTGTCTTCTCTTTCCTCTTTCATTTATGCCTTACCTTTCTTATTTTGGTTGGATTAAGAAACTTTTTTAGGCCTAAAAGAATCTACATTCAATATTGCACAATGTTTTGAGTAAACTTAAAAGTCCATATTATAATTATAAATATGAATAAAAGTCATTAAAATTTAGTGCCCAAATCTAACAGTATTTCAAAAGGAAGATATCAAAATCCAAGATGAGTTTTACCTAGGGATGGAAAATTGGCTTAACAACTGAAAACCAATGAATTTAACTCATTATCATAAACTGAAGAATAAAGCATATGATGATATCAATATATTCAGAAAAAAACCTTTGGTAAAGTTTGATAAAAATTTATAATTAAAAAAATTACTTGCCAGCTAGAAACAGAAGGAAAATTTCTTTTTGTGATGGTGCTAGCAACAAAGTCTTAAGCAAACATCATGATTAATGGAAAAATATTAAAAGCTTCCACTCTGAGATTGAAAATGAGAAAATGAAACTTACTATCATTATTTCTAATCAATTGTACAAGAGAGTTTAGCCAGTACGGAAAGACAATAAGTAATAAAATATCTAGATTTAAGAAAGAAAAGAAAGTCTTATAATAGATGACATGATTTAATCTAAATTAACTATAAATACTTAGAAATAATAAGTAATACAAGATTGCTCAATAGAAAGTCAATATCTAAAAAGCAGTTCAATTTCTCTGTAGCAACAATAAAAAGAAATGAAATTTAAAAATCAATATCATTTACAACAGCATCAAAAATAAAATATCAAGGGATAGATCTAACAAAGATGTGTAAAACCTCTAGGCACAAATCTATAAAACATCATTGAGAGAAATTAAAGAAGATCTTAATAAATGGAGGGCTATACTATGAACATGAATTAGAAGATTTAGTACTTAAAGATTTATCAATACTTTACAAATTCATCTGTAATTTAATGAAATTTCATGAAAATTAAAACAGGTTGTTTTTTCCTCCAATTTAAAAAATGACTACTTCCATCTAGTTTCATATGTATATATGTATATGTACATATAGGTACATATATATACACACACATCTTTGGCTATTTGCATTTCCGTATGTATGTATATATGTATATACATATGTATACACACACATATAGATATTGAAATGCAAATAGCCAAAGATAAGCAGAAACTAGAAGTAAAAGTCCCACTTCCTTGTTCTACCAGGAATATAGACTTACACCACTACAAATTATATGATACATAAAGAATTATAAGTAAGTAAAAGAAATCCATTCAAAAATGGGTAAGAGATATAACTATTTCATAAACAATTCATTCCATTGTCAAAGAAAAACTATGCTATGCTCTCCTTTGAGAAAGACAGATGAGAAACCATAACACACAGTGTAGAACAGCAGCATACTAAGGCTAGGGACTATTTCATATGTGGAAGAGAATATAGAATAACAGAAAATCTTACGCAATTCTTGCTGAAGTACAAAGTTGTTCAACCTCTTCAAGAAAATAACAACAAAACCACTACTGCACATAAAAACATTGTTCTACTGAAGTTGAAGATTCTATGCTTCAATATTAAATAGCGATGAATACACATTTATACAAATATGGGTACTGAAATATTTAAAACGGAGTTATTTATAACTGAAAACTAGAAAAAACAAGAGGCCCATGAGCAGTACAGTGAATCAATGAATTATGATATATTCATACAGTGAATATATACTCTACACACATTTTTAATATGCAATGAATCAGGCTAAATTAAATTACAATGTTCAGACAGTAAAATATCAAACACAAGCAAGAAAATAGATACCATAATAGAATATTGATTCATTACTGTTTGGCTTTGCTTTTGAGGAGATGGAAATACTATGATTTGGAAGAGGCAAGCAACTGACCTAATCGCCAGCACTGTTCTATTCTTTTTGTTGTTGTTTTAATTCTGTATTTGAACAATTGCTTTGTTGTTGAAAATTTGACATTATGAGTTATAATGTCAAGTAAGAGGGCTCTTATTTAATAATTTGTGAATTTAACAAAAGGACTTGTTATAATTAATTTTATTGAAGGAATGTTACACATTCTATTCTTTGACCTACCTAATTACATGGGTTTGTATTTTATAATAAATATTTAAGGTGCATATTTCTGTTTTGTACACTTTCCCTATATCTTTACCCATGTTTAAAATTTTTATTTAATTTTAAATATATGTTTTACTTTAAATTTTCATTCCTATAAAGAAAGACACTAATCTTTAAGGGTGGGGGAGTTGCTTGAAAAGGAGATCATCTGTAGTGACTTTATTTTTTAATAAGGTTTCTATGGCAACTCAAGTAGCATAAGAATAGAGTCTATTAAATTCACTTAGAATATTGGCTTTCCTGGCTAGCTTTCACTAGTCTCAAAATAGAAATTCTTCAAATTGATAGAGTGATTTCACAAGCTATCTTTGTCAAAGCAGAAGATCTATAAAACAGCATAACTTCTCTAAGGCTGTATTAATTGAAGAAGTTGTGGAGAGCAGTGTTCATCAGCAGGACTCATGATCCTATAATGCTTCCTGTAGAAGTGTTGAGTCTTCTCAAGCACTCAGCAACCATTGCTGCTGTTTTAGAATTAACTCCACCTTCATGCTCCCAAAAGTCAATGAACAAGAAATACTTTGGTGTTGGGTTGGTGAAACGACTTTGCAACTTTCCTACACCTTTTATTTTTCTATTTGTTTGTTTTTGTCAGAAGTATAAGAAAACACTGTTAGCTCACAGCATTAGGTTTATAGTAAGGATTAGTATCATTGGTCCCTCTTAAATTTTGGAATTATCATATGCTCTGTATAAAGAATTTGTCAAGGGAGACCTTAGCTATCTCTTAGTATTGCATCTGCCACCAGAACCTCAGCACATGAATACTTAAAAATGTGTCTCAAAATTAAGTCTAAAAATCAACTAATATTCAACTTTCTCTTAACTTCCTCCTCTCAATATTTTCCCCATTCCAAAAAATAGCAACCAGTCTTCAATGACTTAATTCAAAACTCTGGAGTCATACCTAATTGCTCTCTCAAGCCCAGTGTCTGATAAATCAGCAAATTCAGTAAGCCCTCTCTTTCCAATATAATATCTATAATATGACTTTACTTCATTACTTTATTGCTAAAATCTTTGTGCAGGTCACTATCATGTCACCTCTAGATCCTTGCAATAGCCTCACACCATGTTGTTTCTGCTCTTACCCTTGACAACTTAAGACATTACTAAAGAAATCAACCAGAGACAGATTTGATCATTCCATTGTTCAAAACTGTTCAAGAGATTCCCATTTCATGCATAGAAAAATTCCTAGAAGAATTTATCTAAATGATGTTCCTGTAATTCTTATATTTGATCTTCTCTGACCATTTGTCTAGCAAAGAATTTGATTATGAAATGGGTTTTAATTTAGAAGATTTTTATATCATATAAGTTTGTGTTAATTTAGAACACCTCTTAATATAGCTAGAAAATATTCCTTAGGAAATGCTACATAAGAATTTAAAATTTGATTTGATTTCAAGTTCAACTTTATAGAACCAGTCTATACCTTTTTATAATTTTTAGTCATCTGGCTCCATTTCTCAAGAAAAACAGCACAAAAAGGATATTCAGAGTGTATTTGCTGAACAACAGCACTATTATAACATGTTCATATTTTCAGATATTTTATAAATAACAATAGAAAACTGCAACTTAAATTTAAATAAATGTTTTATTTAAAATAATTCAAGTTTGTAGAAACAAATGGAGTGCCAGCAGGTGAATTAGGTTCAGCGTTTGTCTCTACCACAAATTACTGAAATATATTGTAATTATTTAGATTAGATCGGCATATGTTTAATGAGAAGAATCTATTTATTGATTCTCACTCCCACACTCGGTTTTCTACATAATTTAGCTTTCTCATTTATGAAATGGTGGCAATATTTATATTGGAAAAGATGAACTTAAGAGTTTGTTCAGTATCTGGCATAACGCCTCATATATGCAGTTACTGGGGAAACACTAGTCCCTTTACCTTTCTTTGATTGTCTGTTTCAATACAGTAAATTTGGCTTTACAAAATGAGCTACAAATATAAACTACATAAAATACATTCAGATGAATATACCTATGATTTATACGTGTCATGCTTTCATGCACATTTTTCTAATTACCTTAGAGCAAAATGTAAAACAAATATTTAGTTGAAGCTCAGTTATGAATGCTTATTCTAACAATTTTCTCTATACAGCAGGAATTAGAAAACTTAATTCAGAGCCAAGTTCTCACTAATTTGCTGTAAACTCTTTCAAGCATATTTTTTGTTTAGTTTTCTTTTCATTATGAAGTAATTTTAAATATCATCTAAGTAAGAGTAGAATAAAATGTCTAGTGTAATAGGAGGGGATGCTAGGATAGGAAAAGGCATTAAGTTACTTATGTAAATTCAGCTTTACAACAATATTTAACAAGAACCTGTTATAGTCTCATCTCTGATTTGGGTACAGGGAAACATAAGATGCATGCACCAGGGTAGTGTGAGCTTACAGACGCTTCATGAACACGGCAATGTAACATCAGCATCTACCAGTAGGAACTACCCGCTCTTCAGAGAGGTCAAAACAATGAACGCACAAGACATTTTCCAAGATTTCTAAAAGGTAAGAACTACGATTGTGCTACTAAAACATTATGGTTGATTAGAATAGTTTTACAGTGATGTGATCAGACCTCAAGGCTAACTGTTCAGAATCCTTAGACTGAAGGAGGAATACAAGTATTTAGTTATCTAGAAATAAATAACATTGGATTTAAAAATGGAATATCTCAAATGACTTCCACTGAAAGACAAAAACACTAAGGGCGGAATTGTAAAAAATTTCTTGTACTACATTGATGAATGCTTGCTGTTGATTTGTAGTCTTGCCTTTATCAACTTGAGTAAATGTAAGCAAGATTTTTTAACATTACCTGGTCTCAGTTCATAAGAAATATAGGAATTTGCACTCTAGAATCAAATGTCTCAAAGATCCCTTTCATCTACAACATGTTATGATCTTATAACTATTCATGAAACCATTCTAAATGAATTGATATTGACAATACTAAATTATAAAATCCCCAAGCGTATTGGTCCCATTATTACTTCAGTAAGTCTGTTGGAAAAAGATAAAATATTGGATTTGAATGTCTATGTTTAGTTGAAGAAACTTAAAAATACATCAATCCAATTTTAATTTTAAAAATGGGTTCAGAATTACAAAAAATACATCCACGCTTCCAGTAAAAGGACTTCCAAACTCAAAGTGTTGAGCTCCGAACCCTGTCCCACCTCCCACCCCACCCCGCACCACAAAAAAAGAAGAAAAGCATTTAAAAAATATACGTAAATGTGTAAGGGAAATTAAAGCATTTGAAAAGAAGACAAAAGATAGGAGGAAAAAAATAATCCACTCTTCTATAAAACAATGTTGAAACCAAGAAAATGAAATTATCTTTATTTCATGAAAAAATATCTAATAGAAAAATGCAGAAGGAGAGAAAAGCTTTTTTTGGCATTTTCAATAACAGATATTCATTTAGCATCTGTGTGTGACAAAATCTCAGACTGAACCAAATCATAACCACTTTCACATTTTAAAAGGGAAATCCATTTCCAAGTGACATCCAGTAAAATTTCACCAAATGATGTTCTATAATTACTTATGACCATATTGAAATTGGCTTCCAATAAAATCTTATTTTTAATTTTTAGAAGCTCAATATTGACAAATTACACATTATATTTAATATTAACCCTTGTAGTCTCACTATTACATAAGCAGAAATTTCACCGACTGAAGTTTCTTTATAATTAGAAGAAATAGCAATGTGTTCATAATATATTTAATGAGCAATATTATTCATCTTACTCATTTTTCAACAATGGTGACTTGACAGCAAAATCAGTCTCACAGGATATTGAGTATAATAGTGTCATCTCTCCCCATACTGTGCCATCATTCTATAGTGTCAGGGAAGACACACCATATTTCTTAGAGAAAAATCTATATTTTCCAGGAATAGTTCCTTTCATGCTCATTGTTCAGTTACTAGAAGATCATCCTTCTGTCATAATTCTGTTTGAAAACACAGTGAATACTCAGCAGCAACATACACTTGACCATATTGTGGGGGAAGGTTAGAAAAAGCTAATCAAGGGTTGAATATTATTCTTCTTGAATAGAAGATTGATTAAATCTCAGACATTTTCCTATTATGTCAAACCAAAGAAAGAAGATTTTGAAATCTGGAACAGCAGTTCTGAGATTGTAATTTTATTTTACAACTGACACAACATTAAAGAGCATCTATACCCATCTCAATTCATCTTTCTTGGTGTGTATAGTTAAAAACAGAATAACTGACAAAATACAAGATATTGTAATTTACAACCAATACACAGAAACATCTGTGCATTTTTAACCTGTGCAGCAGAAAAATGAGTTAGAGATGACAAATCGCAGAAATAAATATAAAGTCTTACATTTCAATTAATAAACCATCATAAATCTATTATATTACAGGAGATGATAAAAGGAAGCCCTAGACTAGTTTCCTAAAAGTTGACTAAAGACTATACTAGACTATCACAGATACAAAACATAAATGCCTTTTTTATTTCAAGATTCTTTTTCAAATAGTAGATATATAAACTAAGCATAAAACCATTATATGTATATCTCATAAAAATATAAAACCAAAACAAATTACAGGATAAATCTAAACAAAATGTCAACTCTAGAAACCTCAAACATAAAGTGACCAAAAGAAAAATAACTATAGCAGAATGCTTATAAAAATCTCCTCTTTGAAGATAATATAATCAAATAATATTTTTAATTGAATTAGTATAAGTGAAGTGTCAGAATAACTAAAGAGAAGATAAATGGAGATATTTTGGAGCATTTACTGCCCATGAGCCTCTCTGTGTCTATCATATATGTTATCTCATAATTGGGAAACAGCTTTAGGCTTCTAAAGAGAAATGACCAACCAGTTTTCCAAAGACAGTGTACATGAAAAATAATTGGAAGTAAAATAATAAGCATTATTAAGGAGATAAAACTTAGAGGTAGGCCATGATTATTGTCTTAAATTATTAGAATATCAGATGAAGAAGTAGGTTAGAGAGAAAATATAGGTTGACTTGAAAAACTATTTTCAACAATTCCAAGAGTTGTTAAAATATATACTATTATTATTCCTGTCTTATATACAAGAAAATAGTCTAAGGATATTAGTGTACCCAAAGTGGCAACACTTGCAATTAAAAAATAAAGATTAAATTCCAGGAATCTATAGTTCATATGGCATTATGCCGTACAAGGACCAAGGTTTGCACTCAATATAAAGGACTGACTAGCTCAAAAGCTCAGTCACAATGTGACCTTCGAGACCTCTTACAAATTTATGGTCATTAATAATACATTATATGTTCACAGAATGAGTTTGATTGGACAATAGTTGTATAACACACCTATAAATATATAATGCTGGATCTAATCAGAAAAAATTCCTTTCTAACTATATAATTTCCAATGTTTTTGCTTTCGAGTAAGAAAAAAAAGTCTTGTTTAACATATTACAAGCCAAACAATCATCCGACTACCTTTTAAATTATGTCTTCTACATAATTGAAGTATTATAAAAATACAAAAGTAAACAAAACTTTAGGGGAAAAGCATGTCTATTTTCTTCCAAAAATATCATCTCATTTTATTCTAACCATAATCCTGTGAGGTATGTGCTGATACTCCATTTGAGAGGTGAATAACTCAGTCTTACTGACTCATACTTGTATACCCACCCAGCACTAGACACTGGCAGCTGTTCTAACCCTTAGTCTATCAGATATTTGAGCTAAAGCTCTGACCAGGGTCCCACTTTGTTGGTAGTGAGTGTTAACCACCTCAGAGGGCAGTACTGAAAAGGCAATTATTATGTGTGACATGGAATTTCTGCACAGACTAGTCAAAATGCTTTAAGAACATGTGTTAGGCCTTCAAGATGTCCCCAATGAACCTTGTCTCCTGGTGTTCAAAATATCCTTCCTTTAGTGTGAGCTTGACCTAGCCACTATATTCTAACAAGCAAAATATGGTAAAAGTGGGGAGAGATCACTCTTAACCTAACCAAGGAATTTATAACAGTTGCCTTGGTAGGTAAAGACTTACCATGGAACAATTGTTTCTTTTGTCCTCTTATGGCCACACCTCCCTTTTTGAACAGGAATGTTTGTAGGAGTTATTTTGCCTGTCCATTCATCACTGAACTTTGGCTATTTGGAGGGGTCAGAAAAAGCATCTATTAAGTTCACACACCTACAGTTCAGGAGGAACTCTAGTTGCTGTGCTTAAAAAAACCACGCTTGGGAAGCCTCTTCCACACTTGGACCTGATTTAGATGATGTGATTCAGATTTGAGCTAATACTGTCATGGGATATCAGCCTTCTTTGATCTCTCATTATTTGGAGGAAAGAGAACTACGAACCACAGTAATTACATACCTCGTAAAGTTATAGCAGAAGAGATAATTACTAATAAACTGGGGATGCAGATATACATGTGAGGATGTATTCAGAAAGGGTAGTGGGTCTTAGTTCCGTGGCACAGAGAAAGAAATCATGTGGAGAGAAAACAGGTGTGGAAAAGATTATGGTGAGTTCAAAGAAGCACATGTGATTTTCAAGAGTTCAGAATGGCATGAATGCAGGAGAGGAGGTGACAGAGGTGATGCCTCAGGAAAGGCATCAAACACACCATTTGACACCATTCTAGGTCAAAAAGCACCCAGGTAGGATCCTATAAAAGAATAAGTGAATAAGGTAAGATTTCCTTGGATAGTAGTGCTTCCATGACATCATATACACAAATACCTGTTTGTACAGATTAGAAGCTTTCCAGGTCCATGATAGGCAGAATATTTGATATCTTGTAGGGCCTAGGAGAGATGGAGGTCTACATCTAGGAGAGCTCTGCCCTCTCAACTGTAGCTGCTCCCCAAGTGTTCCCCAAAGGAAACAGAAGAACCACTGAGGGGCAGGTTCAGGGAAACAGTTGGGGAGGATTGCAAAGCATACAGCTGGTGTGCACTCTATCTTTAAGAGTTTGTGAACACACACACACACACACACACATAAATCAATAAACAAACTGGGCAAACAGTACAACACATTAAGAAAGGTAGAAAGGAAGGGCATAATCTAAGTGCCTAATAAATGCCAAGGAATACATAATGGTGTGTTACATCATCTATCTTTATAGTAATAAATGTGACGAGAGGGAGATAACAGTCTACAAACACATGGGTAGATATCCCATGTCCCATGATACATAAAAGATAAAGATTCAATACATTTTGTGCCTGGCTTCAGAGTGTGTGTGTGTGTGTGTATGTGTGTGTTTTTTTTTTTTTCTTTCCCTTACATTGCTTGAATCCCACAGCATCTCTCTCACAGCTATAGAAGAGTAGAAGCAGAACCACTACTATGATTTCCACAGTAAAACTCTAGAAAATAGGCACCTTGATTCTTCTCTGGTAGGAACAAAAAAGCCTATATTCTCACAAAAATGTGTTAGTGATTGAAGTTAGCAGCCTGAACGTAATGGGGAAATGAATGGGTGGTGAACAGATAAAGACACAGCTGTTATTACTTCATTAATATTGCCTTGAACTGCATCTTTTAGAAAGTTAAATGGTATTTTCTTTCTCTAAAGCTGATTAACTAAGAAAGCATGCTATCATTTATTTTCTGAAGCATCCATATTAACGGTGTTCAGTTATTTCACTCACAATAAGAACTTGGCTTTAAAATACTTTATCAATCGCTCTGACAGCAGGACCCATGTGCCAAAAACCAATGAGTTTCTGGCTGCATTTGCCATGTTAAAATGCCTCAGCTACTGAGAGAATATGAGAATTGCTTAGTGTTTCATTTGGCTAATCCTTGTCATGTGACAAAGCAAGGTTATCCCTAGATGCACACAAAATACTTTTACTCCAATCCCTCTTGCTCATCTCCTCATTCATTTTGTGTATCTTTCTGCACATCTCTTACTGACTTTAATTTGGCCTTTCTGGAGAGTGAAGCAGGCTCACTGTG
This sequence comes from Solenodon paradoxus, assembly GCA_004363575.1. Lineage (NCBI taxonomy): Eukaryota > Metazoa > Chordata > Mammalia > Eulipotyphla > Solenodontidae > Solenodon > Solenodon paradoxus. Next base: position 450,415 of record RJWH01000264.1, on the reverse strand, counting down.
CCAATGACACAAAAGCTAGGGGTGTCACATAACATACTCAGTACTGAGTTAACTTGAGTTTTAGGTAATCAATGAACACATTTTTACATAGAAATGTTACCAGCAGTTCATCAGATACATGCGCATATATATACATACACACATAGATATTTATATATTAAACAATTGCTCATTTATCTGACATTTAAATTTAAGTCGGTGTCCTGAATTTTCATATGCCAAATCTGGCAACACTACTACAATGGATCTCCTACAGTAGAAGCTCTATTTAAGAATAGGTTCTTGAATCAGGATGCTTAGAGCCCAGCACACAGACAGTGAAGAGAATATGACTGCATTTTTTCAGAGAACACACTGTCTTCTATTTTTCTGGTAAGGAAGAAATATGGGAAGAGCTCTGGATTATAACTCAGCTTTACTACTTATCAGTAGAGCATATTGCTTTTACTTCCATCAACTTTGTTACTTCATGTGTTCAATTAAAGTAAAATTACCTTGATAGCCTTTTTTTTTTTTTTTTTTTTAGAATGACAATTTTTTTGTCCAGAATCCTTGTCCTTGTTTCTCACTAACAGCAGCCTCAGTGATGCATTAGTTCAGATACGGATAGCTTCCTTGGATATATCTACCAACAGCTCCTCAAATCCTGCATCTCCAGAGGATTCAAAAATATAGGATCAATTTTTTTATCAGAAAAATCATTCATTCATCTCAATTATGGTGCTATTATTCCTTTTTTATTTGCTTTTGCTTTGGTAACTGATATTTACTACAGGTCTCAGGTGTAGAGCTACCACATCTGTTTGTACAACATCGTGATCACTGCCAAGAGCCTAGTCTCCATCCACCAAGGTTAGAGAGATTTTCTGCATCACATATTTAAGATTCCTGATAACTCTGAAAGTTAAAAAGAGATTACGCTGCGCGTCTTGGTGGGTTAATGGTTAAGTCCACCAGACACAGTCCACACACATCCCAAGGACCTGGGTTCACGACCTGGGGCCAGGGGTAACAACAAAGATGAACAAAAATAAAATAAATAAGATACTTCTCCTGCCTTTCTCTTCCTATTTGCCTGCCTATTCACCTTCATTCTTGCCTGCACCTTTGCTTTAGAAAAGTTAGATTACTTATGTGAAATCACCTACCATGCCCCTAAGTATGTAAAAGCAGATGTTCATTCCCTTCCTTCCATTTCTCTTACATTCATGATAGCTTTATCAATAAAAGGAGTTTATATTTAGTAGGCTTTCAGCATGGTGCAGTACTGTGCTTTAAGACTCATCCACAGAAATGAAGGAATTGAAATCTTCCTGAGGATAGTGGCTGCAGCGGGATAACATCACGGGACAATATTTACTTGACTTTCTTCACCTGTGTCCAATCCTGACAGAAATATTAATATAGGCAATACAGTTAGCATGCATAATGAGACTGAAGGTAAAAGACATCACTTTAAAACCCCAATTATGAGAAGGCATCTACAGTTTTCACAGATATTACTTTTTTTTGAAAAGGCTTATTCTGCAAATTCAGTTGCTAGTCCCTAGAATGCTTTGGGAAGTGACTCCCATTCTAAGATAACTCCAGACTTTCTATTTCCTAAGGTAGAAAAAACAGAGTAAAAAAAGAGAAAATTACTATAATTTTCCCTTTCCTGAAGAATCAGGGTGATGTGAACAACATGAAGGGAAATCTCAAACAGCCTATGTGGGTCAGAAATTCCTATCAGTGAAGAACTCCCAGGAAGAACAGTAGCCCATTTTGATTAGCTATAAAGTGTCAGCCTTTGTACGTAGCACTTACATTCCTTAGGTATTTTGATCTGCACAAATCTCTGAGATTGGTGAAAACATCATCCCTCTCACACAGACAGGGAACTCCAGGATTCCAGACTGTAAATCTCTTGCCCCAGATCATACATATGCCAAAGAGTGGAGCCACATAGAGTGAAGTCTCTATGTCCCTTTATGGTAGTTTCTCACCATGAGCAGAGACCTATTCCATCAAATTACTTTAAAAACTGGGAGACTGATCCATTCTAGTCCTACTACTAACTAGATATCTAAGGCTGAGAACAGGAATATAATTTGTCACAAGTTACAACTGCCTGGGATGATGGTTAAACTGAGAATTCTTGAATTCTGCTGTTCTTCTCACCAAGGCTATTCCATTATTTTCAGGATCTGAAATTGAAACTATGACACTAACAGAAAACATGAACCTATAAGTAATAAAAACCAATTCTTAAAGCTATTCCATAATGATATACCTGATCAGACAGGGCCCTGTAGGATCACAGGTCCACTCCTAGGGCTGAAAAGAGTGTCTGAATGAGCTGGAAGCTACATCTTTGAGACATTCTCGTGTTACCCACCAGGAGAAATCTCCTGAAAGAATACTGGCAAGTGACTGCGATTTATCTAGAACTAAACACATAACTTTGGGTTTCATTAAGATTTTGTTTGTACTTTTCATTATTAATCATCTAAGCCAATTAAGTGTTAAGAAACACAAACACCATTTAAATTCATTTTTAAATCATGACTTCAACAAACATTTATTGAGCTTTTATAATTATGCTAAATATTGGGCTGGAGATGCAATGATCAGCTAAGTTCTGTTCTCAGAACTTACCTTCTAGCAGACAAACTGAAAATAAAATGTGAACAAACACATCAGATAGTAATAACATTATGGAAGAAACAAAGGAGATTAATATGAAAAAGATTAGAAGTACATAAAATAGTGGTTAGAAAAAAATCTCCTAGAAATGGATTGGAACTGAAGATTTCATGATGAGCTGGTACAACACATGTTCAGATGAATAGAATGACTAGTACAGAAAGAAACAATTTGTGCAAAGTCTCTGTGTGTTATGTAGAGAAACAAGGGGAAACTGATGGAGCAGAAACACAGTGAGCTGGGAGGAGAGTTATAACATGTGAAGCCAGGGAGATAAGCAGGACCATGAAGGACTTGGCATAGCATTTGATGTATCTGTATTTCATTTTAAATATTTTACAAAGTTTCATACAGGGGAATGCCATGATTTGATTTACATGTTGAATAAAAAGTTATATGTAAGTTAAATTATATTAAATGCAATGTGCCTTTGCTGTTAATATTTTTATGCAGATAATAACATGTTAATATTGTTATTATTCTCAGTATTTACAAACACAACACCTTGTCCTGGTCTTTTTTATTTTAATATCTTCCTTAGAATCTTCCTCTGCCCTTAGAAAATCCACCCTTTACTTAAGACTAGTTCAAGGTCCACTTTGCCCACCGTCCTGCTCAGAGTACCTCATCCTCACTGCTTTCCCAGGCATTCTGGGGAAATTCAGCTTGGTTATGCTCACAGTGCTGTTCAGAGAGGAAGCATTTGGTGAATCTTTGAAGCAAACCCTAAGCTTTATCCTTATCTAGAATTTTGTGCACATAGCCTTCAGGCAGCCTCTGTACACAGCTGCTGAGAAAGTAAGCTATTTAAGGGAAATCTGATCATTCTGCTGCTTGATGCCTCGGAAGGTCTTCTTTCATAACAAAACAAAATTATCCTTCTTTAGAAGGGTATTTAGGGTCATCATAATTTGCTCTGACCTGACTGACCAATCACACTACACTCCCTTTCACCTATGTTCTGTTTCTCCAGTAAGCTGAGACTCCCTGTCATTTCCTAAAACTTCTGTGCTCTTGTATTTCTTATTTATGTTCTTCCCAGTCCATTTCCTTCATAGTTCCTTAATTTCCCAAGTGTAGGAGTAATTTTTATTCTCCCAAGTAAGAACTTCCAGTTGTTGCAATGAGATGTGGTGCTCCTTCCTCTGTGTTCTTTTCTCCCAGGATTTACAAGAGTGCAGTCCCTAAAACCCTAATTCCATGAAATACGCTTCCCTGAAAAAGATAATAGAAAAATTACTATCTTCTGCTGTCTTTTCTCTGAGATCACAAATGGAGAGAGGTTTATCGAATGCATCATGAAACTGAGCAATCCATGTTTCAACTTATTACAAAGGGTATTGATAAGACTGTTGAATTGAGGCTTGGATTGAGGCTTGCTGACGTCTATATGGTCCTAGCTTCTGAAAATCTTTATGAAAGTGATCATAATATGAAGATAGTAAAAGATATAGTAGTCTCATATCAGCTTTCAGTAAACTTTCAGTGCTTTTCCCAAATAGCTCACAATACATACTTTTGTCACTGTCTACCACTGAAACTTTATAATCAGTAATGGAATGAAGCTACAACTGTATTTATAGAAGTGCCCATTTTCTCATTTGTAGAAAGGAAAATGAACACATCTTTTATTTTCCAGAGTGTCTCTTGGTTATAGTCATTCCTCGAAGATCATGGAAAACTTTTAATCTCACCTGAAAATTCTCTCAGAACTTAATTTACTTGTCTTTGTGGTCATTACTTTGATTAGAGACTTTCACTTCTAACCATTGGTTAGAAGTACAAAATGTGCCAATGAGTAATACTATATTAGTCATATACATAATCAAGCCAAAATACTATCCTTACATGTGTTAGAGAATATTGGAAGTAACTAAATTATATCAAGATATCTATTCATTTACACACACACACAGAAAGAAAAAACAGAAAAACACTTAGGGATTATGATTAAGAAAGCTGAATTTTAGCAGGTGTATGGTGCACTGAGAGCTATGTTAAAGAATCAAAGTGTAAACAGATAGGAGTGGTCATTTTGCCGAAGATAATAAATGAAAAAAAAATCTTGTAAATATTTTTTAAGCAGAATCTTTGGAAGTCATTGGAGAAATGATTCAGTTCACTATTCCTTTTGGCTAAGGTCTCCTATGAGAGATGCAGATGGCATTCAACAATAGGGCTATCTAATAGCACTCATATTGTCTGAATCACCAATAAACCTTCAAATACAATACAACTTCTGTGGATTATCCTACATGAGGGACTGCACTGACCAGGCAATGTGAACTTTTTTTTTTTTTTACATATTGTCATTATAATACTGAAAGAAAGACTGCAAACTGGAATGTGAATCTCCATCCAAGATTCTTAAGACCTTATAGTACTTGGAAAATACTGCCTTCAAACCTTAGGACTAGACACAGAACTGCATTGATACTTGAACCATTGTCAGAACACAGCCTCTTTGAATAATCTTAAAGCTCTCATTGTGTGCCATGTCTAACAGTTAATGACCAGTAGAATTCAAGAGAAGATAGGGTTAGTTTCAAATTCTTTATTAGTCACATCCTTGCTCATTGGAAGAGATAATTCAGTTTAAAAGACCTCAGTTTTGTCATTTGTTAGATAACGTTATATAGTTCTTACCTCAAACATTTTTTAAGTTCTATGAGATAATGTAAATTTTGTGTACAAGAAGAGCATTAAATAATGTTAACTTATCTCACTCTGACATATCTGACTTTTCACATAGGTTAATATTGCGAAATAAAAATAAAAATATCTAAACAAATACCCTTTTGGTTGCAGCCCTCTACAAATACATATTCTGATGAATTAATCCATAATATACTATTAAATTATATAAGAAAACATGATATATTTAAATAAATGAAAACAGTTCGTTACAAATAAATCTAATTCAGAAATTTCCACCCAATGAAGGATTTTCTCTTCTAAATATGTAATGCCAATTCACAAATTATGATCCCCACACATGAATTTATTTGACTGACATATGAGCTTGCTAGAGTTAAAGGAACACATACCCATTCATTCATAATAAACATAATAGTTTTAAGCAAAATATTCCCACTTCAATTTTTATGGACAGAATTAGAAACTGCTTGCTTCTCAGAATATTATCTTCATGGCTTACTAAAATATCCTAAAACAGTATTTTTAAATAAAGAGAAGTTTGAAGTAATATTATTAAAAATCTATACATATACATATATACATTTTAGACAGACTGAATGTAACACATGTCTAAGCCTCTCCTTATAGAAATTCCAGTATTTCTTTTTTTAACTTCAAAATGCAGATATTATTTTAAAATAACTTTGTCAGATATTAGTTAAGAATATGATTTGCCCAAAGTTCTATAAATCTGTTGACTTAAAAAAGTGTTTACTCAGAATTTAAATAGATACATTATGTTATCCTAAAAACAATGACAGATCATAAACAAGACATTTAACTGATGGGGTACATTTTTTTTTTCCATATAAGAATGAAAGATATTTGCATGAAAGAACTTTCACATTATCTTCAATTCTCTCAGTGGCTTGCAAATAGTCTGCAAATGGCATTGCACCTGTTTTTATAGAAACATCTTTGATGCCTAGAGCATCAAATGCATCAGGGCATTGTCAGAGAAATAGCTGTGTAACAAATAGCTCAAATGGACATAATGAGATATAGCCCATGATGGAATACCACACACAGTAGTCAGATATTTCTCAGATGGGAAATCTCTCACCATGATCAATATACCTTCCAAACTTGGTTAATCTGACTTGCCCTTTGGCCATCTGCTTCATAGAATGACTGGTTGGGTTTCACACACAGCTTACTGAGTAATTGTATTACAAAGGTGTTTGTCTTTCACGCTGTGAAGGAAAGTATGAACACCTGACCTGAAAAGGCTCAATTTTCCTCTTGTATGCATGAATGAGTAGTTAAATCATGAAGTCAAGAAATATTTTTGTTCACTCCTTCAACATAAATGTTTAATTTTTTTCAGAATACAATTTTGTGTTTTCATGAACCTTTAAATCCCTGCCCTAATTATATCAGCTTGCCCTAAAAAAAAAAGAATACTATTTTCTGGCACAGTATTTATTATTGAAATTTCTATTGTACCAATCCCAGGAGCATTATTAGGAAAAATTCATGAATATAATAAAGGAAAAACCCTTTTGAATGCCGACGGTTTTATGAACAACAGGCTGACATGGCTTCTCCAATAGGATAATTATTCCCTAAAAACTCAGGAGAGCTTTTTGCTTTATGTTTTTTAATGAAGTTGATATCCTCTCTCTAGTCCTAAAGTAGAGGCACTAGGAAGATAACAGACACATATAGAGACAGTGAAATAGCAAGGCTCACTCTAATGTGGAAGTAATATGGAGCTAATGCAGATTTAAACTATGGTATCACTCTGTACAGTTTCTCCACTTTGGCTAGAACTCAGTTTAAATATCTTTGCCCCTGGGAGGCTGTTTCTAAATTTCTCAAGCCCATTTAAAAGCTCTCTTTTAAAATTTATTTTTTTCTTTCATTGTATATTTTCTATCATTTCTATAGCACTTATATGACTCGATTTTGTGTAGATCTCTCTCTCCTTTGAGTCTCAGAATCTACGGACACTAAGGGATGTGGATTTTATAGTTATATCCATTTGGTATACAGTTATTGCAGTAAGTACAAGTTTTTAAATAGTAATCATGTTCTTGAGTATATGAATTGGAACTGGTATTATAAACAATAATTTGTTAGACCATGTGAATATTCATGTATTAGTCTGTTCAGTAAGGACACACATAGACCTGACCACTGGGAATATAAAGGCTTGGGGAAAAGATGTGCACAGATCATCACCTTGTGACTCACGTTCCAATTCAAGGAAAGATGAAATTAACAATGTCCCGAGTGAGGATGACATAATTTGAGAAGAAAGGTTTTCTAGAACTCGTTAAAACAGAACTCACACGGACCATTTATAGGCCCAATAAACAGACATGATTACATATATAGTCTATGCCTGTATTTCTGTTTCCCAGATTAATTTATACCTAGAAATTCTAGATTACTGCAATGGCAGGAATTTTACCCATGCAGAGACTAAAATTATAATTTAAATCTGAAAATATTTGCAAAGCAACAAACAAATATATATATATTATATATATATTCATTTAGAGCAATCTGTGGGGGTGATCAGTGTCTAGAATTGGGACAGTGAAAACATTTTATTCACTAAGTCTGTAAATATATTCGCCATTTCAAACAATCATCCATTAGTTGCCATTATTATTATTATTCCTATGTTGTTATTATTATTATTATTATTATTATTATTTAGAGAAGGAAAAGAGAAAGAAGCATTTTTGTTGAAGGAAGGGAGGAAGGAAGGAAGGGAGGGAGGAAGGAAGGGAGAAAAGAAGGAAGGAAGAAAGGGAGAGAGGGAGTAAGGAAGGAAGGAAAGAAGGAAGGAAGGAGAATAGAGAGGACTTCTATTGATTTTTTAATTTATTTTTGGTTGTTCTGACTGCAAGAATCCAGGTCCTTGCACTTTCTATAGTCCATGTCCCAGCTGCCAGCTTAAAGGCCTGAGCCACCTGGGCCTGCCAGTTGCCATTATTTATATGCATACTAAGTACTCCTTTAACACTGATGTGCTAAATCCCTTCCCCCAAAGCAATCTCTACTGCTGGAATCTATCTAGTGAGATCCCAAACTGCAGGAATTGAGTTGTCTGCTTTTCCTATGATTGAATACTCAGATAACAGAGTACTAATGACTAATATCACACAATGGGAAGATCAATTTCAGTATAAATATGCAATCATGAATCTCTCTTTAACCTTCAAAACTTCCAACAATACAGCTACTAACTTGACATCTCCAATCATATATTAAAGGCATCCAGAACACATTTCCCAACTTAACCTCGTAATAGGCCCCATAAATCTGCTCTTCCATTATTCTTTTTCAGGAAGCGAGTCCATCTTTTATCTAAATATGCAAACTGCAAACCCTGTAGTCATTCTTGATAATCTTCTTTTCTCGATGTCAATATCAATTCCTCTCAAATAACTATCGATATTACCTTCTAAATGTCTACTGGGGGTGTCCCTATATAATCTACCATCGAACTGGTCCACACTAATATTAACTTGACTGGATTAGGTTTTAAGGAAGTGGAAATTTAATGTGACTATTTTTATTACTTGCTTATTATCTCTAAATTTACTAGACTGTAAGCTCTATTGAACTGTGGGGTTTTCTTGTTGGTTTTGATCTCTTTTTTACCCACTTTTTTCTCTAGTGCTTTGCATTATTTCTTTGCTTATAGTGAGGGCTTGATAAATATTTGCTGAATGAATGGGTAAAAAGATAAATGAATACAAGTAAATTTGTAAGTATCATCACATAAATATGTATGGAAGAAGCAAGTATTTATATATACAACATGGAGGAGAAAAACAGTTCAGCAAAAACAAACAAGTGAAGACTTATGAATTTATATTCAAGTTTAGGTCTTAATTTCATAACTTCAATGCCTGAGTTTCCTTTTACATCAACTTTATAGGATGCTTTCTTTTAAATTTTACTTATAACACACAATCATATAATTATATCCAATTCTTAATGTAATTATCCATGCATGTAGAAGATAATACTCATAGAAGTAATTCTTTTGCTTTTAAAAATATACCATTCCCTCCAATACTTTCAAAAGAAATTTTATAATTCTGCGAATGGAAATATTTATATAGCTCATACTTCAAATTAAAACTAATACCAAAATGTTTTTAAATTAGTAATTATGCAAAAAGAAAAGGAATTAGAACAGAAAATAGCACAATGAACACTTAAAATCATTCCTATTTTGGAGTGGCTGCTATCTTGTAGGCATTTCACTAAACAACTTATATGTACAGTTGAATAGGAACTACTATTATTCTTATTAACAGATAAGAAAACTGAGAAGTCAAAAGTCAAATACAGGTTCTACACAACTCTAGAACTGCACTTACCATTATATTGCCGTCTCAAGTAGTCTTTCACTTTGTGCCATTACTTAGTGGAAAATCAACAAAAATATTTTTTACTGATAATAGCATCTGATGAGACATTTCGATTATAATCAGATGATGAAGGAAAGCATTATATATAATAATATCATTACATATAATATACATATAAATAATAATTATTAGCATGGTTAGCTTTTTTTTCAAATGTTTAAGAAGCAAATTCAGTAGTCTTACCCATGAATTCAATCCCCAAGTGATCTGCTACACCAAAGTCAGCACATAAAGAAAGGAAACAAAAAGGAAAAAGTTTAGACAGAATTCCACATGAAATCATTCCTTACAAGACTGATCTTTCAAGGTAAAGACTATGTTTCAATTTTAACCACTTTGCTTGCTTGAGAAACATAATGTACAGATTCCCAACATGCAGGAATGCTCTGAACACTGCTTGGTATTCCCTCAAAGCCTCTCAACTGCAGCCTGGAATTTTAGATGGACTAATACTGCATCAATTAGCAATTAAGCATAAATTTAGTCAAAAAGAAAAAAAACAGTAAAAAATCTGTTCACATAAAGAACATATGGTACTTAAGTTATTTTCAATAGAATAACTATTTTTAACATACATTTATTTGAACCTCTATGTTAATAATAAGCAATTAAAGAACTTTTTGCACTCCAAGCCTTAACTAAGTACTCTTCATATTCACAAAAAAAGCAATGATGATGTTGGATTTTTTCCCTTTTATTTTTAAGAAAACCATGCTTCAGAGAGACTTAAAACCTTACAGAGGTCTCCACTGATGAGACGGATCTGGGGCACGAATCTAGTCTATCTGACCCTTTAGTCCTATGACTTTTAAATCTGATAACACTTCCTACCAAAAGTAAATGACAAGTGGGTCCACATCTGTTATCTGTCCTATGTGCATGTGAACAGTAGACTGTTTTGGTCCAGTAAGCTGTCTGTGATTAGCACAGTGTAGGTGGGTCTGGCTCTGCCTAGGCATTTAACCTTAGAGGCTCATTTATTTACTTTTTTTTCTTTTAATCATTCAGTTATTCATTTATTCACTTTTAATTTTTTTCATTTACTTATATTTTATATCATTCTATTATTTAGTGATAGCTTCTATAGCAGTAACATGTTTTTTTAAATGAGAATAAATAAAAACAAAAGTATTGTCACAATTATTGTTATTTCCAAAATCAATTTCTGGGCTTCTCTTTACAAATTCATTCTGTCTCCATAAATTTACAATAATTCATTTGCAAATGATTTAGATGCTATTTTAATTGAGAAATGTTTCCAATATAAAGAAAGGCAGTAACAAAAAAAAAGTAGATACATTCCTTTATTCACATACTATTGTTGACTACTTACTATATGCCATAATAGATATATAGCACTGTTTCAAGACAGAATTTTCATTTTCAAGCAATTCAGAAGTTAGTGAGAGCCAAGGAGAAAAAGCTCTGGCAATCCCTTATCATGGTGCTATAATGGAAAACCAGAAAACATGCATTACATGGAGAATCCAAGGACTCCTAAATTTACCCCCTGGCAGGGAGAGAATGTGCTATATGAAAGAGTGTGGATTATAGAAAAGTGGGCAGGAATTCTTTTTGGGTTCCTGAATGAATAAGAATCTTCATGATTGTGTGCACCTAGAAAAGAAGAAAAATCGCACTCCCAGCTTCTAGCCACATTGGGTCAGCTGTGGAGCCCACCAAGCTATCAGGGCTGGCTGGAATGTGTGAGACAGCAGAATAAGTTACCAATCAGATAAAAGCACTTTTCTTTATTACCTGAGACCGGAGCCTTGTGTGCATTTTGCAAACATGTGTTTAGTGAACTGACTCCTCTGTGTTACTCATGTGAAGAATTCACAAATGACTAACTTGGGTTCTGTTTGTAATTCCTATTCTAATTTACACCTCCCTTCTCCTTCACTCCTTTTAACCCTATAAAAATGCATCTCCAACTCACCTGTTTGCTCAGACTTATGGAGGATACTCCCTGAGCCCACGTGAAACAAATCTGCCTTCACTACTTCTTAAAGAACACACATTTGGCTTTTGTCGGGAAAGAGAGATGTAACATTAGGACACTAGAGACTAGAGTTGTGGTATTTAAAAACAGAGATTTGGATGAAATTTCCTATTATGAGATTAAAGGGAAAGGGAAAAAAAGACTGGGAATAATAAAATGTTTGCATACCTGTATGAGAGAAGGTGTAGGAAGAAACATAGGAGAGAGAAGTATATATAGTGATATGGGGACAGAGAAATCAAACAGGGGGCCACAGACATTCATTGATATGACTGGGAGAGATGTTAGAAAGCCAGGAGTCATATGACTGAACAAGAACTTTCTAGTGCTCAGGCTCAAAAAGCCTGGCTGTTTTGACAACAGAAATAACCAGTGGTCACTTTTCATTCTTCCCACCACCTTGGCTGCTCTACCTTTGTATATGATAAGGGATAGGGGCAACCAGGCTTTGTGAGCCGGCACTAAGAAGTGAGTGACTGTTAAATTTGAGGCCAATCTGAATAAGTTAAACCACAATGAATTCATGATCAGTAGAAAAGACAGAGTCAGAATTTGAAAATTATTAAACATTGAAAGGTATAATTAGAAATCTTACAGAAAAGAAAATCTGACAACACAGCAGGAAAGTTACATCTAATTATTACAACTTGTGATTCTCAGAAATATTATCTTAGGATTTTATAAAATTTCTTTATTTTTATAATGACATTCATGAAAACGGACACCACTGAAACAAATAAAATTTAGATCTCACTTAAAATCTTTGAGAGCATGGATGTGTGCATGGGCACACACATACTTTCATGCTTTTATTAAAATGCTAAACACTGTGATCATTATTGCAGGTTTAAAGATACTGTTAGGCTTTGTTTCTTATAGAAGGATCAATGAAAATCCATGAAGAGAGTGACAGAGAAGCAACTGATTTTATCAACTGGGCCACACACAGAGTATAAAAGCATAGTATCTCTCACAGTCTTTCACTGACTATTTCTTAAAGTTTTCACTCTTCCCTGAGAATATTCAGACTTTCATAAAAAAAAAAAAAAAAAAAAAAAAAAAAAAAATCGAGAGCTATGGTGAGAACTAGTGAATTAATCATTCATTTATTCATTCATGTATCAACTATGTGCCAAGAACTGTGCTGGTACTGTTGTGGAAGAGGAGACACATGGCTTAAGCAAAAAGTTTGCTTTCCCCTCTGGCATGTACTAAAATGCCTAATTTCCATCTTTTTGAACAGTTTGATTAGCTTTTATTTGTGAAAATTAGAGTTCTGGTATCCACACCTTTTGATTTTGTAATAGTGGGTAACATTTAGGAGCATTTAGTAAGTGCCATGAGAGGCTCTAGGTATTATTTCACAGAAACTTATGAAATAAGAGTCATTGTCCCCATTTCATGCAGGAGGAACAGGCACAGAGAGGTGAACAAACTTTCCCAAAACCACACTGCTGGTAAGTGGTGGAAACACTATTAACTATTGAGTCTAAGCAACTTGACTCCCATTCACCAGTTACACTCAGAGTTTATACCCTTCCTTTGAAGAAAAAGCTAATCTTTGCAAATTATTAGGTAATGAGATATTCAAGGAGGTGCTATTTAATCCACTTAAGGGAGCAAATTGTTTTCAAGTATCCTCAGGCACTGTAGAAGCACCACTTATTTACTTGCTTACTCTGGATTTATTGATGAAGTGCTGAGCATGTGAGAGGCGATTGGGGGTTCCCTCGCCCCAAGGAACCAAACCTGGCAAACCCTTAATGCTTCTTATTAGTTGCTAGGAAGATTTCTTCCTGATGAGGTTAGCCTCAATGAAGTTATTCATTTGTATATACAGCAACAAATGCAGAAAGAGCTGTGTCTGAATTTGTGCCAAAGGTTGAACCAAATCATCTTAAACTTGGCACTGTACATAATTAATGCTGTAACTACGCTACAGGCCTGAAACAGTCTTAAGATTTAAGAACTAGGTGGGTAACTGGGGAGACAAAGCTAATATTATATAAGCTGAAAATCACCTGGAAATTCCTGGCTCACATTTTCCAGTGTCCATGAATCCTTGCTTGTGAGTAATTTAAAGCCTCTTGCTGATATATTGACAGATAAACAGGGGCTACCATTAACTTCCTCAATATGGGCAGGGTGAGGAAGGACAAGTGAAAACAACTTTTGAGTTGGTCCTCTCAGGACAGGGATTGAACAAGTTATTATCTAATCCTGCAATGCAGCATTAGTGTAATAGCTCTCTCTCTCTTAACCGACAAATCCAAACGGTGCTCTTTTAGAAGTAGTGAAGACAGCTTTATCACGTGCGGGCCAGATATAGAAACTGAGCCCTGAAATACTTTGGGGATACACTGTTTTTGATGAGGGAGAGGGGGAAGGTGTGAATTAGAACAGGAATTACAAACGGAATTCAGTTATTCATTTGTGAATTCCTCACATGGATAATACACATAATTGTAAAATGCACATAGGGTTCCATTCTCAGAAAGGAGTCCCTTTTATCTAATCAGTAGTTTTCAGCCAGTTTAGACTGTCAGGTGCCTGGTGGCTGGGTGGCCACTGTCGGTCCTCAGCAGCTAAAAACTGAGGTGCAGCTTTCTCTCTTCTACATTAGGACAGTACAACATAGGGACATGTTTCAGTGTCATTCCTGTGTTAAAAGGAACTGAGCAAAGCAATCATAACAGAATGGTCCCAAATGTGAAAATTCATACTCTTATTCCACGGGATGTGGACAAACATGCTAAATGAAATATTGTTCTGTATTTTAAAAAATTAGGATATTGGCTTGAAAAGTTCAACAGGCTTCTCCACTGATAGAATTTCCAATGTCCTTCATCTGTGGACCAATAGTCTTGGGGTCAGGTCAGGATTTCTCAACTTGAGACAAAAAACCACCTTGTCATGAAACACCCTACAGAGCTAGTGGTCTATGGTGCCTACTCTGGGAGATACGTATACCATGGAAGTATGGAGGAAACCAATTCCTCAACCATAAAACATGACAATTACAGTTTATCTTAATGACTGAATTGAAATTAGTCATGGTAGGTTCCACACACACAGATCCTTGTCAAATGACTTTTCATTGGTGACACTCTAGGAAGGGTAATCCCTTTCAACAAAAAGACTAAATTGGATTAATAAAATAGTAAGCTGGATCTTCAGTGTCTGCTGACCCACGACTCCTGAGCATATCATTCTCTAGTAGTTTCTAGTTCTAGTAGTTTCTAGAATCATTGTAAAGTGGTGAAAAAGAGGTACAAAGAGGTGAATTGTCTCATAATTCAATATTTGTGTATTTTGCTTGCCCCCAAATAAGGTCATGAAAAAGATGATGAGATAGCTTATGTTGAGACATTGTCAACATATCCCAGTTTACTATAACAAAAAAGGAAAACTAGGAAACTAGACTACAGGTTTCTGATTAGGAAAACAATGAGGACTGAGGACAGACCCTGGTTATGGTTGCTAAAGGAAGCTTCAGAATGGAAAATGATATGCCTTTCAAAATGACTAAGGAGTCAAAAGATGGAGCAACAGGGTTCGCCACAGGCTACCAGAGCAAATAATGTATCATGAGAAAACGGCACTGGGCAGTCACAAGAGGATGTGGTGATGAGGAGCAGTGTAGCAGCCAACCAGAATCTCTCAGGACTTGCATCCCGTAACAGGGATGTAAGGAAGCCTGGCCAGAGTGCAAGCACATGCTTGGTGTGGCAGGCAAGAAAGTCTCTTCTAGGAACTGCTTTCAAGTCTATAATGAGGCTCTGAAAGGTGAGGAATATTATCACATTATTGTTTGTTTCATGCAGGTTCCGTGCTCTTTACACTAAATTATGCTTCCTCATTAAACATATTTTATTTTTTAAATTTTTATGGAATCACATCATAATATTATATAGGTATAAAGTGTGCATCATCATCAATTAACATCTCTATAACCTGCATTCACTAACAATGGTAACACATACGGAGAATTATAATTTTATATTTAATCATCCTATATTTGATGTTAACATTTCTATAGGTTCATGAATAAAATTTGAAAGTAAAAACATTAATGAAAAGAAGTGATGTCTTTCTTAGTTCTTCCTAAAAGCAACTCTTGTTAGTATTTTACACTTCTCATTAGTCTTTCTGTACAAAATTTTAAAGTCAACTTTTAAAAAGTCATCCTATATCATGTACAGCAATCAGAGGGCTCTCTGTGGCCATTTCAGCTTTATAATCCCAATCCCCCTCTCACTTCCATCACATCCAAACTGACAGCTTTTTCTACTGTTGAGAGTAAGCCCTGATATTATTACTGTGGCCAGCCTCAAGCCAGACAGGTCATCAATCAGGAAGCAGCAAAACTACTTTTTCAGGGAAAACAGTAAACACCCAGTCCATTCTCCTTTCCATAGACTTGTTATGAAACATGAACTCTTTATTTTTTATCACAAAAGCTCTCTTGCTGATCCTTGCTGAATTGTGTCTCTTTCACATTGTCCTCTAAATCAGAGTGCATATGAGCAGGAGAAAAGACAGAAATGGAGATCGAGTCACATATTTATGCTGTGCAAACTAAGGATGAACGTTCTGTTCCATAAAATTAAGTATCAAGGCGGGATTATGACTCAGGTGTATGAGTGTCCATTTGATTAGACTCATCCTGAAAAAAATGAATTTTGCCCAAAGAGCTTGTAGAATGATTCAGCAAAGCTATCTTAAGGAGTTAGACTTGTCTCTGCCTTTATGTTCACAAATATTGTTTGAAGAATTGAATAAGAGTTACCATTGTATAGAACTCTTCCTTCAAAACTTACATTGCTTTTTTGATTATGTAATTAACAATTTTATGCCTGTATTAGGTGAGTTATCTAGGGAGTCCTACTGCTGAAACAATATGTCTTCCTGCATCTTCTCATATTTCATTGACTTTCTCAGTTTCTTATATTTTTCTCCCACTGGATATTTCCAAATATATAATTTTAAAAAGTACCATGTAAAATAGTGACTGAGCCTCCTCACCTGACAGTCAAAGAAAATAAACTTCTTGAAAAACTAAAGGTCATATTTGTATATTCCTAGATTCTTCAGATGGAAAAATATATTAAATCCCAAGAGTGAAGGGTAATTGCTTCCTTTGCTCACTGATTATCAAGCCAACCTATCATAGAGTCTGACATTTTATAGCTGCTCAATAAATATTTATTTAATGAATAAAATGTCATCTGAGTCACTCCCTCTGCCCACTGCATGTGATATTTGTATTCCTTCAGAGCAGACCCAGTTTGTTTTCTGTCACCTCTGATTTTTTAAGGATTTTATGGTGGTAAATATTTCAATGTCAAAAAAAAAAAAAAATATATATATATATGTTTCCAGAACCAGCCCCCCAATCCAAAGTAACTTAATTACCACTTACATAGGTTTTTAATTAAGAGTCCAAAAATCAATCAAAATACTATTTGAAAATATTCCACACATGTAGCTTTTAATATGTAATTTAGGATTACATGCAAGTGGTATGTAATGAAAAAGTAGCCAATTATCAGGAAATAATAAATTTCACATGGTCATTAAAATATTATTATAGAGTTCATATAAGGAGTCACTTAATAATTTCAACTATGTAAGCAGTCTTTGAAATAACTGTATATTTACTGTTTTTCATTTCAATATATTTTAGTATCAGTGAACACATACAAGAATATTAGTTAATAAAAATAAGGATATAATAAAGTAAGGGAAATTCTACTCAAAATAGTGAAAAACACAAAAGAAAGGATTACATGGTAATCAGCATTGTACTTACAGTTTGCCACACAAAATTAATTAAAGCCTCTGTTAACAAACTTTTAATACTACGCTTTAATCATACTCCTAAAATCAAAATTGCACTGTCTTCACAGTGAATAGCAATTTAAAAAACAAAGGACACATGTTAAGAAACATTCCCCTGAACTACACTAAACAAAGAGCAGTAACAGGCATCTCCCTTCCTAAAGATGACAGCTTGGTCAACAATATGATTCCACCCAACCCCAAGTGGATCTTCTGGCTCTTATCTTCCAAAGACAGAACTGGCAAAGAGAAAGATTAACCCAGGTTTCTGTGTGAAGTAGATTCTTGGTCATGAACCAACTCTCCAAGGTATTTATCTGGAGCATTGCCTATGGAGTGATGTAATGGAGTTATGTAATGGAGTTACCAATGGAACTTAACTATTCATGGTTAAGTTCAAAAAGAGAAAGTCCATGCCAATAAAGTAGCAACGATAATTCATTCTAAGGATGCAAGTTAAGGTCATACTCAGGAAGAGGTACTTTTAGGTTAGGACTCTGTAAAAAGGGCATCCATAGAAAGTACTATGATAGACCAGAGTGACTTTCAGGACTAAGTGCAAAACCAAGAATGTATGACATATATTGGGAACTTATTCTCAAATGAGATAGACTTGACTTCCTTCCTTCCCTCCTTCCCCTTTCTTCCTTCCTTGTAAGCACTTTTTTAATTTATTTTTGGTTGTTCCTAGGTCTACCACTAGATTAGCATCTAAGTCAGCAGGGTACGCCTGACCCTTTTTTTTTTCTTTTAGTACCTACTCTTCAGGTTGTGTTCATATACACTAGTGGCAAACAACCTTGAACCTCTGAATGGCATGCTGTGCAATGTCATTGCCTGCTTGGCTTTATTTGCTATGTTTGCTTCATGCAAGGTATGTATGGAAAAAATACTGTATTGCAAATGGGCTCTTCAAATGCTGAAGGCAGTCAGTTTTCAAAGTTTTCCTGTAGGAAATTACTAAAGAACAAGAAAAAAATTCACCCTTTTCTCCAAACTCACCAAACATTCTGTTCCACTAGCACATCCCAAGATGGTGTTATAATCACCCTCCTCTTGTTTTCATTCCAGTTGTCCAATTAATCTTGAATATCTTTCCTGATTGATACCCAAGTCTTCCTGCTACAAACTCATTCCATCTTTCAAGACCCAACTCTCCCTGAAGACATCTCTGATCACCTGAAATAAAATTGCTTACTCCAATTTTTCTATGCATAATAATGGAATATGTATTTAGGGAACAAGATTATCATTACTTGAATTATATAACTAGTAAGGATATAGCTACACCATAATTATTAGTATCTTCTCCACAACTCCTTCTTCTATTCCCCTAGTGCTTTTAAAATAGTCATCTGCTATAAATGGAAAGTAAGTATTTATTGAATCTTTTTGATAATTCCACTAATTTTCTTTCATCAAAAATATACTATTATGAGTTTCATAAGTAACAGTTTATAAACTTTAAGTTTTAATTTACGAACTATAATGCTTTCGCTCAGATTATTTTTATCATTTTAGCCCTCCAGATTTTCTAGGCATTTCCAATAACTTTCCATTAAAACACACACACACACACATACACACACACACACACACACACACACAGAGACACACACACACAGCATACATATAAATTCTGTATTTGAAGTTACGTAGTTTATTCCTCATTGAATTGTGAATCATCTACAGGGAATGAAAAAAAAAAAGAAAGAGGTAAAGACTTTTCTTTTTCTATTCTCTCAGTCAATCAAGAGCTTCACACGGGTGTCTTAAGAGGAGTTCTTATTACAATGTCTTTTGAAGAAAACAAAAACACCAACAGCACTAGAGTTGCAGAGAAAAGTCTCTATACGACTTTTATCCTAGTCACACATAGCAATCATGTTCTCCACTCCTGTGCTTATTCCCTGCCTCTTTTCATACACAGAGTTCTGTCTGTGGGACTGAACACAACATCCTTTTGACACTCCAGTTTCTTGAACACGTTGCATTCTTTTGTTTATTTTTAGACTCAGTTCAAACAATCCCCCAAGAGGTGACCTTTCCTATAACACTTCACTGTTTCAGTGCTATTTTGTGATCACTTCTCTAGCAATCTCACTTTCTTCTAGACAATGTACCCTATCTCACAAGTAAGAATTGCTAAAAGTATTTTTGTTGACTGAACACAAATATGAATGTGTAATGAGTTTATGAATAAGTCAGGCACCTTATTTGTTTAAAGGAACATATTTGTGGTACCTAATACTTAGTGTTATGTTCATAAAATGAAACATGAGATCAGGCAACTGGGAAGGAGATGTGGCAATCTTATGCATTCTATTGTTAATTATGTTTCATTCTAACAAGATATAATACTTCCCAATATTGTGGAACCTCTTGATTTAATATTCAGTGCTAAAGCTACCATATTTTTAAAATACAAAGTGCTAGTATGGGAATACTTTCATAGCTTTTGATCCTTATTAAGGATACTACTATAACAAAGTTTAAAAGTCACACCAACTTATTTTTATAAATCCCCAGACACCCTGGGATATTTGATAATGAGCACAATAGACAACATACTTGAGTTCACTAATGGATTAATTTATTACTTCTGCAGACTAACAATGCAGCAATGGGATGAAAAATTTTCCCTTACATGCATAATCATCTGAGAGTGTTATTTGTCTCATTTAAATGCAAAGAACAATTCTTTTTTGCTACCTGCTTCCTAAATCCATTAAGTAGTTAATAACTTAAGGACTAATGTAAGCTTCTATTATTTAATAGAAATAAAGAAATGGAAATTAAACTGGCAGAGTCTTCTCTCAATAATGACTTCCCTTAAAGTAGTTGAATTATTTTTAATAACGTAGAAAAATCAGGGGAAACTTTTATTAAAATAATGGAATAACCCATTATCTAAATTTGCCCATAATTAGTTGGGAACCCAGTTGAATCCAGCTACTTTGAATTTATGACCCTCATCTTCCTGTAACATTCTTCTTAAGTCTTGATAACTTTCTTTCTATATGTATCTTCTAGCTATTAGAATGGAAAGCATCCTGGGCATCCTATTAGTGAGTTAGCCTTTCCAAAATGGTATATACTTGTCATAAAATGAGTAGGAAGGATTTAGGAGATTTTAATTTTATATCACTTAGGCATTTGAAAGGCAAATGAATAGAGTCTAAAATATTCTTGCTTGAAACTAACACTGACAAATGATATACTTGAAAATCTTATGACACCCTCTTTAGGTATCATCATGACATCCTTTCTATGAATGGTATTTTACAAGATGAGGAAACTGAGATTCAGAAAGGTAGACTAATTTGCTCAAGATGGGAGACCATCTCATTTCATTAAATCTGCCATCATCAGTCATAAAAAAACTTCCCACCTTTCCTAACACACTAAGTAAATCAAACATGAGTGATCCAGTCCCAGTCTGCTTCTCATGCCTAATCTTCACATTCCCTCTCAAGTTCCAGTGACTCGCTTGCTCATATATGGTCTAAAATCTGTTCATATGTAGCAACTACTTCAAATAAAAGCAGCTGTAGAATGCACATATTTTTCCACATAATATATCTGAAATAAATAGCATTTAATGGGATAGTTTATATTTATACATATTTTAGAACATTATATAAAATATGCAACATAAATTTATGTTTTGTTACACTCTAATTACTATACTTATTTATTACTTGCCCATCTTCCCTCAAATGACTACAAGTAACTCAATAAAAAGACCATGCTTAAATTTTTTTTTCTTTATATCCTAGGTGCTAATACAGTTTGGGGCACAGAGAGCACATTTGAGTAAATTTTTTTTCAAAAGCAACTGAATTTTGCATGGATTTTTGAAGTTTTACTCCATACGATCTCTGTTACTGATACTTCCTTCTATTCTGTGTTTCTTTCTCCCTTGCTTCAGGGGAATGGAGGTCTTAGCAAGCAAAAAAGAAAAAGAAAAATTTTTGAGTTGCAAAATCTTTGCCCAGAAGGAATCAAAATATAAAATTATAGATTTGATGGTATAGACAAAGGGCTACACTCTCCCTGCAGATTAATGTTAAAGATTTTCTAGGTGAAGGGAAGAAAGAGAGGAAAGTGAAAATGCCTGGGAGGTGACCTTCAGAAATAAACATGCACACTGCTGCTGTCAAACCATCAACTTCTTACCATACCCACTGCTCCAATTAGAAGTGAAACAGTTCTCAAACATGGCTGCCTTTAAGTTACTACGTATAGCCCCTGGAGGGAGCAAGAGCATGGAGCATCCCATGTCCATGCTCTCCTAGGCTCAGCTTTTCACTGGAGGATGGGATGCCCATAGAGTCCAGAGAGCTGTGCCTCAGATGTGCCATGGAAGGAAGCAGTTAAGCAGAACAATTTATTCCCCATGCATCTGACAGGCACAGTCACTGAGAGCCTGACATTAATGAGCTATGAGGCTGGGAAGACTCGAGAATGAAGAAGCAATGACTTATGTGGACTGAAAGAAAACCTAACTGTAAGTAGGATATCTCACTAATACCAGCATGGGTAGACAAAGGCATAAAGGATTCCTCTGACCCACAATTTCACCTCTAGCTGCACCAATGCCTGGGCCCCATGTAAGCCACAGTGTTTCTTAGACTTTGATGCAAACTGCAGGGAACCTGAGTCAGTAATGAATTAACTGTGACTGTAGTTTTCTTTATCCCAGGGAAATGGAACTCGACATAGAAAATAAGGAAAACTTGACATAGAAAATAAGAAAATAAGGAAGTTCAAGTATAAAAACAATAACATAGCTTAAAATTTTGAGGTTTTAATCTAAGCAGTCACTCTTCTAAACACTTTACGTAACTCAATTATTAAAAATTTAACAGCAATCATATGAAATAGATGCTATTTCTATTCTCATGTTGGAGATTAAATGGAGGCTTATAGAGGTTAACTAGTTTCCTTAACTCTTGATTAACAGTATTGGAGTTCAAATCCAGGTGACAGACTTTCAGTATCAACAATTTGAACTCACTGTACAAATGACCTTTTATACATATCCACTCCATAGTTTGTAGAAGGAGTTTGCTGCTATGAAATTAAGAAGTGGACTAACTTTATATTGTAAATTTAAATACATTATAATGAACTCAACATTGTCATGTTATCCTTATATTTTACTTTATTTTAAATCTTTTCTTATTAACTTGTCAGTTCTTATTCTTGAAGAAAAAGGAATATAAAATAAGGTAATTTGTATGATAGGTAAACAAAATATTTAAGTAGCTACATGCAAAGAAATTTTCAGCCAATTTTGTGGGCTTTCAAGCTGTTAAGCACACACTATTGAATAATTTTTACTATGACCATATGATATTATTAAACCAAACATTTCTACTGAGTTGGTGTCAAATCATCTTGAATTTTTACTTTAAGTAATTTTCCTCTCTTCATGTTAATAGCTGGATGGTAAGTCCTAGATAAAGGGTCCAAAGCCATAGGAGATTTAAATAAAGGCATTTCTCC
Source organism: Solenodon paradoxus (assembly GCA_004363575.1). Lineage (NCBI taxonomy): Eukaryota > Metazoa > Chordata > Mammalia > Eulipotyphla > Solenodontidae > Solenodon > Solenodon paradoxus. The sequence goes on along the minus strand of RJWH01000264.1, from coordinate 427,282 downwards.
CTTCTTCAAATTGAGCCTTCTCTAGAGGACATGAAATTCATTTGCTCATTGCAAGGAATAAATTGTGAAAACAGTTCACAGAAGTCCAGAAATGTCATTCAAAGATATGAGTAAGAGGAGTGAATTGTATGATGGTTGATGACCCCATTATTCTGGATTAATAAGTGCATGACTGCGGGAAGCCAAATTCTCCTCTACCTCATCTTCTCTCTTCTAACAATAAAATTAGATGCCCTCTCTTTAATAAATTATCTTAAATAAAACTTCTTGCAGTATTCACCGTGGGACTGGTCTTCGAAGCTTTCCCTTGTATTTGTGAGGTTTTGCTTGACCCTACAGTTACCTACCTCATGTCCTGTACTATCGTTCTGGCTCAAATCAACCAGGTTTCTCACTAGTTTTCCTTATGGTTGTGTCCTCCAAGATTTCTCTTCTTCCAACTTTGCCCCCAGCTACTGTCTCTTCTTACAGCACAGATCCATCCTTCCTTCCTTCCTTCCTCCTTCCTTCCTTCCTCCTTTCCTCCTTCCTTCCTTTCTTCCTTCCTTTTTAAAGGAAAGACACAGGAAGCAATGAATGTGAGTAGGCAGGCAGTCAGGAAAAGAGAGAAGGATGAAGCGTTTTTATTTTACTTTCAGTTGTTCATCTTAGTTGTTCCCCTGTCCCTAGGTCTCAAACCCAGGTCCTTGGAATGTACATGGGTTATGAACTGTGGTTTGATCTGTTGGTCACCAGTATGTGCCACTGATGATCCTTTTAAAATATAAATCAGAATACATTATTCATTTGCTCAAAAATCCCTCCATAACTTTCCATTTCACTCAGAACAAAAGTCATTGTCATCATCTAAATGTAAAATGAACATACATAATTTGCTTCCTCATTGATTCTCTGATCATACTCCTACCATTCTCCCTCATCCTTACTCCATTTCCACACCCTGACCGCCTAGCAGCATTTCTAACCTTGAAGTATTCTTCTCCCTTGGAGCTATGGACTGGCTTCCCTAAATATTCATCCTCCAGAAATCAACACGACTCAATCCTTAATCTCCTTTCACTTCTAATGACATTTTATGAGAGATCGTATTACGTTGGAAAAACACTTCTATCCCTCTAACCTGATTTTTGATTATTCCTGAAAATTTATTACCACATGAAGTATTATCACATTTCTTTTGGTAATTGTCTGTTTCCTCTGCTCCAGAATATGAAGCTCTAGGAGGGAGGGCTTCCCCTTGTATTAGTTTGTCAGGGTTATTCCCATAACAAAGTACCACAAATGGGGTGACCTCAACAACAGAAATTTCTTAGCTCTGAGTTCTGGAGCCTGGAAGCTGTGATAAAGGTGCTAGTGGTCCCTTCTGTGGGCTGCCAAGGAAAATTCATGCCTCCCGACTAGCTTCTGGTGTTCTGCTGGCAACCTTTGGTACTCTGGCTTTGCATGCATTATTTTATCTCTGCCTCCATGTTTACATGGCATTCTGTCTGTCTGTGTCCACATTTCCCCTTCCTAAAAAGACAATGTCTTTAAATGTGTCTTTAAAAAGTCACAATGAGTTATGACCCAGTCTACAGACTTCGAGTTAACTTCATTAACTTTGTGAAGGCTGTCCAAATAAGGTCATGTTCTGAAGTTCTGGGAGTTAATACTTTAGTATATGAATCATGGGGAAATTATTCAACTTGTAACCTTCTACTTGCTTTTATTCATTGTACTCTGACATGTGAAACACTGAATGGTAAAAAGCAGATGTTCAACAAATATTTGGGGGGCATGAATGAAATTCATCACAGTGAAACTTAGATTGAGTCAATTTGTACATTACTATTTTACTAACTGTGACAGTTTTAACCAAATGAACTCACAACTCTCATAGGTACAACCCTGTTTACTGATAATTATTTTCTCTTGCTCTCCCTCTCTCTCTGTCTTTCTGTCCCTCTCTGTCTCTGTCTCTGTCTCTGTCTCTGTCTCCGTCTCTGTCTCTGTCTCTGTCTCTCTCTGTCTTTCTGTCCCTCTGTCTTTGTCTCTCTTTCTCTCTCTCTCTCTCTCTCTCTCTCTCTCTACACATATATATGTAAGTAATTGCCACATAAAATCGCACTTCAATTATTATTTAAACCTTTAACAATATTTGTTTAAGGCTACATTATGCTTTAGGAAGTTTTATGAGGGTATTAGGACAATCATTTTTAAAAAACCTAGCCCCCAAATCCTATAGTTCAAAATACAGTATCTAAAGTATCTAAACCTACATTTATCCAGATTGATTTGGTTTCTACTCATCTAACTTTAGAGTAAGGAGTAGGGATACAAAATGTTGAACACATGACCTATACCCTAAAATGTTTTCCGTCAAGGATGAAGAAATACAATCTCCATCATCAAAAGGCACCTAGCTGACTAGTGATGTACAAATTTTTCTGAAATTGACATTCTAAGGAATATATTGGTTGGTGGTACCTAGAGGATTATAGTATGGTGGGAAAAATATTAGTATTTGAGGATATGAACTTTAATTCTTGATTTTGTCTTTTAATAACCATGCGTGACCTTAAGCAAGTTAACTACTCTTAGTATCTTCATCTATTTAGAAAGCAAAATGCATATGATTTATGTAATTATTATTAAATAATACATCTTATATTGTAGGCATATAAAATGTAAGATACTTGCCTGCATAGTATCCTTCACTCTATCACAATCTTTTCAAAGTGTCAATGTGCCAGCTAAATTATTCCATTTCCCAACTATTTTTCACTTTATCACAATCTTTTCGAAGTGCCAATGTACCAGCTAAATTATTCCACTTCTTAGCCTCCTTTGCATCATTTAGAGCAGTCATATGACACAATTCTGCTTTATAACATTGGAATAGACAATTGCTAGTTTGGGCTTTCAGCAAAGCTCTGTGGAAAGGATTGATTAGTTGACCTTTTGAGATAAGGTTTAAGAATTTACTACTGCCCTCTTCCCACTCCAGGCTGGAGGAAGCAGCCATCCTGCAATTATTAGTCAGGCTGAATGAAGATGGAAGCCATATGCTAAAATGGCTGTTGAGAATAATTTGAGCATATAAATCTCTGATAATAGTTTGTGGTGGTGTACCAGTATCAGAATTCACAACTGCACTTTTCATAACTTCAGAAAATAAAACCCCTAACCTACCGAAACCAATGCTTAACTGGGCTTTCTGTTACTTGCAGTTGAATGTAATTTTTACTGGTAAAAGTACAAGTACAGTTTCTCACACATAGCAGGCATGTATTTAGTATGTTCTATTTGAACCATAAAATCAAAATACAAACTGCAGCATAATCCATTTAATGGTAAATTTAGATTTATGTTGCTATTATTGGATATAATTTTTCCAGACATAAATATTTATAAGTTAAAATCCACTATTATGTGTAATTATTTTTATTTTTATTGGTTTATCATATTTATATTGCATATACATACACACAAATGCATATATACATCATCATTTCTTCAATGCTTGTTGGTCTGCTTTTTTGGAGTTAAGAATCTTCTTTTGATTTTTAGCAGTCTGTCATGAATTAACATTAAACTGTCTGCCTCTTCCAATTCTACTTGATACTGAAAAATAGTCATCTAATAGTCATCTTCCAGGAATGCCTCCAAAGTGAGTTATATTTCTTCCATACAAATGTGCTTCATTAGCTCTTGGAAAGAAAGTATCATCATCTGCTGCTGTAATTCCCCAAATTTCAGAATGCTGAAATTGAATATTTTATTAGTATTGTGTATTATTTTCTCTTTCAGGGATGCTTCAAGTCTCTTTTCTTCCAAATCTTGTGCCACCCTTCCCTGTTATTTCTTTATTCTCTTGTAATCACAAATTCATGTCTCTAGGAGTAATGATGAAGTATAGGACAACTAAATAGTGTTTTTCAACTGTGAATTATACAATATCTGTGTTAGAATCAGAGAAAGTGTATGATGAAAATCAAATACTTTGAGCTATATATTTAAATAAATTCTAGGGTTATTCTTATGCACTTTGAGATTTACTAAATTCTCCATACATGTATCTGTGTCTGCATGTATTCATGGTAGCTTAAACTTTAGAATGCTTTTAATATTCCTTCTCAGTAACTTTTGTGGTTGGCTTTCATAGAAACATTCAAGGTAGATAAAATAAAACATCTATTGTGCTGCATCTTTCTCATTTCAAACATTTCTTCCTGATTGCTATTTACACTCTTTCATGTCAACTTTTTGCTCTTGAATATTGCAAAGAATTGAGAACCATGTTAAATTTTCTTATTTTTTTCATTTCCATTTTATTCATTTCCCTCAGTTTCTGTCATTCTTCTTTATGCTACTTACTAGAATTTTTTACATCAATGTCCTCTTTTTGTCAGTCTAAGCAGGTTTTAATTTCTCTGAGCTTTAAATGTATAAGCACATATTGAGAATTTTTTCTTCCCATATCACAACTTCATTTGTAGTCAAGCAATTACTCATTTTTAATCACAATTATATGTCTTAAGTGAAAATATTTGGTCTTATCATGAAGACATATATTGAACAGAAAAACACCAACAGATGATATGTGTCCGTGGTAGCAAGGGCAATGATGCTGATGCATCAACTTAAATTTTATTCCCAGATAACAAATGAAGAAGATAGTTAATGAGTATTGATCACCTATTAAGCCAAGTTCTGTAAAAAGTACTACCACTGGTTACACATATCAACAACAAACCTGTAACACTTTAAATGCTTTAAATATCCAACCTATGCCTTGGAAATGAAACAAAACAGAAGTGACAGAATCTGTTATTTTAGTACCAAATTAATTAATCCCTTGCTGCTCTTTGGGGGGATAATTCCTTGATATTGCAAAAAGTTTTTCAATTGACTTTTCAGTTATTCAAACACAAGTACAGTTTCTTATTTGAAATGGGGAATGACTAGGTCTTTGGATCCTAAGTCATAAATGACCTCTACCATTATGTAAATGGTGTTCAGTTTCTAGAAAGAATTACACATATTGTTTATTCACATTGAATCTCTAGAAGATTAAGCAAATTACCCAAGATCATGCACCTGATGAATGATAGTGTGACTATGAACTCAATTCTGTGATCCTAGATATGCATTGCATCTATCAATGATGCCACATTATATTAGTGATGGCAAAGTCAGAACTCAAACCCAGTCTTTGGTTTTGAAAGATTGCCTTTTCTCTAGCCTAGGACTCCAATTCCCAACAACTTCTTCATGATTTCAGTGAATACATGGTATAGCAGTACTATATCAACAGGACCTAAAAGAAAAATCTATCACTAGGTGTAATAGGATTTAAATAGAAAAGACATTTAAGGAAATGTCTTTGAAGCAAATGAGGCACATAAAAAGTCACTCACCAGAACATATTAACCAGCCAGCTTACTTTTATAATTTCTGCCATTGTCTGTGATTTACTTCATTCATATGTAGAAAATGCACCTAAACTCTCAGTCACTTCAGGTATTGGAGGTTTGACTTAATTTATCTGTATCCTTATATATGTATATTTCTCTATAAACCTCAGAAGATGTATAGGTTTCCATTATAATTACAAGCTGCACTTGTATAAAATTCTTTTTTTCTAATCTATTTTACCTTTGAATTTTAGTTGCTATGTAGATTAGTTTTCGTTGGTTAATGGCTGCTCCTCATTTTGATAAATTGTGCTTTTATCATTACTTAATGTCCCTCTTTATCCTGATGCATTCCATTAACCTTACCTTGACTCTCATTAATACTGTTATCTTTTTTTAACTTTATGCTTTCCTATTTTGTTTTTCTTAATGCATTTAGCTAGTATCTTTTCCCCACCCTTTAATTTTCTAACTTCAGTTATCACTAATGTGTTTCTTTTAAATAACACATAGCTTTGCCTTGTGTTCTCACTGAACTCTATCATTTAATGAGAGAATTCAATTACTCACATTTATTTTAATAATATGTGAAAAACCTAATTTTAGAATTTCTCATATTTATTATTTATTTTATATCGATACTTCATTTTTACTAGCAATTCAACAAATATTTCACAGTCTAACATTCTAAGTATTTGGGACACATCAGTGAACAAAGCAGAACAAAATCTTTATGAGGGAAAGATGTGGTTTTGTGTTCATCAAAATCATCTCATTTTCCTTTGGGTCAAATGGGAAGACCGTATTTCCCATTTGCCCTTGTAGTTCCTGATTTCTGGCCAACGTTAAAAAGGGGGGATCTATTTTAGTTCCTAACCTGGTTCTAATAATTCTGGTAGCCCTATAGGGAAGAACTGCTAACTGGGTTCTGAGTTTCTGGATCAGTACTCCCTGTTCTCTCCCCCATGTGAGGACCAGCACTCTTTCTCATCCCCACCAGCAGATATAATATTTGACCATAGTGAGAAAATGAAATAAACCTTTTTTTGTGTCAAACTTGTGATTTAGTTTATCATAAGTGATAGATGTGTCACTGTGGCTAAGCTATAATATTCAATTATTTAATGGAAGACTAATCTAAGTGGTGGTGTGTAACTTGCAGATGTGGTTAATATCTATACTCATTGACTTTAAGTAAAGGAGATAATGTTCACTAAAGGATATGGGCCTTATCTCACAAATGGTTAAAGACCTTAAATGCAAAAAGGGACATTTCCCAGAGAAAAATAAGTTCTTCCTATAGACTACAACATCAATTCCTGCCTGAATTTCAATCTGCTGTCCTGCCAAAAAGATTTCAGTCTTGCCAGCCCCCATGATTCCCTCAAATGAACTTTACATAAACATACATGATTATTCATGTAATTATCATGGCTAATTCATTATATAGTCATATCACACATATTACATAATTTATTCATTATATAGAAATAAGACAGAACCAGTATATATTTATGTATCACACTTTTTAAATACTTAAACAGTCTTCAATTCTCCCTTTTTAAGCTGGCTGGAGATAAAGAGGATTTAACGAAGATGCTCGGGCACTTTGTGCAACAGAGAAACATTAATGACATAAAAGAAAAATAAATCCTGTCTCTATTAATTCATTGTGATTTGGGGATTGTTTCTTAATGCAGGTAGAATACCCTCTTTAATAAGTCTGGCTTTATTTATTTTTTATTTTTGAGTATTTAGAACTGAACAAACATGTAAGTATAGATAACTAAAGCTGTGCTTTTCATTGTTGGAGAAAGAAACTATGAAGAAATAAAGGGAGAACTCTGGAATGAATCCTGTGATGGTGCGTTGGAATTGGAAAAATCAGTTTAATTCAGATTTTTAATAGGAATAAATAAGCATAGAGATACATACCTCCTTGTGGTCTAAGAGACTGATATGGCTGGGGTGTGGATCATGTAAAGCCCAAAGACTGGATTCATAAGGGGTGGGAGTAGGGTGTAAAATATAAAACAAAAAGATGAAAATGCTTCTTTCACCCCTTCCTCCCTCCCTCCATTCATTATCTTAAAAAAAATACATGGAGTTTGGTTAGAAGAGTAGTCACAAGATTTTTAGAATAATCATTAATCAGTAGTAGGATTTGGAATGATATGTATTTTTTTCTTTATATATGTACAATCATGTATAAATTCACATAGGTAATATAAATATGATTATATTTCATTATTATGGTATGACATTATATGAGATAATAAAGACATTACAATTTTAATTGTAATTTGAAATGAGAAAATATTTACAAGAGAAAGTAAGACAAGAAACTATATTATATAACAAAATCTGTATTTTTATGCACATGTAGTGTAGAAAAAAGACTGAATAGGAAAAGCTTATTTATTGCATATTTTGCTAATGGTATTGTATATAATCTCTTTTCTCTTTATTTTCTAAATTTTATAAAATGAATATCTTTTGATATTATAAGTAGGAATTGCTACTAAAATCTTTAATCTGCATTTATCTTGTGATCTAATAGCAGTAGAATTTTAACATTACCTTAAGTTTCTAAGATGTTACAAAATGTCGGTTATTAAAATCTATATTTTTCTTACTCAACAAGTATTTATTACTAGCTGAATATTAAAATATCTTTTTAGTTCAAGGAAAAAAGATATTTTTCTTAGTGATCATATTATAGTTTGACTAATTTCAATAATTTAAGGCAAAGCCTAATATAATTTTCACTTTGGATGAGCTCAGGTATTAGAATATGTTGAATGGGGAATGTTATTACTTTTATTAAAACAGATTAAATGTAACTGGTGTTATTCTAATAGTGAAGTAGATATTCATAAATGTTTTGTTTTATACATACTAGTAATTTTAAAAAACATTGTATAAAAAGAAACTAATGAGAAGATATGAAGTAAGATGTGATGTTTTACCTCTCAAGTCAATTTTCCACTTAGCACAAATTTCTCTAAATGTGTATTGAGCATGAATGTCATATGAAATAAAGCAATGCTCTTTCACTCTGATATCAATATAAAGTGATAGGAATCTATTGTCACACGCCATGAGATAAAGTTTGATATGTCTTCCTTAATGTCATCATGAATACTACAAAATCTTTTCTTTTAGTCTCTATAGAACTTCTCTAAGGAAACAAAGGGTTAGCAGGTATATAAGTTAATATACTTGATCACTGCTACATATCTGAAATCAGGTAGCCCTCTGCCATCCTCTGGCTTTGTGAAAAACAAAATGATGGCGGAAGACTATCAGATCTGTGTGGCTCTGTGATGCTGGGCAAAATTCTAAGTCCTTTAGAGCTATGATATTAACCCAGGTATTCTGATCCAACATTCTTCTCTTTTTAAATCTCCTGATTTTTCTTCCTTTTATAATATTTGATACTTAACAGTCTTCTACAATACATTGAAATAATAATTTTTAATATTAAAGTTTAATAGAAGTGGAAATGAAATATACTAAACATAAATATGGAGAATGCTATCTTGGAAAGAGCTAATTCTGTACAGAGACAAACCAGGTATATAACATGTCCTATGTCTAGTAGCCTTGGAGTGTGACCATTAAAAAAGCATGGAGGGCATGAAAGCAGGGGATCATGTGGTGTTTACTGAATATCTACCTATAATCCTATATCAAAACCATATTTCTCTCTGATATGAGAATGTGTGAAATATTTGTAACTTTGACTGATAAAGGTAGTTCCCAGGAACCCACATGAAAATGGTGCTGATGATGAAGGAACCCAAGTTTCAAAACAACACAGCTTTCTGAGAAAAGATGCAGGCCTCTTTCTCCTACTGCAAATTGTTTGTAGTAAGATAAAAGCTATTTATTTTTAAAATTCTTAACACTTCTGGAAATAAAGGAGGATCAAATTGAAGGTGAAAATTGTAGCTCCAGATAATCCAAGAAGAACTCCAAAACATGACTTTGTCTCCAAGTGTGTTTTCAACAATGCAGGTGGAGTCCAAGAAAAACTGATGAACCCAATAGTGGGAATACAATAGTAGGCGCAGTTAAAAGGGATTGAATACTCAACATCTCCTAACCATCCCATTCCCTTAGATTTTTATTAAGTTACAGTGTGTTTATTTTCAAGTATGAGAAGTTAGACTGGGCACCTGATCAGAGGAACATGACAACACAGTGGGTGATCGATAGTTAGACAGAGTGAAGACTACCCATAATGAGAAAAGTAGGCTGTTGGTGATATTTCTTTTACTCTCTTTTAATTTTTTATTAAATTCAGTGACTGATTTATACTAGTGATTTTCCTCAAATGCCATATCATTCTTGGCCATCTTTATTTGTAATTCACTGCTACTCTTTGACACTCACAGGGAGTGGTAATGGGGAGAAGTGGGTAGCAGTTATCTTCACATCTTGGAACCAAGACCAGAGGGGATAAAAAAGCCAATGATGAGACAAGGACTCAGTATTAGTCTCACCTGCATGCAGTTTACAGTTTTTCCAGATGCAAGCCTAATCTGATATGTGTTTTGGGACAGGGCTAAGAATAGATAAATATACCAGTGGGCTCCAAATTTAGGAATAGGCTCAGTGGAGACCAACAAAGGAGACAATCTGAGAGTCAAAGACCTCCTTTCAGGATAACACTCTCACTCTCTGTAAAAGCAAATATTCAATGCTGCAATAAAATTAGATGATCTGGGCTTGGTATAACCAGGGCAATAGAACTACCAATTTGCACTCACTGATCTATGCTTTTTAAAAAAAGTACAATATATCACACAAAGGAACAGTTAAAGTAATTGGCTTTATTATTTTCACAATCTAGCCTCAACTCCATTCTCCAGTGTGAAGCAGATTAAAAGACAAGAACAGTAAATCAACTATATATTCTTTTCTCTTGTCAGTACTTAATCTTCAAAAAATAAGTTCCAAGTTTTGCTCCTCATCCTTTTCAAAGAATTTAATTTCAAGAAAATAGAATAGCTTTAAAAGAAAAAAAATGGACTATCCTGAAAAATCATACATGTGTCATGGCACATAATATTTTAAGAACTGGTCAAGGTTTTATGCCTGGGCATGGCAGGGTTAACTTCAGCAGTGTGTCAGAAAACCTGATGACCTTTGGATTGGGGACTAGACTGGCCTGCTGTGGTGGGACTGATGTTGAGGCTCAACTACAATTGTTGCTGCTGGGAGGTTATCCAGGAGGGCAGGTGGTGGGACATGGGTAGAGTATTTTAGGCAGCTGGTGAGAGGCCAGGCAAGCAGTTGGCTTCTGAGCAGTCTAAACAGGTGGGCAGATGGAATACAGCTAGAACGAGCAATATGTAGTGATTCAGGTAGGCGGGGTGTAATAGTGGCATCTGTCAGGAGGCAACAGTTATCACACTGGGGTCATGGTTCTGGGTCAAGTTAAGATCCTTATCTTTGTAGGGTTGACAGAAGCAAAATAGCGCCTCAGGCTTAAAATGACTGAGCAGAACACTATCTAGATTGGCTCAAGTTCCATATTGAATAGACTAAGAAGTGCTGAGAATTAATAGATCGCATGAATGGAGTGCCTCATAAATATTTATGAATTATTGGGCATTAGATATATTTTTGCTTCCTGACTTTCTCACCTTTATATCATTAGCATAGAAGGTTAAGCAATTAAGGTCAAGGAAAAGTTTAGAATGAAGAGCATCTCCTTTCTGATGTAATACTATCCCTGAAGCCCACATAATTCAACTACTGGAGAGTTCTTTTGAAATACATCCACAGCAGGGTTAGTGGAAAGAGTCAGGGAACAGGGAAAGTAATCAACTTGGATTTAGTGTGGAGTACAAGTTTGTATTGGCTTTGTGAGAATGTGGCAAGGTCAATATAATGAGAACTTGCGAAATGTGACCTCTTTGTAGTCACAGGCTAATGAGACCTGCGATATTCAACTATACATATATATGCACACAATTATATAATAAATATTTACTTTAGTCTTAACATTATGTCTTCAGTATTTTCTGACATCATTAAACACATTTTTTCAAATGCATAATTTTATTATGACAGAATTTTCCATTGCAGTATTTTATATAAAATTTTGTTTAAAAAATTGTCATACAAAATAATCATCAAAGTTATTACACCTTGCATATACATTTTGAACACATTTGCATTTCCCATCAAGGGGGTTTACTGAATCTTGATTATAGGCTTTTTAATATTTCCATATATTAAGATTTCTATATGTTGCCCATCTGCTTCCAAAAGGTTATGTTAACTGGTGCTTCCACCAGTTATAGCACCTAGAGGAATACGGAATTTTTAATAGGGTTTAGGGAAAACAGAAAGAAAGTTGTTCAGCAATGTGGAGAAGGGATATTTAAGGTAAAATAAATTCAGTTGAGAGTTTGAGACTTTGGGCCATAATTCTAGGTGAGGCATTGGTAAGGAAATCTCTACCTCGACAGACTAGTTCCCCCAAGACCAACCTGAAGGAGAGTCAAAGCATCTGGATCTCAGGGACATATATTAGTATAATTTATAATTTTTTATTACATTCTTAATGGCAGTAATTCAGATGTGCCTGTTTCTAACACACTATTCCTTATTAAACTCTCCAATGTTTACTCTTATTAATGCATTGCAAAGGTTGAAAATAGGGGCTATCAGATAATATCTAAGAAGCAGGACTTCCTGCATCTCAGGTAGCAAAAAACTCCAACAATTTGGATTCTCACAGGTTTAAATAGGTTCCTCTTAAAAAGAAAATTATGGCATTCTTCACTGCATCCCAGGGAGCTGAGATGTGTAGAGGGCACAGGAGATTTTTCAAAGCGATGCTGACTCCAGTCCTTGCTGCACCTCCTTCCATCTGCATGACCATCTGCAAATCAGTCTCTTTGAGTCACAGACTTCCCTTGTTATAATAAGAATCATATCTTAATAGGGCAACATAAGTTATACTACAAAAACCTTGCATGTGATATGATGTATGCACATTAAGATGTTTTCCACCATCTCTAAGCAATTATCTCGAAGATGAAGATAGTTTGTTTTTGTTTATATTTTTCCTTATAAGTTATGGATCATCAGTCTTGATTATACATCTCTTTCATATCAATTAAATAGCTTCTTTCTTACTTAAAATGTCAGATTCCTTACTTCAGGACTACTTATAAGTCTTCTCCAGGTCAATTATACACACTGCTTGTGTCTAGTTTTTTTATGGCCTCAATGATGCTGGTAGATATCAATTCACCTCAGTGGCCAACTAACTAAGAACACGGAACAGACAGGGACATAAATGTGAGTTTCAATTTAGAAGTAAGACAAAACAAAAAGCAAATGAGTCTTATGGCCAGTATAAAGACAATCAAATCCTATTTATTTCGTAAGCACTCTTTCAAACAGAATATAGCAGCAGGCAGAGAGATTTTACAACTCCTGCCAGAGATTTGAAACCACCTGTGGATTCTTTTATTTTTGCTTCATTTTATTTATTAAAGTACGTGAAGGAGCAATTGCATCATATCATTATATAGGTTTAAGCTGTGTACCATTTTAAGTCAATATCTTTATTTTTAATCTTGTTCTGACTCTTCATAATTTGAACCATGCCACAGCTTAGAGACACAACCTTTGCATGACAGTTTGCCTACATGTGTCCCCGTCAACTCTGTCTACATGGTAGGAATTGTTCTAATTTTTCTGACGTGAATAAGTAGGCCCAAATGTATTTCAAATAAAATTTTAGCTTCTAATGAGGCTCTGAAATGACAACACATCCTCCTGTGCATGATCTTTTTCCAGTCTCTTAACCACTTATAGATGAGAGATATTGTATTTATAGGTAAGAAAATGATATGAATAAAAAAAAAAAACTAATGTGATCAAACTTGGATTTTAACTCAGAACTTTGAATCACAAATTTTCTACTCTTTCTAAATTATGATATTATAAATGTCTAAGCTTCTATAAAAGCAACTCACAAATATTTTTAAGTGTAGTTAGCCAAATATTAGGTCACTGCCCAAGAAGGGGGAAAAATACCAAAAAACAAATATCCTTTGTTAATTATTCTTGTTAAAGTTCAAAATTTTATACCTAGTGATTTTCCTACTTCATTTCCTAGCTCCATTATATGTTAATGAAAATTATAAGAAAAACGGGCCCATAAACAAAGAAGTTTAAGAAATTTGAGTGCTGATACAAAGCCAGTTTTTTTTTCCCCTGTAAGACCATTTTGCCTTTACAACACTTCAACATGACTTATGAACCTCCAAAGAAAAGAGATTCTAGTTTCTGCCTCAAAAAAAAATCACCTAGATACAATTGGGAAAATACTATGCTAATATTAATACCACCTTTACTTGGAAACGATTACCATTGCTGACATGGAATTCAACTCTCCGGTGTGAAATCAAGTTTGTGGAGTGGGGTTTAGTGTAATTTATGGCTATCTGCCTTCCATTGTCACCCAAAGTGAATCTCTCATTGTTCAGGGACAGTAATGATCAAATACCTATAAACTTGGCACAATCTTACAGACAACCCAACCAAAATACAAACATTGATCGGCTTTGAGATTAGGATAATTTATTGATTTGGAAGCAATATGTTCTGCTAAAGTTATTATTTACAGTCAGCATAAGTTATGATGATACAATTAAACAAAATGCAAGGGATCTACATGTATTCATTTCTAAGCCATTCCTCAAACTTCAAAATATAATCCAAACCAAACTTCTTGTTTCTCTGCTGACCAACAGCTATTTCTGTTTCACAAACCATGACTCAAATACTCCTCATGTTCCTTCAATTGTTTTCTTTATAATTTTCACACTTTATTATGCAAAAGAATTAACTTGAATTTTTTAGATCTTTATTGAGGTACTGATTTATAACATGACAGTTTTATATGTTCAGGTTAACTATTCATCAAATATGTGATGACCCATCACGCCAACCACCAAATTACTAATAGTCCTCCACCATGGTCCACTGGACCCAACTGCCACTAGCTCTAACCTACTTCCTTACTCTCTGTTCATAGACCTGTTGGCCATCTTTATGTCTTCTTTGGAGAAGTGTCTATTCAGACCTTCTGACCATTTTTTGATTGGGTTGTTTTTCTGGTGTTGATTTTACAAGTTCTTAACATATTTTGAATATTAAGCTCATGTATGATGTGAACTTCCATTCAATAGATTGTTAGCTCATTGGCGATAGTTTCTTTTACTGTGTAGAAACCTTTTATTTTATGCAGTTTCATTTGTTAATTTTTATTTTTGTTTCCTTTCCATCTTATGCTCTTCACTCCTTTGTCATAGATTAACTGATTATGTGTATATATATCTCTATATATCTCTATATATCTCTATATATCTATATATATGTCTATTATTGGTAACCCAGAACCATACAATTTTGATTACTAGCACTTTGTCTTATAGCTCAAGATCTTCTACTTTTATTCTTTATTTTCATTTCTGCAGACTATTTATCTTTTTAAATTTCATACAAATGAAAAACATTTTGCTCCATTTCTTTGAAAAATGTCAGTGGAATTTTGATCGGGACTCCATTAAAGCCGCATATTGCTTTTTGCAAAATGAACATTTTAAAAATGTTGATTCTTGCCAGCCAAGAGCACAGAATATCTTTACATCTCTTTGTATTCTCCTCTTTTTCTTTTAATACAGTTTTACGATTTTCATTGCACCAGTCTTTCACCTCCTTTGTTAAAAATTTTAAGGTATTTAAATGTTTTTTGTTTCTAGTGTAAAACAGATAGTTTTTATAATTTCATTATTTTCTAACCCATTGCTTGCATATATAAATGCAATAGATTTTCATGTTAATTTTGTAACTTGCCACTCTTCTGTACTCATTTATTAGTTCTAATAGTTTTTTAGTGGTGTCTTGAGGATTTTCTATGTATATTATCATGTCATCTTCAGATAATGAGAGTTTCACTTCTTTTCCAATTTGAATTCCTTTTGTTTCTTCTTATTGCCTAATTACTCTGACTAGGACCTCCAATATGATGTTGAGTAACAGTGGTAATAGTGGACAGACTTCTACTTCATTCCTTATCTTAAAAGAAATGTTTTCAGTTTTTTAACTCTGACTATGTAGGCTGCAGTTTTACCATATATGGTCTTTTTAAAGCTAAGGTATGTTTCATCTATCTCCAATGTATGTAAAGTTTTTATCACAAATTGGTGTTGAATCTTTTCCAAAGATTTCTCAGCTATTGACATCATCATATGATTTTTCCCCTTCCTTAGCTGATGTGGTGTATTACAATAATAGATTTGTGTATATTGAACCATTCATGCATATCCAGGATAATTCTCATTTGGACATGGTGGATGACCCTTTTGATGCACTGTTGTATTAGATGGGCTAATCTTTTGTTGAAGATTTTTGCATCTATATTCATCAGAGTTATTGGTCTATAATTTTTTTTATGATGTCTTTACTTTTTGTGTCATAGAAAGTGTTTACCTCATAGAAAGTGTTTGAAAGTTTCCCCTGTTCTTCATTTTTTGGAAAAAAATTGAGAAGAGGGAATATTAATTCTTCTCTGATGTCTTAGTAAGACTTACTAGTAAAGTCATCTGGTCATGGGCTCTTATTTTGCAGGAGACTTTTGGTTACTTCTTCCATTTCCTTGTTTATAATAGGTCTGTTCAGGTTTTTCATTTCTTCCTGATTCTTTCTTGGTAGGCTATATGGTTCTAAAAATGTATCATTGTTCTCAAGGTCGTCTGATACAGGGTATATAGTCGTTCATAGCAGTTTCTGCTTATGCTTTGTATTTCTGAGGTGTCCATTGTGACTTCTCCCCTTTCACTTCTGATTCTAGTATCAGAGATGTCTCTCATTTTTCCTTAGTGAGCCTCATCAAAGCTTTATCGATTTTTTAATTTTATTCAAAGAATCAGCTCTTTTGTTTCACTAATCTTCTAAATTGTCTTTATGATTTTTTTTTTTTAATTTCTGCTTGAATTTTTATTATTTCCTTCCTTCTACTTTTGGCTTCGATTATTCTTCCTTTTCTAGTTGCATTAAGCATAGAGTTAGATATTTTATTTGCAATTGTTCTTGCTTCTTGAAACCTGAATTTTTATTAACTTTCCTCTTAGTACAGCTTTTGTCACATCCAATACGCTTTTGTAGCTGATGTCATTGCACTCATTTTTACTTCTACTTTGATTTTCTCTTTTACTCAAAAGTCATTCAACAGCACTTTTTAACCTCAACATATTTCCAAATTTTCCAGCTTTCATTTGTGGTTAATTTCTAGTTTCATTGCCAAGGTAATCTGAAAAGATACTTGGTATTATTTCAATATTCTCAAATTTGTTGAGTTAGGCTTTGTTTCTCAACATATGGTCTATCATTGATAATTCTGCATTGGCACATGAGAAAAATGTGAATTTTGCTGTGGTCAAGTGAAGTATTCTATAAATGGCTATTAAACCCATATGTTCTAATTTGTCATTTAAGATTGCTTTTTCTGTTTATTTTCTGCCTGGTTGATCTGTCTCTTGTTGTATTTGAGATGTTGGAATCTCCTACTATTATTGTATTGCTGTCAAATTTCTCTTTTAATTCTGTTAACAAATGCTCTATGTATTTATATTGTCCTTTGTCTAGTGAATATATATTAGTAAGAGTTACATCTGCTTGCTGAATTGACCCCATAATTATTATTCAGTGCCCATCACTGTCTTTCATTAAATCCTTTAGTTGGAAGTCTATGTTATCTGATATTAGTATGGCTTTCCCTGATGTTTTTATGTTATCATTTTATTGTACGATTATTTTCCAGTCTTTGACTTTGAACTCTTGTTTATCTTTAGCACTTATATGTGTTTCCTGTATGAAGCAGAAAGCTTGGTTATGTTTTTTAATGCATTTGGCCACTCTATGCCTTTTGACTGGTGACTTCAATCCATTAACATTTAAAGTGATGTTATTCATATATGAATGTTTATTGACATTTTGCTGTTTGCTGTCTGAGTCTTGTTGCAAAATGTACTTCTGTTTTTATCTTATTATTTCCTTATGTGCTTTTTTTAAAAAAGTTATGTTGTACTTGTTTTTATTTGCTTCCTTTTTTTTTTTTTTTTTTGCCCTGTGAATTTCTATTTGGAGATTATTTAGGGTTTATATAAAAGTTATTTATAACCACTTTTCACTTGGAAGCAAGTTAGCCTCAATCTCATTCTAACAGTCCAATCTTTTACTCTCCTCACGTATTATATTTTTGATGTTTTACTGCTTTTAAAAGAAGTTGGGCTTCTTTTCGTTGGATGCAAATTTCTTTATTATTACTTATAATTCTGGTTTAGTTGTTATAAATTATTTTAACTTGTTTGTTTATAAAGCTCTTTATCACATCTCCAATTCTCAGGGTTAATCTAGCAGGGTATTCTTGTTTGGAAATCCTTTCATTTCAGCACTTTTGGATATAACATTCCCTTTTGGACTGCATATTTCTGCTGAAAAACACACTGACAGTTTTAAGGGGGCTCCTTGTATGTAACTAATTTCTCTCTAACTTCTTTTAATATTTTCATCTATATCTTTCATCATTATCATTTTAATGACAATTTATCTTGTTATATGAAATATAACACGATAATTCTGAGCTTCCCGGAGGTCAGTTTTCTTCCTTAAGTTAGGGAAATCCTCAGGTACTATTTCTTCAAATAACGATTTATGTCCCCTTCTCCCTCTCTTCTCCGTTGAGACCCCTATGATGTAAATGTTGTTCCTCTTGATGTTACTCCATAATTCTTGTATGTTGTCTTTATTTCTCTAAATTCTTTTTTCTCTTTGCCGGTCTGCTTGAGTGCATTCCATTGCTGTAGCTTCTAGTTCACTGATTGGATTGAAGGCTTTTTCCAGCCGACTATTAAACCCTTCCGTTATGTTCTTTAGCTCGACTATTGTGCTCCTTACCTTCATGAATTCTGTTTGGAACTGCCTCATATTTTTATCGTTGCTGCAGTTCTCTTTTTGTTCCTCGATTTTTCTCTGATTTTCAGTGTCATTAAACTGTTATTTAATATCTTGTGGTTTACTAAATTTTACTGCATTCAGTATTTCCTTCTGGATTTTGTCTTGATCAATCATTTCACAGTATTTCTCTGTCTTTTCATTTTGTTTGACACTCTGTGTTTATTTCTATGTGTTAGGTATCCCTGATGTAATAAACTTGTGTTAGTTTATCAGGTTACAGAGCAGAGTCCTAGGGTGCTGATTTAAATACTGGGCTAACTTTTGTTGTGTGATCTCTGCACAAGTTAGAATTGTTGAATCTCTAGAACCAGAAATGTGTGAATCCAGCCTACATGTTTGGATTTGGGTAGAGAATGAAGATGTTTCTACCAGAATCACAGCCATGAATAACTAGGAATAAGTATAGGGAAACAAGAGGTGTGGACACAGGTAACAAGCAGGCCAGTCTCCATAAAGGCCATGATGAATTGGGAAGTAGTTGTACAAAACACACTTCCTTGTGCATGCTTTTCAGTCCTCCAGTTGAGCAGCTGCTCCAGCAGGTAGTGGCAAACAACAAACCCCAAGTTTTGGAGTTGGGAGCTCTAGCAAGTAGCTGGCAGATGTGTAAATTTTCTCAGAAGTAGCCCAAGGTAATTGTGAAGCTGATGCTTGAATGGAATCTCTCTGATGATAATTCATGAGAGAGCTGAAGAATGGGATGCAATGCTATTTCAAGGCATTGCTTGGCTATCAGTACAGGCGTTGCAAAACTGGCAGTCTCTGACAGCCAAGAGAACTGAAATGTTGAGCACAAACTCTCTAGAACAAATGAGCTAATAGCAGAGGTGGGCAGGGCATTTCACCTTGGCATCCTTTGCAATGGTGGTATCCAGAGACCCATCATGCTGGAAAGGAATGTCTATAGAGGACAAACAACTGCATTTTAGCTCCTAAGGAGATTACCTCTTCAACAAATGAAAGTTCCACAGTCAGATCTGTGTGTACTTTATCTGCATCCTATTTGTTTCTCATCTTCTTTGCTCCCCAGAGACCTGTTGGTCCAAAGAAAAGCTCCTTAATTTTCCAAGACAGGTTGCAGTCACTCGGGGATCAGTTTCCATGTGTGGGTGTACACACAGAAAAGGCAAGTTCTTCAGCTCCAGGAAGAGTGTCTGTATCACTTTACTGCTCTCTTCCAACAGACCTCAGAATCTCTGAACAGGGTGGCCTGAATATCAAAACAGATTGGCCTCTTCTGTCTGTGAAGATTTTTGAACTTTCTCTTTGTGGAGCTGCTGGTTCCAATTCATTTTCAAAGTCCACAATGGTCAAGTCTGTGTGGTTTGCTTGTACCTGTGCAGAAGAGGTGAGCTAGCGATCCTAATAGTCTGCCATCTTGGAACAGAATGTCAGGTTTTGCAGCAACTCTGGTTACTTCAAGACTCATTTATTTAACTACACTTTATCTTCTAAAATTTATAGTCTAATGTGCCTTAAACTATCTAATTGATCAAGCTAGTTTTATTGGTAACAATTTTTAAAGCTTTAATTATGTTCTTTCTCAAACCTGAGATCCAATATCTTCTTCTATGTATACAAAACTTAAATTATACTCACAGAAATTCATCTCTGACTATTCCAGATTTAGTGTGACAGACAAGAAATGGTAACTCAAAGGAGTTCAATTCTTTGTTAAAAATCAAGAGACCTGATGGATGGCAAAGACAGGGTAGGAATCCAGGAATGAAGAGCTTTAAAATCATGCTTTCTCCCTCTGCCTTGTGCTTCTATCTTGTCTATCTTTTGAAAAAAATCGCTGGAGGACTTCCAGTCAAGATGGTGACCTGGTAGGAGCGAGACTCGTGTCTTTCCGACAGAACAACTAGGAATTCACTTATTTTCAAGAAACAAACCCTGAGGAAAAGCAGACAGAAAGGCTGTAGAGACAGAGTAGGAGTCATGACAACAAAGAATAGGTGAAAACATCCAGGTTAAGAGCTACACCGCAGGCTCAGACTCGGGATTCCAGCTATGGTGGAGGGGGCAGAACTGGGGAAAGAACTGGCCCTCCCAAGAATTGCAAAAGCAGCAGAGAGCCTGCCAAGTGGGGCTGGGACACCAACCTGGGGGCGAGGATCTAGGCACAGGGTGGAGCGGCACCAGTGCCCCAGTGGTTTGAATGGGAAGTCCAGAGAGAAAATTATACCAGGTGCCGCCATAACCAGAAAGAAGCTAGGGGAATTGCTCATTACCAACCCTTCCCACCCTATTGCACCCTCCCTGCCCCCCAGCCACCCACTAGAACTCCTGACCTCAGGTTTAAAGAAGTGTCTCTCAGAGGGAAAAACTGTCAATGCTACCTACTGGCGCCACCTGTGGGTGTAGGTGAAACTGCAACCTGATAGCCCATTGTGTGCCAACAGCAAGGTGGTCATTGCAATTGGGAGCTGGGACGCTGGGGGAAAGCCCTGCAGCCCCCACACAAATTCCAACCCCATAGATTGAACTTTTGAGCAGCAACAAAGGGCCCACATGAGAACTCCAACAAATTCAACCAGTGGTGATGCCACAAAACTCAAGAAATCCCAGTGTCCAAACCAAGATCCAGGCTTATACAATGCAAGTTGATACCCCACACAAGGCCATCACTGCAGGGAAGACTAATCCACAGAAACACAAACAGAGCACCAAACAGAGCAAAGACACAGAGAAATACTACTGAAATGATGATCCAATCAAATACCCAGGGGAAAATCTGAACACAGTGGATGACTACAAACCACCAGAGGATGAGTTTAGGGTGACAGTGAGAAGTGTACTCATGGAAATCAAGAAAACAACAGAGGTAGAAAAAGAGAGAGAAGAAATTAAGCAAGATGTCAAAGAAATGAAGAACACGATAGCTAAACTAAAGTACTCAATAGAGGGATTCATGAGTAGAATGATATAGCCGCTAAGCGAATCGGTGAGCTAGAAGATGGGGCAGAGGAATGTAGTCAAGCAGCCAGCAAAGAGATACAAGAATGCAAAGAAATGGAGACAATTTTCAAGACCTAAGGGATAACTTCAAAGGAAGCAACATTACATTATAGGGGTCCCAGAAGGAGAAGAAAGAGAAAAGTAAGGAGAAACTGTATTTGAAGAAATAGCTGAAAATTTCCCCAATCTGAAGAATGATGCAAACCTCCAGAACCAGGAAGCTCAATGGTCCCTAATAAAAGAAACCCAAGTAGACCTACACTTAGATACATTGTCATCAAAATGCCAAAAATACAAGATAAAGAATCTTAAAAGCATTCATAGAAAAGCAAGTCATACACAGAGGAGACCCCATAAGATTGCCAGTGAATTTCTCAGCTGAAATTCTATATGCTAGGAGGAAATGTATGATATATTCAATAGGCTGAAAGAAAAAGATTTTTAACCTAGATAATATATATATATGTATATATACATATATATACATATATGTATATATACATATATATATATATATACACACACCCTGTGAGTTCATTCAGAACGGAAGGAATAATAAAAATCTTTTCCAATAAGCCAAAGTTAAAAGAATTTATCACCACAAAACCAGTTCTACAAAAAATAATGAAAGATTCTATGTAAAGTGTAAAGAAACACCACTTAAAAACAACTCTTTTAGACCTATTCATCTATGTTCCTTAGAGATGTTGTTCTATCATTTTCTTTCTTGGTGATGTCCTTGTCACCATTTGCTATTAGCGTGATGTTGGCCTCATGGAGAGTGTTTGGGAGTGTTTCCTGTTCTTTAATATTTTGGAAGAGTTTGAGTAAAATAGGGATTAGTTCTCTGAAGGTTTGGTGAAACTCACTGGAAAAGTCATCCGGTTGTGGACTTTTATTTTTAGGGAGACTTTTGATTATCTCTTCAATGTCTTTGTTTGTGATTGTTGTGTGGGGTTTATTTAAGAACTTGCCATATATTATCTTATTTAAGATATGCCTGTGATGCAGATATTGTATTCCCATTATAGATGAGAAACTCAAAGCTTATTGGCTTAAGTTTATATAGTGTACAAGTGTCAGAGCCAAGGTTCAAATTTATCTTTTATACCCAAATCCTGTGTGCTTAATATTTTTTCCTGTATAGTTTCATTGTTAAGATATTGTTTTATTTGGAAAGATAACATTATCAAAAAATTTTTAATTTTACTTTCATTACGCTGAGTTTTTTATTTTTAGTTACCTTATTGTTCTTGATAATGCCAATTTTTAACTTTCTAAATTAAGAATTGTGATTCAAGCTTATTTTATGAATTTTTATTTATTCTACAGATGTACAGGAAAAAAATTTTTCAATGGCAGGGCTCTTATAGGACTGCCACAGCCTCAGTGTAATGCACATCTTTAACCTTGGTCATTTTAAAAGTCTGCCAACTTGCATTAGAATCAGGCCATTGTTAGCTGTGTACACTATCCAGAGTGAAGTCTTGTGTTCTAAGTGAAGGACTAGACACCTGTGATCAGACTTCAAATGAATCCCTTCAGATAAGTAAATGTAATAAATGTAAGTAATTCTTTAAAAAAAAAAGTCATTGTAGTTTAAATCAGTGAAAATTACCAAAGACTTTCCAGTCTTTAAAAACATTAAGGACTGCATATAAAAGGCAAGGTAAAAAACTGACTCTGAGAAATCCTTATCAGGAAATCATGAAACATAGTTAAAACATAAAACTGCAGTACTCATTCTTGAACTTTGAAGAAAAAATTTTATATAATATACTAAATTTTTTTTTTTCATTTTCTCTGCAGAACTATACCTCAGGGCAAATTTTCATCTATAGGAGGAAATGTTTATCAAATGTATTCCTTGTCATATTTTTCAGAGTGTTAATATCTTTCACTTCTCATCAAATGCTCAAAATAGCAGGCACAGAATTGTCATCTAAAGAGACAGGGAAAAACCTGGGTTATACTGGTGTCTGATTTAATTTTATTCCTTTGCCAGCTAAATTTTGCATCTGTTTTTCCCTTAGATAACTGCTTACTGACTTACTGAACTGACTCCTATAAGATTCCATGATTTGTAAAATACACATTTCAGTCAAGTGAAAAATTTTATCTGTGATTAAAAATTGAGTGATGCTACAAATCAAATAAATATCTGTAAGTTGTATTAGAATATTAACATTCTTATAATTGTGAGAGTTATGATAAGAGTATGTTTACTGTCAGCCCTGAAAGTCAGATGAGAAAAATACATGCATTCATTATAAAGGTAGAGAACAAACAAGCACCAGGAGAGCGGGTAAGTTATGAACACTCTATCAACCATGAGACGACCTAGAACAAGTTTGCTTCACCTTTGTGGCTTGTTTCCCTATCCTTAACACGGATCCGATATCTAAGATGCATTTTTGCTGCATTTTTCTCTCCTGTGATTACACAGGGGCAGTAGTAAGCAATATCAGAAAATACTAATGAATATATGCCTCTAACTTGTTTCTGGATTTCAGAATGGACAATACACTTTGTACATTTCTAGCAATACTTTTTTCAAAATCAAATATATTTCATAAAATCTTCCAATTTAACGTCATTCTTGCTCTGGTCAAGGCTTGGGCTAGGCTGGTCCCTCTCCTTATCACACCAATCACTCTGGATGCTCATTGTCTAGCAGCAGCTCGTGTAAAATAAGCCAGCCTTCTCTTTATCACAGGAATACAGAGGTCCAAGAAATACTGAAATGCTACTTGGAAACATACTTTTAGAGGAGGTAAAGAGATCTCGTCCATTGAGTGTTAATAGAAACAAGCATCCTTTTAAAACACATTTAACGAATAAAAAAGCTCAAGGAAAATATGCAAAAATATTAATTTTGACTGTCAGAGCATGGTGACACTATCGGACATGTATTACATTTACAATGATATATTTAAACTCAGTGAAACAAATGAGTTCTCATAAAATTACTTTTAATATAAAATATAAGTGACTGTACTTTATTTTTAATTTATCTTGTTTAAGCTGTCTCTGGAGATGTTTTGCTAGTTGAATTTATTACTTCTTTGTTTCAACTGAATTAACTATTGTTTTGGTTTCAGGTCAAGGTCAATTGATTTATGCAAACCATTTTCAGATTTTGTTTTTAAATCATTCAGAGTATCAAACATAGCAGAGTTGTCACAGATGTGGATACTTAGTTACTATTACAATTTAAAATCCACACTCTGCTTTAGAACAAGGATTTCCTTTAATTTCTGCAATCACTAAAATACCTTACAGGGTCTCTCCTTTAGGCTATTCCTCTAAGTAGAGCAGAAGTACAAGATGACCCATGTTGCCCAACCAGTGCTGGGACCCTCTGCTTCTCTAGGAGTTGTGCAGGCCAGTTCCCTCACCAGGCATGAGAAAGATTTGCCTCTGACAACCAGGTGCAAATCAGGCACAGGTGAGACATAGTCATCATTGCGTTGCTGGCTAATTCCTTGATGTGTCACCAACTTGGTGGGAAGAGTCGCATGCCTCTTCTCTCATCTATCCCCTCACACAAATATCTTAACAGGAATTCCTGTAATTTAAATGAATGGCATTAAGTCACATTGGAAAATACTCAAGCAACAGCTTGCAAGAACTAAGTCTGGGGTTAATTCATCTACAACTTGGAGCATTCTCCCTGGTTTGAAACTCAGTTTCCTTTTGTGTTAAGTGAGAGCGCAGAGTAGCTGATGCGAGTATCCTTCATTTCAAACCTTCCATGAGCATGAATTCTCAATGCCTGACAAAGCTTGAATAGCTAATTAAAATGTAATTTAAATATAAATGCAAAAATATTCAATTCCAGTAAACTGTTGAACAAATCCTGCCCTCTCTTACAGTTTTTCCCTTTAGACTTTTGAGCATAAAACATACTCTATGATTCAATACAATAAGCTAAAATATCTCCAAAGTGACAATCAAGCTGCAAACATCTAAACCACATAATGTATGCTAAGTACACTAATTGGATTTTCTTTTTAAATAAATAATCAGAAATCCACTCTATATTGCATATTAGCATATAACATATAGGAAGTAAGCATTTTTACAGCCTGAATCAAACATAATTGTATTTATTTCTCATATAATAGGCTCATCTTTGTAACATTTAATTGTATGTTACAATGTAACAATTGCTACAGAATATGTATTATCTTTCTCCTGTTGAGATACATAAATAAACGGATAGGTAATTTGATCTGATGACATGTTTTGAATATTAATTGGGTGATATTTTGATCTCTGTAATTGAAAAAAATTATTCTATTAAGTAATGTTGTCTTTGGAGCAAAGTGGATGCTTTAGATTGATTGCTCATGTACCCCTAAAATTCATGTTCATTCTTAACACCCAATGGGGTGGCTTAAAGGAGGTGGTTTGATCATGAAGGCAAAGCCCTCATGAATGGAATGAAAACACTTATCAAAGAGACTCCAGAAACTTCCTTGCTCCCTCTACCATGTGAGGAAATAGCCAAAGGATGACTATGAGCTATGAAACAGACCTACATGTCAATTCCACCAATGCCTTCATCTCAGACATCCCAGCCTATAGAAGAACTGTGAGAAACAAACTTCCGTTATTTATAAGACACCCAACCTTTGGCGTTATTGTCACAGCACTCCAAATGGACTAACAGTGAGGGTCTGCCCGTGCAGCCAGGAGCTGCTGTAGCTTTGTTTCTTCTTTGAGAGAACGGCCAGTCCTCAAAAGTCTACCTGGGCCAGCTGTGCTGAAAGTTTCCCCAGTGCCCCAGTCATCATGTTCTATTTGCTGGTTTATATGTCATCTGTCTGATCCATGAGAAATAAATGAGATAAAACTTTCAAGTGAGGATGAATTAGCAAGTGTATCTGAGAACAGAGTATAAGGGTTGAGACTAGCAGAACTAGAAAGAGGCATAAATTAACTCAAAATTGAACAGCAATCTAAATGTGAGAACTAAAACTGGACACTTTTTAGAAAATCTATTTTTAGGAATAAATCTTGTCCTTGAATTAGGCATTTTTTTTTTTTTAAAGATATGACACCCAAAGCATAAGCAACAAATGAAAGAAACAGAAAAATAAAAAAGAAAAATATTTACACTTCAAAGAGTATCATCAAGAAAATGAAAAGAGAAGCCACAGGATGGAAGAAAGCATATGTAAATCATATATCTGATAAAGGAGTTGAAGGCGGAATACATAAAGAACACTTGAAATTCAACAATATGACTCCATTTAAAAAATGGACAAAAGATTAGACATTCCTCCATAGAAAAGATACAAAAGGTGATTTACAATATGCACATGAATTCTCAATATCATTATTCATGAGGGAAATGCAAATACGAACTACAATGAGGTGCCACTTCACATCCACTGGGGTAGCTAGAATCGAGAAGGTAGATAATAAGTGTTAGAAAGGGTATGGAAAAATTGGAACCCTTATTTATTGCTGGTGAGAATGCAAAATGATGCAGCTCTTTTGACAAATAGTTGAACAGTTCCTTAAAATGTTAACTATAGAGCTACCATCTAGCTTAGCAATTCTCAGCACATACAGGGAAGCCCTGAAAATGTGCATTGTCTTTTATACAAATGTTCAAAGCAGCATTATTCATCATAGCCAAAAATAGGAAACAATCTAAAATTCTATCAATTGATGAAAAGATAAACATTTGCAATTCGTGGCAAATCTAAAATGTTGACTACTTAGCTTCATGCCTTCATCTTTTTCACTCTGCAGCTCAAAAAATTGCTGATGGTGGAGACTGGTTTGTCCATCACCAGTGCTGGCTTTCCCTGTTTTTAAATCCAGGAAGTCTCTGCTTTGGATATACTCAGCTTCCAGGAGTGGTTCCATCTTCTGGGTTTATTTGGATTTAGACTTCTGGATTAGTCCAAGTTTTACTGGGTCCTGAATAGAGGATGTTGGGACACAGAAGTATGGTCCCTGTCATTTCTGGGGAAGCGTTACTCTTGGGTCCTCTTCTGGGCACAACCTGGTTTTCCATTACAAGTCCATAATGGACTATTCTTTGAGTGGCAGAGATGTTCTTGCCAGCTCTGTTACTTCTCAGGGAACCCCTTGGCTCTGCAGAGTTCCACTGACTCTCATGTCTCCAGATAAACCAAAGAACAGATTGACCATAGTTACAGTTCTGGAAATCAAGTTTGTCTTTTTAGGAGCTTATCTGGATAGAGGGGCAAAAGAAGAAACATCCAATTTCTTTACCAAGCTTATTTTCTTTGTCAAAAATGTAAGCATATGGATCTAGTGTCAGTCATAAATGTCAGCCTTTTAAAATGTTTTTTGTCATATTTTAGTCTCACAATAATTAAGCATTTAAGTTGATAATATTTCTGTCTTTTGAGTAGGAAAACATAGTCAGCGAAGTTAAATGATTTTTCTCAGTTCTCTGTACATATCAAATGTGGTATTTGCAATTCTAACAGGATTTTCAGACTTACACATTTTTATTCTGCATACTCTATAGGGATAGATTTTTAAACAGGCTTACTTAAAGACATCATCTGTTATACTTCATAAGTACATATATTTCCAGGCTTACTCCTCAAAATTGATTCATCAAGTCTTGAAGGAAGCCCAGAAATCTATTATTGCTTTATTTCGGTTTTTTTTTTTTTTTTTTTTTTAATTTTCCAAGTTAAGTGTGAGCAACACATCACTCAACCAGATCACACTGCTGTCCTTTGCCTTTCCAGTGACAGGGCTTCATAATTCAGGAATCAGCTCTAAATCTTGCAAGTAGAGGCAAGATGACATCAGAAGCAGGGAGCAGAATAAATCGAAGATATATGAAATCGGCCACAAAGAGACTCTATTAGAGAATCTTTCTAGCATACAATTGAGAGGAAATGAGATCTTGCACTTCCAGAAGGACAGTGCTCTGTGCTGGAGAGAGGGCAGGGGACTTGATGCTGGAGGTTGTGTGAATGACATAATGGACAGACAGGGCAGCCTGTCCATGTCTCCTGCATGCAGGTGAGTCCTGGGCCCATCAAGACTATGGTGCTTGAAATAAAATGAGGTCATGACAAAAAGAATGGAAAAGGAATAGGAAACAAGCTCCTTCCTTGAATAAAACAGTAGAATTGGAGCCATTTAAAAATTTTTCCCAGTCTTTAAAAGTATTAAAATGCTTCTTTCTTTAATATGCATTGAAAAACTGTTTGATATTGTAGCTACAAAGAACTGAAGCAAAACAACACAAAGCTAAATTGAACAAGGAAAGACTCCTCCTATTTTATCATCTTGATCTATTTTCTAATGAGAAATAACCAAAAAAAAAGTTTAAAAGAAAGGTCACCATTTTATGTAGGATTAAGGAATGTAGGGTGATAGTTGATATTCTGAACTACATAACAAAATGAACTCAATTCTGGAATGGAACACTCAGAAATAGCTTATTTATTACAATATGAAGACAATAGGCAATAGATAGCAAAGGATACTTAACTGATAGCATATATTCTACTCTGGATTTTATTGATATAATTCAAATTATTTGAAGAGCTCTGATTTAGATGAGGAAGCAATTAGAATTGACTAGGGAAACAAACATTCAAGGACTGCAGTTAATTTAACCTTAATGTTTAATTATTAAAGAAAATCCGAGGACAATAATTTTAGGTCTCAGAGTCTGTAGGAAGAAGATGACAAAAATATAAGTGACATCAAAGTTTATAAATGTGCAAGGAGATAGTCATCAAGCATTCACACTCTAAGGTCAAATCCTCACTGCAGCTAAAAACATAGCTGGAGTTTATTAAGAATATAATATGCCAGACACTGTGATGAATTTCATCTTATCTAATCCTCATTGCAATAAAGAGAGACATATTCACAGATGGGAAAACTGACTTTTGGAGTTTGTAACTGGTGCATATGTGAACATAATACTGATAAATCAAAATTCTAAGCCATTCATTTGATGTTGTGATGTCAACTTATCAAAGAGAACCATTCCATTCTTTTATCTGTTGCTGAAACCCCTCAATTTCAGCTGTTAGCCTTATCACTCACCTTATTACTCTCAAAAGCATCTTCTAACTAAACTGGTATACGATGTGCATTCCTGGAATTGTGCAGTCTTTGTCCACTGAATTTCTCCTTTCAAGTGGAGTTCTGAAATCTCTCCCTAAAACGTCCTCCCAAAGCACTGCTGCCTGAGTTCAGCAAGTGTTTCCTTCTCTTCAGCCATGAATGGCCCTTTTCACTAACGTTCTCATTTGGCAATTATGGTTATTGATCTCAGCCATGAGAACTCAATGCCCAAGCAACTTTCTATGCCTTGAATTGTGCCATTGCTGGCAATACTAAGCATATACAGCTAGCAACAATACCTTATAATTTTTATCTTTTATAGAACTTAGTATAAGACCTAGAGTAAAAGGATTTTTTAAAAAATATTAGCACAAACAACGTTACTTGCAATAATTAATTTGGGATTTATCAAATACTTCCATCTCTGTTGTCTCATCTGTTTTAAGACAGCACTTCATTAAATACTCATATTAATCCTGAATAGATATTATAGTTTAATGAAATTATACTATGATATAAAAACAATTTCCTTCATGTTAACAGAACACAGGATCTAAGAGGATATCATAGTTGGCACAAGTTCACACTGTTGGGAAATATGCTTGATGAATGAGTAAATGAAAAAGCTAGAGTTTAAATCAGGCCTTCTAATTTCAAAGTCTCTACCACACCATTCAAGATGATTTATTTGACATTACTGCTTGTTTATGTTTTGCTTATAAAGTCTTATTTTAGCATGTCTTACATAGCTTTGTCTTTGCAGCATCTCCCAATAAGTTCCAGTAAATACCAAACTCATTAGCTAATAAGTAAGACAAAACGATAAATAGCCTAATTTTAATAGGACTAAATTTCCCGTTAATGATGATAAAAATTTAATGGTGTCTTCAAACAATGCTAAGTTTAAAAATCTGCCAGTCTCAATGATCTCAATTACAAAAGGTTTCTTAATGGTGCTTTAAAAAAACTTTTAGCATTATCCCAAGTATTAATGCTTTAAAAAAGGGAAATATATCCACTTTCTTTAAAGTAAAGAAATGACATGTGGTTAGAGTAGGTTAACAGTGGTTTCTATCTAAACCAGCAATTGAAGTTCAAATAAATTTGTATGGGCAATCAAATGCATTTAACATGTGGAACACTGAGTAGCCTGGGGGAAGCCAGCTTTCTTAAAGTCTGACTGGGGTAGGACAAGGCAGGCAGAGCTTGAAGTTAGGGGGAGTTATTGTACAGTTTCTCCTTCATTAGAATCAGAAACTTGATGGCAACACATGCATAGAGCTTTCTAGGAATATAATATCCGGGAATGTAAGCATAATGGCTTGAGGATTTAATTTCACTTTTTTACTTTGAACTTTGATCATTTTATTTTCTATAATTTATATTATTTACTTAGAGAATTTCCTTCTCTTTACTTTTTTCCCTATTGTCAGATGTTGAAAATCTTAGATCAAACTCATATCTCTTTTTTTGTAGTTTTTATCAGATCTTACATAATTTTTCTGGTTTTGCTTAATTTTTTAAAAAAATGATTGAGGCAACATTGGTTTATAGTATTGTAATTCAGCCATCTGTATGTGTTACACTATAATCCCACCAAAACTCTCCTTTCTATCCACCACCATCAAGTTGACCCCTTTTATCTGATTTCCCTATCAACCTTCCCCATTTCCTCTGGTGAACACCATTTTGTTGTCATATCTAGGAATTTAATTTTGTTTTGCTTATTTTGTTTCCATGGTACAGCTTTATATTTTGGAATTTGTTTAGACTACATTATAATCACCACCAAAGGTCTAGTTGTCATCCCATATAACACAATTGACTCCTTTAAAAATTTTTACATGCCTCCCAACCTTTTTCTGCTTTAGTAAACACCATTTGGTTGTCAGAATTTAAGGAGTTGATTTGGTTTAATATTGTTTGTTTGCTTTGTTTCTTTGCCTTCCACATATGAGTGAAATATGCAGTATTTATCTTTCTCCTTCTGATTTATTTCACTTAGCATAACACCCCTAAGTTTCATCCAAGCTGTAGCAAATGTCAAGATAGTATTCTTTTTCTTTTTCTTTTTTTTTAATACGTGAGTTATGTTCAAATATATACTGGTGCTGCTACTATGAAACAAAGTATGGAGATTTCTCAACTACTTAAGAATAGAAACATCATATAATCCAGCTATCCCACTTCTGAATATTGACCTGAAAAATGAAAATATATCTCTGTACCTCTATGTCGTTATAACATTATTCACAAGATCCAAGATACGAAACTAATCCAAGTGCCATTTACACATGAATAGATAGAGTGTTTTCATTTGAAATTTTATGCAGAGAAAAAAAGAAAGACTACCTATAAAATATAAGTCATAAATCAAGAATTGTGTCTTGGGTCTAGTTTCAGGCTCCAGACCTTTCCTGAGGAAAATTAGTGCAGAACCATGACCCATGTGTCTAAAAGATAATAGGGGCCATTCCATTGGGTTTTCCTTTCCTACAGGCCCTCTCCTACATTGTCTGAACTCTACTGGGCAGTACATTGCCATCTTTAAGGGTTTTTATTACATCACAAATGGTCCTTTCTCTGTGCTTGCTAACCCAGCTCTGTCTCCCTAACCTGAGCAAGCTGGAACTGCAGTGGTTCTGCAGTGATCAGCCATGCTGTGCTCTCAGGAAAACACTCTTAGGTGCTATTGTATAGCGTAGAGCAAAGGAAAGATTGAGAAGCCACTCAATGGGGAAGACTCGATGTTAGATGTTCCTGGTGAAACAGACCTCTGGATGGGTGGTACATTGAATTTCCAGTGCAATACCTGATACACTTCTCTTAAGAGAAGTTCTCAGTGCTATAGGACATAAATCTTTGTTTTTCTTGAGTTGGTGGTCTGGGTGTTAAATCTGTGCCTGGGAGCAGTCCACATATAACCCAAGGTTCTAGAGTCATGACTCAGGACACAGAAACAATTAAAATGAATGACTGACTAAGTAAAACGCTTCTTCTTCCTCTCCTTTCCTTCTGGTCTACTCTCTGCCTGCCTTCATTCTTGAATGCCTTCTATCATCTTTAAAAAAATTAAGAGCTAAGGTTCAGCTGAAACAAACTTGAGCCAATTTGAACACCATAGGCCAGGAGTAGAAGTAATAGAAGAAAAAAAATCTATAGAAAAGATAAGAAACGAGCAACAAAACTCTGGCCACAGAACTCTGAGAAAGGCAATTAGATTTATGTGAAATGAAAATTTATATTCTTCTGGTTTAAAATACAAAAAATTCGACCTTACTGAAGTTTTCATTCTATCTAGAGCCCCATACTCTTCTTGGGGCTTTAATTCAACCTCAGGTATCTTGATTTTCAGCAAATTATTTAATATTGTTGCACTTCAGTTATATCAGCTGTTTCATAGTACTTCTGTTAATGAAATCTGTAGCCTTGAACAGATCCAGGGAGTGGGAAAGAGGTAGAAAGCAAGATGCAAAAACAAAAAGTTTTTTTAAGACCTCAGTAATTCAGAAGAGCTATTGCTTGGAAACCCTTTAGCAGAATTGCTCAATTTAAGAGGAAGAGACACAAACACAATATAACATCCAAAGCTAGGACAGTATTTTTATCAGTATGGTAAAGGAGAGAACATATGCTATTGAAAAATCAGAACTAATGCAATTCTTCATATCATAGAGAAGTACATTTCATTTAGAAAAATACTTTGTTTCTTTTTTGTAGAGAGGCCTTCATTTATGAAAATATCTAGACCTTTCACTCTACAAAATGAAACACTCTCAGGCTTAGTCTTGGAGTGCACCAGAGACTGGAACTAAAATTATTTTATAAGTATTAGCAAGAGATCTGTTAGGAAGAAGGCCCAGTGCCCTATTTCTGCTATCTCCCAGAATTCTGCCCTCTTAGAAAAAGGAAAGTGATTAAAATTGCAAAAATATTAGGCCAGTACAGGACTCTCTTTTATAAAGGAGAATATAGTTTATTGGAATAAAATGACTTTCTGCCCATTTGTTTATTCAATGAATATTGAACACTCACATTAAGCACTAGTGATTTGGCAGTAAACAACCAGATGAAACTTCTTCCTTCATAGAGTGCATAATCTTGTGAAAATATACAGGTACTACAAAAATAATTATGCAAAGATGGCAGTGAATCATAAGGAAGTACGGGTTGCCAGGGATATGTTCATCGAAATTCAGGAGAAATATATTGCTATTATATAAAGGGTGCTCGAAGAACCCTTCATTTGAAAAGTGAATTTCAGCAAAGATTTCAAGGAAGTCAGGGAAAGGGAAGAGCAAATGTCTGAAAAAAGAACACCACAAGCCGAAGCCACTCAAGGACACCACTCCACAGCAGGACAGCAGAATATTCCATTCTGAAATTTCATAAAATAACTAAAGACCACAAGGCTGCTTGGTAATCATTAATATCCAATTTCAAGTCCTACTGTTTGTGGTTCTGGAAACAAATCTTTTATATCTTCCTGCCCATCCTATTGGAACTGTACTAATTCAGATCCTTGTTATCTCTTGCTGCAACCAAAGTAGTTTCTTTACTGATCTCTTTGTCTTTGATCACGTACTAACTAAATCCAACTTCAAGCAAAAATGTATTCATGTAATACTGCTTAAAATTCTTCAAAAGATCCACATGGAGGAAAACAGATACATACTCAGTTACCAAAGTTAATTCCAGATGGATATTCAAACCTGAAAATCAAATCTTGCAAAATTTTCAAAGAAAATAGAGCAGAACAGTTTCAGGACTTCAGAATAAGGCTATTTTTCTTCAACAAGACACAAAATACACAAAGAATAAGAACAAAGTCTCCCAACTCATAGTGAACACATAAGAACTTCTGTTTTATCAAAAACTGGCAAGCCATAAACCAGCATTTTTTTCAATAATCACATAATTGACAAAAGAATTAGTGTCCAGAATATGCAAATAACATAAATTAATAAGAAAAACTTTTAATATTTAGTGGACTTTTTGCAGGAGAAAAAAATATAAAATTCAACATATTACTAAAAAACTTTCTAGTAGATTCCTGAAATGCTAGTCACAACCCTAGCCCTAATTAAAAAAAAAAAAGTACTACTACACAGCAATTAAAAAAAAAGAAGAAGAGAGAGATATGAAATCTTGCCATTTGCAGCAACATGGATGGAACTAAAGGGGGCTATGTTAAGCAAAATGAGTTAGAAGGACAAAGACAAAAACAGAATTGTATTCACATGCGGAATATAAAGGAACAAAGGTAGTAAGTAGAAAAAAATAAAACAGAACTGACTCATGGCTCTGACAACAAAACTGAGGTTACCAGAGGGCTTTGAAGGGGGTTGGGTGCAATAGACAGCGGTGGAAGAAATTCCATGATGGCCAGGGTATGTTAGCATACATTCGATGATGAGTAAAATTGCACATCTAAAACTTGTGTTGTACTCAAAAGTTAACCCAATAAATTTTTTTAAGAGGAAGTCATGGGAAGTATATTTTGACAAAAGGGGGTAAACAATTCGTGAAACTATTTACCATTAATTTTTAAAATTAAATATGAACATATCCTACATTCTAGAAATAGTGTTATAGATATATAATTAATATTATTAGAGAAACTTTTTGCACTGGTACATCGAGAGAGATATACATACAAATTTTGCAGCAGTACTGATAGTAAACACACTAAATTAGAAATAACAAGTAACCACCATAAGATTAAAACATTGATAAATTCAGAAAGTAAATACTCCACAGTTACATCATTCATCAGGGATAAAACTCACCAATAGATTTAATTTTTAAAAAATCATCAAAATATATATTCAGTATTATACTATTTTTTTAAAGTTTCTGAAATGAGGAGTTGCTAGCAAAAGCATAATTTTTTTAGGCATGATGAATAAATTCTAGAGATCTGCTTGGCAACATTGTACAAAAAGTTGACAATACTATATTGTATACTTAAGAATTTACAAAGATGGTAGATCTTATATTAAAGTCTTACCATGATAAAGCAAAAACACATACATATTTATACTTAGGAGACATATATACACATTTAAGCCTAGAGGTGTTTGAATCTCAGAGAGGCACAAAGGGTTTCTCAGTAGTTACTAATAATCTGATTAAAATCTATTTTTTATTAGAATAGGTGGAAACATGGTATTGCCTTTTGTCACATTTTACATAAACATAATTACACTCTTTGTATAAAATGATATATAATTAAAATATAAGGGGAAGCAGGGTTAGAAATATAAATCTTAGGTTCAAATCTAAGATGCTCAGATGTGCAACACAGGGTGAGATTTGCCATTCCCAACCCCACACTTCATATGTAAAATGGAAATAGAGGTTTAGAGTCAACGTGCACAATTACTAACACAATGCTTAGAATATGTCAAGTACTGAATAAATATTGAATATTTTGTAGGGGTAGCTTTTCGATGGCTTCTTATGGTTTGTTCTCGTCTATTTTGTCTGACATATGTATTGTCTTGAAATGGCTTCAATCAGCCTGCCCAGGCTTATCTCCCACTTTTACTTCTTCTTGGTTACTTTTCTAGTTATATGTCACTCTTCTTCTTCAGTATCAAGCCCATTCATCTGCCATCACCTCTCAAGACTCAAATCAATGGAAAGCTCCTGTGAAGCAGACATCACTGTAGCATGGAACCTCTCCCCCACGTAGCAATTTAGTGTTTATATGCTTGTCTCACCATAAGACTGTCAACTCCGTATTTTTTCTGTCATCATATCACAAGAATAGAAACAGGTAAGAAAGAAAAATGAATAAATGTCTATTAAATGGATGAATCATGTTTTTGTCATAATCTTAGTTCTGTTCTACATTCTAGGTTGGGTTTTTGTTGTTGTTTATTTGTTGGTTTTAAAAGGAAAGTGCAGGCAGGAATGAAGGCAGAGTACACAATCAGGTATAGAGAGAAGGAAGAAGCACTGTATTTATTTATTTTTCATTTAGTTGTTCACACTGGTTGTTCCCCACTGGGCTCAGGACTCAAACCCAGGGGTATGTGGCTGCATTCCTCAGAGGCAACTGACCTAAATGCTGCTCCACCAGGGTGCACCTCTAGTTTGTTTTTTAAAAAATGAAACGTATTATTTTTTTAACCACAAGGGGTAGAGATTTTGTTGCCGAAAAATTAATAAAGAAGCATTTCTAAAAATGATGAAATATACTCCTTGAAATATTTGCTTATTCTATCTAAAATTAAATCTACATATGAATCAACTATGAAAGAACATATACATCTATATAAGTCTAAGAATGTCTTAAAATTTAAACTATATAAATATATATACATATATATGCATGTATGTATTGTTTGTATGTATTATGTGTGTGTATATATGCGTATATATATGCATGTATGTATTGTTTGTATGTATTATGTGTGTGTATATATACGTATATAAGTATGGTGATGTAGATGGTGTAGATGGTGGCCACCAAAAATAAGCAATTCATGATGGCAAAATGGAATGAGTCAATTTCTTTATTGATTTAATTGATTTGGAATTTATTTATGTGACCAATTAGTAAAATAATTTTAATATAGACTGATATCATCAGATTAAAGTTTGTGATACCCAATGTAAATAGCAAGTGTGTCTTTACAAATCAGAAACCAGTAAAATTAAAATAGAAACCTTAAAGTATTTATTTAAAATTCCTGAGTAGTTACTTAATGTATAAACAAAATAAAACTGAAAATATGTACAGTCTATGAGTTAACTCATGAATGTTCCTGCTTCACAACACAAACAGGGAAACATCAGCTACACTGCCATCTAATAATTAAGGGAATCAGTTTGCTGGAGAAAATTGTAATAGATGTTAGGAGATGAAGAATTAAATGAATTGCTGGTGAGAGGTAATTTTTAAGTAGAGAAAGAAAACTAATTTTAATAGTACTCAAGATCCCAGACGGTTCCAAAAAAAATAAATGTTTTTTTGGGGGGAGATTAAAAAAATTGCTTAAAGTATGGCACATGATTGTCTTTGCAATCATGCAAGAGAAGAAATAGGGTGGGGGAAAAAAATACCCTGATTCAAGGTCATGATGTATAAATGAGTTCTTCTAGTCTTTAATGTGCATAGGATTCATCAGGGGATCTTATTAAAAGAAAGATTCTGGTAAGATTTGCTGGGGTGGTATTTGAGATTCTGCATTTCTAACAAGCTCCTAAGTAATGCTGATATTCCTGGCCATGGATCAAACTTTAAGATCTCAGTACAGAGGAAACTACACTGTAGTTCACAGCCTTGTGTTCAAACACTCTTTATGCTGCATGTAATTGTGTCACTTAGATGCCTGGAAGCCTCTGCTTCTTAGTTATGTAGATAAGGACAATAAATCTTTTCTCATCCTGTTGCTATGAGGTATTAAAATAATATTAGTAAGTCTCCAGGTACAAAGTAGGTATCCAATAACTGTCAGTTTCTTTTATTGAGTGCTTGAAACTGTATTTGTTCAAATTGATGTTATTGAAAATGTAATTATTATCTCTCAGGTGTAATGAAAATAGATAGGTCAAGATGCCACCCAAATAAATCAAAAAATGAGATGCCATTTCATTTTTACAGCACTTTCTTTTTATATACTTTGAC
Source organism: Solenodon paradoxus (assembly GCA_004363575.1). Classification (NCBI taxonomy): domain Eukaryota; kingdom Metazoa; phylum Chordata; class Mammalia; order Eulipotyphla; family Solenodontidae; genus Solenodon; species Solenodon paradoxus. The sequence goes on along the minus strand of RJWH01000264.1, from coordinate 389,146 downwards.
AGATGTCTTGTTTATAAGCTGAACATGATTAGAGGGAAAGAAAATGTTGGAAAGGTATTGCAAACATTTGGAAAAGCAAGAGGCTAACACATATTTTGAGATGGTTACTTCCTCCCATGACATTTTTGTTCAACAACCAATTAGAGCCTTGGCAGCAAACAGTGTTCCGGAGAGCTGTAATTCCATTAAATTACAGCAGGGAAGGGTTGATGCACTATGGAAACGAGTCTTTCTTGTGTATGGACAAAATAAATAGGAATTACTCAAAGATAAAATTATTAGCATGGGTGCAAGATAGGAACTGAAAATTTTATAAGTAAATAGGCAGTTAGATACCTGATAGGTTAGATACCTGATGGATTAAACCTTTTTATATGACTTCATCAGAAACACAGGATTAACAGAAGAGGATCATGAAACTGGTCAAATTGTGTGCCCTGATTCCTGGAACCCCATCAGACTGCCTTTCAGATCATTTGTCCTTAGATGTCCAGTTACAAGTCCTTAATTATTCTCCTTTCTCCTCCTGGTTAGTTATTCTGGATTTATATCTTAATGTAATTAATATGACTACTCCAAAAGGCATCCTAGAAATCTGAAGCAATAATATCTTACAATGAATGCCCTTTCTAGAGAGGCACTTTGAAAAATCTTAACTAATCAAGTTTAGACTTAAGGAGGACCCCCTTTAGTTTCATTTTTACAGAAATTGTGGGTTCCCAAAGAGAAGCCTGCTCAGTGTCTACTACCCTGTCATTTTCTGATAATATGTGATGTGGGAATGAACTCAGGATTCTTTGTCTTTGGTATATATTTTTTAAAAATAATGAAAAACCAAATAGTCAATAACACAAATAAAGTAGAAATTAATGGTGTCTTATCAAGTATTTATAATTTTAATCCTCAACTATCACCTTCATAGTTGAAAATACTTATATTTATTTTTAAAAGTGGCAGAGACCTCATGGGAGTCTTAAATCTCACTGGGTCTTATGGCTTGCTTGAAGGCCATTGTTGATGTTTTTCTGTGATGCCAACTTCCCTCTGAAGGACATAGTAAAACCTGCCAAGTCTCTCTATAAAACAAAACAAATAGTTCTTTAGCAGTGGAATGAAGTTCTAATTTCTAAATGCTTTTAAGAAATCACCAAAGATGTTACTATTGAAAATATTACATATATCTCTCTAATAGCAACTTTCCCCACTCATGTTTACTGGATATTCCAGGATATCCAGGACAAAAATCTTTAGCAGCAGCAGTAATATATGAAAGTATTTTGATCTTAACTTTGAAGTCACTGGGGGTCACTGGGGTAGGTCTGTGACCACTTGTAGGATGTTCTACTAAATTCAGAATTCTTGATCTAAGAGGGAGTTTAGAGATTACAGACTCACCTCCAGGTTTTATAGAAAAAGCCTCTGAGATTCAAGGTATTTAACTAATTTGGCCAAGTCATAAACTCATAAGATTTACCTTTTTAATTTATTTTTATTGTAGTGATTATTAAACACATTAAAATTATTTTCTATGTACAAGATCCCCATTTTTTAGTTATATTTCAACACACCATGCCCTCCACTACATCATCAAGTGTTCTTCCCCATTGTCCAGTGGGCTCAACCACCATTTGCCCCCACCCGTCCCATCCCTTTTGGTAACCTCAGTTCTGTTGGGAGTGTTTCAGGGTTGGTTATATTTCATCTGCTCCTTTGCTTTGTCTATTCACATTCCACCTATGAGTGAGGTCATCTGGTATCTATCTTTCTTCTTTTGACTTGTTTCACTTAGCATAATCCCCTCTAGTTCCATTCATGTTGACAAATGACAAGGTTTCATCTCTTCTAATGGTTGTGTAGCATTCCATTGCATATATGTACCACATCTTCTTGATCCGTTGGGCACTTAAGTAATTTCCATTTCTTAACTATTGTGAATAGGTACTCAGTAAACATGGGGATACATACATTCTCTGCAGATGGGTACTTTTGTATCTTTTGGGTAGATGCCCAGAAGTGGAATGACAGGATCATATGGTATTTCCATTTTCAGTTTTTTGAGGAATCTCCACACTGTTTTCCATAGGGGTTGTACCAATTTGCACTCCCACCAACAGTGCAAAAGAGTTCCTTCTTCTCCACTTTCTCACCAACATTTGTTGTTTCCAGACTTTTGGATAATAGCAGTCTTTCAGGTGTAAGGTGATATCTTATTATTGTTTTAATTTGCATTTATTTCTCTGATGGCCAAAGAGTAGGAACATAATTTCATGTGCCTGCTGGCCATCTGTATATCCTCTTCAGAAAAGTGTCTCTCCAATTCCTCCTTCCATTTATTGATTGGATTGCCTATTCTGTTGTTGAGTTTTATGAGTTCCCTGTATATTTTAGATATTAAGCTTTTGTCAGAAATACCAAATGCAAATATCGTCTCCCAGTTAGTGGGCTTCCTTTCAGTTTTGGTGATGTTTTCTTTTGTTGTGAAGAAGCTCCTTAGTTTGATGTAATCCCAGTTGTTTATTTTTCTTTTTGTTTCACTTGATGTTGAGTTGAGTCCCCAAAGGTTTCTCTACGACTGATGTCATGGAAAGTCATTCCTTTGTTGTCTTTTAAGAACTTTATGTTTCCTGGTCTTATGTCCAAGTCTCTAATCCATTTTGAGTTAATTTTTGCATGTGACTGCCCAGTTTTCCCAATACCATTTGTTGAAGAGACTTTCCTTTTTCCATCGAATGTTTTTTGTTCCTTTGTCACAGATTAACTGACTGTATATGAGTGGGGTCAGTTTCTGGTGATTCAGTTCTATGACACTGATCTGTGCCTCTGTTATTATTCCAGTACTATACTATTTTGACCATGCTTTGTAATATAGTACAAAATCTCATCAGACATATCTTAATGGGGCCCATCATGGATTAAGATCACATATTATTTAATACTCTAATAATTAGTATTTTAATTAAATTGGTGTGTTTATTTCTAGTCCCTCTATATTCCACACTTTATAACAGATTTCATAACAGGGTCTGAATAAACTTGCATTATCCAGTAGTGAGAAATCTGTCCTTCAAGCCAATTTGCTTCTCATTCATAGTCCGCCAAGCAAATTTCCCTTCAGTTCACTCCTAGAACAGGTTCATCTCTTTCTTGCAAAAAGTGCAGGTAGAAGTTATCTGTCTACTTCTCCCTCTCTTTAAGTTCTCCATATTCTGGTCATTCTCATGCTCACATCTCATTCACATGTAAGTCTTCTTTGGCATCACCTTTGTTATCTTCTTCTATAGTTTCTTGTCATTTTATTCACAGTGCAAATGAGTCTCATTCACATTTTATGTATCACTTATTAGTATTGCTTTTTCCTCCACTGGAATGAAAGTAGTACCACTAAAACGAGAAGCTTGCCTTTTATTCTTCTTCAAGTACGCCCTAGTCAATAATTACATTAGAACTCAGCAGTGTACATTAACTCATCACAAAACCTTCTACGGGTGTACTCATCTAGGCTTGGTTATGTACTGCTACGTTCATCATCAATGTTTACACTAATATCACCTCTGTTATCTATGAGAAAAGACAAAATCTTTCTTTGAACAGGATATTGTTGGAAACTCCAGGTAGAACAGTGGATTAGGAAGGTCTAAAGCTCTGGCCTTCCTCAAACTTAAGTCTAATCACTTCAACAAGTATATTGGTAATGCACAATTTTGTTGGTGAAATAGGTTATATAGACTGTAAACTGCCATGAACCTCATGACTGCCATTGAATGACTAGCCTTTAGAGAACAGATGAGGTCCAACTCTTTTTTCTATATAAAAACAGATATTAATTTAAATGTATTACTGTACTCATATTGTACTTTCACTGATCTACTTCAAAAAGGAAGATAATTGAAATAGCAGTCTGAGTTTCCATGTAATTCAGGGGCAATTTTCTAAAGTCAAAATTTAAGGAAAAATATAAAACAATATTCATTCTCTGTTTTGAAAGAAATTTATTTACACCATTGATGTTGATACAAGCTTTGTGAAAAGTTAGTTCCAGAGGAAAGTTTTAAGAAATTATCTGCCTGAAAGTATTTTCTCTCAATTTTTAATGTAGCTGGTTATTGAAAAGCAAAATGTGGCAATTAAAAATAATTTACTTGTCAAAAGGTATAGTCCATAAATGAAAGAAAATTATATGCCCCTTGCTATAGGGGATATTATAAGTCATACAATTTGAACTACTCCTCTCAGTGAAAATATTAGGGGGACTTATTAGCATAACAGTGAGTTACTTATAATTTTAAAATATTCTTAGAAGAACTGAGGCATGGAAATGATAATAAGGATTTATTAGACCAAAGTCTAGGTACATAAAATTAAATTAAGTGACACAGAGAACACTGAAGATACTTCTGTCCTGATACATTTCACTAATTATAGTAAAAGAGAAATTTGGCTTGATGGTCATGGCCATACAAATTTATTCTAAGTGCAGACCCTCCATATGAAAGCCAGACTTTAAAATAAGCAAAATTTGAAATAGCATTTATGCAGAGAAATCTATCATTATGTACCCTCAAGAAATGGAAACTGGAGTTCTGCTGATCAGCAAAAGAGGAAATAATCCCTGAAAAGTCCTATTTTCAAAACCTTTTCTTGCATGTAGTTCAAATTCACTGGAATAGTCCAAGAAATGTCAAGACATGAATTTATGGACTTTTATGCATTTAGGACACCCAGGAATTAAGGCCAAAAGAAATTTTCTCAGGAGAAAACCACCCTCATTCAGGGACTCAAAAATATTCACACGAGTAATTTTCAAGGAAAATCACTAGCACACAATAGAAAGCAAGGAAGTGCACAAGAAAACAAGTGTTTGATGAGGGAAGAAATTCTTTATCAGCTATGATTTGTAATGCAGCTCACTGTGTTTTAAGAAAAAGAAAAATGTCAAATTAGAGCATATCTTTGTAGAGCATGGCATGGTAATTTAGGAATAAAGAATCATTGACTGAAAAAATTCAAGATAAAAAACTGAATATAATTAATGTCAGATTAGAAATGGTTAAATAGATATATAGTAAGATGGAAATAAATAACAGGATTTATTCAGAAAGTGGCAGGTAAAATAATAGGAAAAATGGAAGAAAATAATAGTTAATGTATGGATGCTAGTATAGATCTATCACACACTTGAAGTTTCTGTAGAAACTTCAGAGAAGGGAAAGGTAATAAAACAGAGGCACTCTGAAGACATAATGGATAAAAATTCTAAAACATATGAAATAGTCATAAATTCACTAAGTCAAAGAATTCCAAGTAGAAAATAATCCATGCAGGCAACTCAAAGTAAATGCATACATGATTTGTTATAGTGAAATTCCAGAACTTTGAAAACAAAGGAAAAATCAAAATTTAAAGTAGATCACCTGTGAAGGTAAGCTGAATAGCAACAATGGAAGATATAAGTAGAATATCTTCATTGTGTTAAAAATAAAGAGATGTCTCATTAGAATTTTATATCCAAAGAAATTATCTCATAAGAAATTAGACAAAGATATATATATATATATATATATATATATATATACATTTATCATATACCTAGTCAAACAAGAGAGACTGCCACAAACAAAACTTTAATAAAGCAAATTTTAAGCATTACATTTTCTTTAAAGATAAGAAAACTATGTCAGGAAACTGCACTTAGTAAAAGAAGAAAATCATAGTGCAAAAGAAATACAAACTGCCGAGAAATACAACTTGAATAGAAAGAACATAAGAAGCTTTACCTCCAGTATTTTAGATTTATTGAGACTGAACTACCCTCCCCATTGCATACAACTAGAAAATAACAACTTTTAGATATAAGAAATCCAGAAATATAGAACTAATGATAGGTAGTGCGTCAGCCCTGAGCACAGAAGCAGGGGAAAGGGAATGGAGGCAGCCCTCCAGTCAAAAGACAGAAACCCATGAGTGGGGCCAGTCGAAGTCCTGCAATTAGTGGTTCCAAAGGAAACCACAAATGGAACAATCAAAACCCTTGTCCCATCTCTGGATGCCCTGTGGTGGGGATAAGGGATACCTTCAAAACCTCAGCTCAAAGGTCCTCTTGGAATATGGCCCACTCGTCCTATTTCTTAAAGGTTGTACCATCTTCACTAAATCTCACTTGCTTTTAATCACTATTGGCTGTGCTACCTTCTTTGTTCCCAGAGCAAGTGGGTCTGATGAAATCTTGTTTCCAACTCATAGAAGCCTGAAGTGAGACTTCAAGACCCTGATGCTAACACTGATGGGAAAAATGAGAGTAATCACATGCGATGAGTCCTCTTGTTTCCCAGGCTTTTCACCTGCAGAAGTTTTCTGAACCACAGCTTGGGGGATCCCAAGCTGAGTATGGTGGTCTCACTCAACTGCGGAGTCAGAGATAAAAGTTTGAGGGACTGAAGCTGCTCAAAACTGTGGCTCTTGTTGGCTTCCTGTCTGCTCTGTGTTCCTGTGAGTGTCAACAGGGCAGAGGCAGTTCTTCCTCTTCCTTTATGACAGTAATTAGAAACATTTTGCAGTTTTTCCAACACTTGTAGAGCCTTATCACAGTCTCCACAGAGACATGAGTCAGGTTGGCCAATGCTTCTCCTCAGGGCCTGAGTTTCAGCACATTGGTCCTTCCTTTGTAAAGGAAGAAATACTAATGATGCTTTGTTTCCAAATCACACAGCAAAATATACATACATGATAACTGATTCCTGCAGTTGCCACCTCTGAGATAATTCAAGGTTCTTTTTCTTGTATATTGGTTTTGCCTTTCTACTAATATATTGTATATTTAGTTAACAATTCTTTGTATTACATTTATTTTTCAAAAATGATTAAGGATCTAAATGTGAAAGGCAGAGTTATAAAACTTCCTGCTTCTTGAAGGTAATATAAAGGTATATTCAGAAATACATGACAGGCTGGATTTCTGATATGACACAAAAAGTACAAACCACAAAGGAAAACACAAGTAAAATTTACATTAAATCCAGAATGAACAAAAAGCTTCAAAAACCAAGTGAAAGAAAAGATCTTAGATTGTAATGAGGGTGCCCCGCTTTCCATGTGCCGCATACCTGTTTAACAAATACCCTGATTGCACAAAGATTATCGAGCAATAAGTAAAAGCCTGGTAACCAGATAGAACAATGGACAAAAGACTTGGAGAAGCACTCCAAAAGGGAGATCCAAATGACCACACCATGTAAGAAAATGTAAGAGAAATTAAATTAAATACAAAATAAGATAACATTATATATGCAACGAAGTGATAAAATTGAAAAGGCCAAAATACCATCTGTTACTAAGAATACACAGCAATCAGAATGTGAACAGCAGGGCCCACTCTGGCTAAAATTATGGCATTTCCCAGCACCTGAGACTATGCACAACTTAGCCAATCCATTTCCAGGTATGCATTACAGAGAGTATCTACATGTATGACAGGCTACATGTATACATCCACATGCATACCAGGCTCTGAGGTTTTGCTTTGTTTTTCCATCTCATTTCAAGTTGTTAGTTCTCACTTTATATATGCAAGAGCAGAAAACCACCTTTTTCTTCCAGGGCCCATGGAGTCATCTCCTTCAAGTGCTGCGTAAATTGTTGAAAATAAAGCCTGAAAACTCTCTGTATAAAGGTACAGGAAATCAATGGAAGATTCATTAAAGCACAATATCCAAGGTAATCATAATTTATTTTCTAAAGTATTTTGAGTAACAGGAAACTTTTCAATAATCTTTGCTGTGCTTAAGATAATAATGCCATTAATTAGTTTCCTTGAGAGAGTTCCTGGGTATTTTATAGACAATTTCATTTCCACACTCCTGGGAAAGAAGTCATCATGCATTCAAATTGCAATCAATGAAAGCAACTCTATGGAAAGTGACTGTCTTCTCCACTTGATGTGCTTCAGTTATTTCATGTCCTTAATCCATTAATTTTTGCTGCAAAGAGTGAGACACAAGGAGGGAGGAAACATCTCAGGCACAGTCTTGGTCAGATGGATCAGAGGGGATTTTGGCATCAAAACAGCAGTGAAAACCAACATCAAGGTCAGCAAATTCTTATCCTCATTTGCAAATTAAACATGATAGTAAACCGAATTTGAGAATGCTGGACCCTCTTAGTCATAAAGCTGTTTAAGTGTAAGAAGTATTGCTAAAGAAAGTTGTCATGACTTAGTTCAAAAAATCATTCAAGGATCATGTAGTCATTTTTCTCTCAGAATTTGAGAGTTCTAATAACAAAATTGTATGCTATGAGCCCATAATAAAATAAAAATATTAACTCATTTACTCCAAAATGGAAGAGAAAGAATTGCTTTTTAATATTCATTATTTTGGGTAATTCTCAAACAATTAAAAAAACACTAGTAATGATTATAAGTCATGATATTAAAATTTATTGGCTACTCCTTCAGACATTGGGGTTAAATGAAATACAGATGTTATCTTACTTAATCTTTAAAAAGCCTTCTAGAATAAGGTGAGATATTTTTAAATTTTATAAGTGAGAAAACTGAAGTCAAAAGAAGCTAAGCTAGTTGTTGAGCTTTATATTGATGGCAGAGAAGCAAAAATTCAAACACAGGCCTGTTTGCCTCCAGTAGTCTTTGTTTTACTTTATACTTTCAGCTTCTTACGTTTTTTGAGTGTTAGTGTCTATCAAGACAGCATAAAATGTTGAGACCTGAATCTCAAATTCTCTCATGGTGATTTATTATCATCAATAATAGAGAGAAAAAATACAAAAGAAAAGAATAACTGCTGAACTTATGTGTGTGCAAAGTGTCATGGGACCATGGTGATGAAGAGACCATGCTGTTTGGGGCTCTGGTTGGTTTGGGGAGGAAAGGTTCATACAGGAGGAGAATCTGAACTGGATCTGGGAGGATGAGTAGGAGTGTGCAAAGCTGAGAACAGAGAAGGGTTCTGAAAAGAAAATGAAAAACAGATGGATCTAAAGTGTGTAGATTCCAGAGTAAAGGACATATTTTGAGGAAGTTAACATTTTACTGTAAGGGCCTTCACATTTAAAAGGGGTGTTTTTTAAAAAGGGACAAAGAGCTCAGATTGGAGAATATATGACTTTGAAAGGAACGCCTGATAATATCTGCTAATCAAAGATACAAACTGCATAGGGTATGATCTCATAATTAACTTTGCAAGGACTCAGAGACTCTCCCTACTCAGAGTATGTCTTGTAGAGTTATCTACCACCTGAGACCTTAGAAATTCTGAATCTTCTGCTTTGTGTGAAACCTATTGAAATTGAAGCCTTATTTTTATGAGATCACCAGGGGATTTGTGCGCACAGTACATTCTGAACAGCACAGACTAGATCAAAAGAATGCGTTCCAGGAAAAGTTGGTTATACTACATCCCCATAAGGCAGTACATTTCCAAAAGTGGGAAGCTAACTGACATCGAATCAGATTAAGTGCAGGTCAGAATTCCCACACTTGGTGACTCATTTGGTCACAGAAGGTAAATTTGAGACTATGTATCTGCCAAAAAAACTGATAAGACAGTATTGAAATGCCATGGTTTTGGAAAAACCAGTTATTGGCCATAATCCTAAGCTTAGCAAAGGGCCATTACTTGGCAACAAACTGGATGAATATGGATTGAGAAGTGGCAGGCATTCCCATATTAAGGCTCCATGTTGTGACAAACATGTCACACATACTTTTTCATTCAAGTCTCACTTTAAGAGAAGAATCTGAAGCTTGGGAGGATTCATTATTTTCTGGAGTGTGAGTACAGCAGTAATAGTGACAGTAGTTTTGTAACAGGCATTTATTGTGCATTTTATTATGTTCAAAATACCGGGTTAAATGTTTTTACCCATCATCTCATTTAATTTTCACCATAACCCTGTGAGAAGACAGTATTGCCTCTATTTTATAGAGAAGAAACAAGGAAGAGGAGACATTCTAAAATCTTGCCCAGATTCACATAACTAACAACTATTTATGCTGCAAGAGGAATATCTGACATTTTACTCAATGCAATGTATCCTCAAAGCCAAATTAACTCCAAAGGCCACCCTTTGTCTACCTGCAATCTTCTTCCAAGACCATGTAAGAGAGTCTTACTTCTTTCATAAATTCTGAAGAAAAAAAGGAACTCTGTAAGAGGAAGAATTATACAGCAAGATTTCTAAGATTTACAAATGAAATTATTGAAATAATGTTTGGTAAAAATGTGCCCTTCAGAAAAGATGAGATAACTGCACTATTGTTGATTCAGTTGTCTTCACTGATTTATCTGGAGGTGTGTAGGTACTAGATTTCTCTAGCTATTCTAAGAATCTCATGCAAGCAAGTACAGAAATAAGTACAAGTAATTTATAATGACATTATCTATCACTTTGCAGAATAAACATCTAAACCCAAACCCACACCTGTATAACAAGTCATCTAATTCCACAATCACACCTAAAACAACATTGATCTGCAGATCTACATTCATCTGACATAGGTGACTTCACTGGAGGGGAGAATGATTTAGAGAAGTGTAGGACTTCAGTTCCTCATAGACCTCTGTCTGAATCCTAAATTCTCAGTGTAAGCATCACATGCTCTCAGAAAGTTCTTTAATTCTCTTTAAGTCATGATTTTCTCCATCATAAAAAAGTATTGGTGTTACCTCAGGGGACTGTTATAAGGGCTCAGCACACTCATAAAGGCAAGACCTTGGTGGATGGTAAGGCTTCATGAGGGTCTTCTCTTCCACATTAACCCTGGTCTTTCACGTAGTCAGGATTTGAGGATTTATTTTTCTATCTTGAAATCAGTGTATCTAAGTAAACACCATAAATTGACAAAGATACGCAAGATTGTGAGCAATTGCCGTGATATCTAGCTTTTTTAGTTTCAGTCCATTAAATCACAGTTTACCAGTTTGATAACCTTGAATAGCACATCTGTCTTTGTTGTAGTTAGATTATGGAGAATAACCCCAGACTGATTTAGAAAGTATGAGATATGTTCCATGACCCTTCTTTACATTTATTTTCTGCTGATAAACAGCCTCACCAAACTTTCAGATATTTATATTCACTGAGATACTTTTAATTTATGGCAGTGCACCAAGACACGCCCTCTCTCCTCTTCAGTGACCTCTATTCTTTTCCTCTTCCTATGCTTAATCGTTCTTTAAGTATATATGCTATGACTAGCTATTAGAATAAAAATAATTTGACTTTAAAAATTCACAGAAAGAAAAAGTAACCTCTCATGAATTTTACCTTTTTTTTCTTACCTAGATCATTGTCATTTTTAACATTCAATTTGATAGCAAATTGAATCTGTAATGGTGAAATTTTCCTAATTTTTAGTAAGAGATCATTTGCTCATACTCCTAAAATGAAAAATGATCACCTCAGTGTACATATGAGACTGGCAATTTTAAGGAACCCGGAGAAAACAAAGAATGGGATAGCAATGAATCACATTGAGTGTTAAATTGAATGTGTCTGTTGGAACAGATAATCTGCACTTACCATCATAGCACATGGATGTTACATGGGGAAAACAAATACCATGGGAGCATGGCAGCATATCCATCCTCCAGAATATTTCTCTCCTTAGAAATTCTGCACTCTCCAAATAGCATCTTAGAAAGTCAGCTATGTTTGCTCCAGGTAAGCAAGCTTTTCATTGGCTGCATATCTGTCATATTTGACTCTGTGCTGCCACTCAGTAGCCTGGCAAAAAGGCAGTGGAAGATTACAATTTTCCATTTGCACAAAGTCTAAAATTATGAACTCTGTGTTTAGCAATGACACAATGATTAACCCTCACTTCTAACATGCCACAGCTTGAAGCCTGTAATTCATTGTCGGAGCACTTGGCAATCTGCAAATGGCCTTCATTCCATCTGGAATGTGTCAGCTCATTTTTTGAAGACAGAAAGACAAGACAAAGACAGCTTTCTTACACCATCTTGCCAGTGTGTAAGGAAGCAGATAAGAGTCAAAACTTCAGCTATAAGTTTTCACTTATATTTCAGTCCTATATTCTAATTCTCAATACATACTAATCTCCAAATTCTTCAAATTCCTGAAATTAAACAAGGTAGTTGGATTGACATTTAAATGACTTCTCTCTCTCTCTCTCTCTCTCTCTCACAGTTGCCATTTATATCTTTGAAGGACAACTTCTCTCTCTTTCTGTCTCTCTTTGGCGGGAGGGAGAGAGACAAGAGAGACAGATATAGATACACAGATAGACTGATATAGAGAGATTCAGACAGTCGCAACATATTTGAAGCACAACGTTTCTCTAGAAAAGAAACAAATTTTAGAATATGACTATTGTTGCCGTACACCCCACTATTCCAGGACTTAAGGGTCCTGAAACATATCTATTGCATTTACTTTATTCTACTGCTACACATCTTCCTATGAACAACATGCCAATCTACCCTAATATCTATGCCTTTGTCCTTTCAGAAAAACTTAGTCAAGTCTTTCCCACTTTTCAGCTTCTCTAATCTCTTCTTGATGGTAGAGTATAGTCTCAGCATCCTTCAGGTATCAGCTTTTCCAGTTAGACTGGTGCTCAGTTCCCCTGGATATCAGCTGCCTCCACCACATCGACTCTAAGGTTTTGCATTGTGTTTCAAGCCACTCTTAAGTTCAATAAACAACTCAAAGGAAAAAATTCCTTGTGACACTTTAAAACCTTCTTGGCTGGTATTTTAAAACTTTTGATCATCCTTTAGTTTTGATACCTCTTGGTGCTTTGTAGTCTAGTCACTAGTCTCCTATAATTTCAAAATACTTTGATAAAGAAAATAGACTGTTACAACATTAATTCCACTTTCGTCATTTTTGTAATCAGCAGCAACACTAGGGTTCAAATGTGTGGAGCGATTATTAAATGCAAGGCAATGACCTCAACGTGTAACATGCTCTCTCTCTTTCCTCACAAAAGAGAGCACACATGGTGATGGTGAACTTAATGTGTTATATACAGATATTGATTTACAAGGGCATATGCCTAAATGATATGATACACTGTTCCTTTATAAAATTCATTTTAAGAACTGGAATTCAATAATTGTTGGATGAATTAATGATAGTTAAGGGGATGCTTAAAAATTAAGCCAAATCAATGCTGGTGATTAAGTATGCTTCCTTTTCTGCCTACAGACAAAAATAATGAAGTTGATATTAATTTATCTGGTACTTACTCATCTGTTAAAACCCCAAATTACCAGGGAAACACAGAAATATCCTAACTACATGTAAGATTTTTCTCCACTTCTCCCACCAATTAGGAAAGCAAAGATAGAAACCTAGAGTGTTACTAGAAAAATTTTGTTAAGGTTAACTTGATTTTTAAATAACTGGTGAATGCAGGTTTTTAGTTATGAAACAGGAACTAAACAAAGTAATTAATGTAATAATTATATCTCTTATTTGAGCCTCAAATGCCATGAATATAGCCAAACTGGTGAAGACAATTTATATTCTTGAAAACTTTGATTTTAACCTTACTCTAATGTATTTTTGAAAACCGTAGACATCTCATACGTTACAGAACTAAAGGCACCTCATACATTACAAAGCCAGTACTGCTCACTCTCTATGCTGGTCGCTTGATTAGGGTGTTGTTTTAATGGAATGTGAAGCTTTCTTGCAGACACAGCAAATATGGACATCCTGACCTGGGTGTGCATCACCACAGACACCTCCCAATCCTTGGACATCCTTGGAACAATAGTCACTGCCCAGGAACCAAAGTTCTAAGGAGAAAATAACCCTAAACAGATGTAGGCAGCCCACAAATCCAAAGATGGGTTCCTGATACCTTAGGATACATAGTCAGAGTGGCCAACAAGGAATATCTTTGTTTTCTTCTATTGCCTAGTCCTTTATTCTTGCCAGCCTCTAATTCTGGAAGGTATATATTTGCCCACTTGCTACTGATTCCATACTGGTGGGCTTTGCTTTACAACTTTTACAAAAACCGCTGCCACTGTGTTTGGGCTGATTGTATGGATTAGGCAAACCTATATTTTGGTAACAGTTGCCAGTAATGGGTGATCATATACAGATAATCATTACAGAGGGCAATAAGTACAGGGGACAGAGAACCCATATTCAAGAACAAAAGAAAACTAGCTAGAATATCAAAGGGGAAGCCAAGAAAATCAAAGGGAAGAACATAAAAAAAGTCAAAGCCCAAATCCAACCGTAGACATGACAAGTCCATTTCAGGCCCCTTCTCTGGGACATATGGGGCCAAAACATTTGAGCACGCATCCCAGCAGCACAAGGCATCTCTGTCCTCTGACATTGATGCCTGCCTGAAGCCAGGACCGTGGCAAGAGATAAAGTCAAAGGGGCTCACAGAAATCACTTTTCTATTTGAATTGTAGTTGGAGAATAGGAGTGCTAGACCTGTAAAGAGGGGTCTTGAAGCAGGGAGTGAAAACAGTCCATGCTTCGCAACCGTTTTCACTGTCTTCTCAGCCCAGAATCCTGCATCTGGGACCCTTCACTTCTGGGATTAGAAGGAATCACCTGTTACCTCTCAGTTTGGTGGGTGAACCCTCCATTTCACCATCAGTTAGTTCCCTGAAATTCGCTTGCTTTTTGAAAACACTGTCTCTCACATGACAATCCAGTTTTTAGAAAGATTCCACTGATATCAGGACAGAATCTTCTTAATACCCTTACTTTTTAGACAACAGAGCTCATTTAAAGCTGAATCTCTGTACCTTTTGTGAGAACTTTCATGCTGATCAATACTGTAATCAGTACCCACAACTCCCTGGCATATAGAAAGTGCTCAATAAATGATTGGCAGATGGCCCCAGTATGTCTTCTGTGTAAACAGTTTTATTATTTATTTCCACTATCAGCATGATGATTCAAATATCTAAGACATTCACATTGCCTCGACGTCACCATCCAGTCTCTGCATTCCAACTGAACTCAGTCCTGTCAGTCTACCGTTAAGGATGTAGGGATGGAAAATGTGACCCCAAAATGAAGTCTGCACCATATTGTAAAACAAAAACCTTAAATTCACAATTAAAGACTTGATCATAGCTCTAAATGATTCCTGATTTGAATGTGATGGCCTTTAAGGTGTTGAGAATGCTTCATAATTGTGCTTGTAGTTTTGAATATATCGAGGTTTGTGTTACAGGTGCCAAGTGTTATTATAAAAATAAATGACACAATTTTCTTGGAGGAGTGCAGTGCTTCTTACCCACAATTCCTTTCTTTAGTATTTCTCTTTAAGAACAGAATTGGTCCAATAAGAAGTCTGATCTTTGGATTTTAAAACATAAGGCTTTTGGCCTTCTGATTCTTAAAACAGGAAACACATACCTACAAATTAAGCTCCAGGTCTCTCACAAGTACAAAGCAAAGAGCAGGGTGCTTCCACTTATCTCTACAGGAAATAAGAGACACTTTCATTGCTCTTCCTTTGTCTATAGTAAAGATTTGTGTGAAATTCTGTCCAAGAGCTTATAGTCACTTGTATACTATCTTTCATACATGTAAATCTGATCACATTTCCTCAAGTTGAAACTGACTTCTTGCTCTTCTTTATTGATATAGAGGGATCTTTGCTGGCAGGAGTGTTTCACTGACCAAATACCACAAATTAATGTGTTTGATGGTCAGTACCCAACTAAGTGGATTATGTGATACTACAAATACCAACCATAAAGTGTTGTGAGAAAGAGGTAAACATTGCATATTTGTTTCAAACAGGTACTCAAAGGTCATTGTCTTGTAATTTCTGCTATTGTAATTTCTGTTGTTTAACCAGTTTAATTCCCTTGTGCTGAAAACAAAAACTTGTTGAAAATCTGTTGCCTTCAAAGAAGGTAAAGTCAGGACAGAAATGACCACTTTGGTGATCCTTTCATAATATTTTCTATGTAAATGAACTCCCCTCTAAACTAGCAAATGCAATCAGGATATACAGCATTACTTGAAGATTAGAGAGAATAAAGTCAGGGAGGCAAATAAGTAAACCCAATTAAGAGAAGTGGATAAAGATGTGGTAATGGTGAGTAAAGGGAGGCAACAGATTGGGATATATTTTGGAAGCAGAAATGAGCTAATTTAGTGGCAAGTTGAGGAAGAGGGTAGTGATAGAAGTTTTTGGAGTTTTGAATCTGGAAAAAAAAAATGAGGGAAAATAAACACCATTTTCCAGGTTATGGAATTTTAGATGAGGTATTATATTTAAGAACTAATGAGGTCACTTTAGACACAATCCACTTCAGATGCTAGCAAGATACAAAATGGAATCATGTGTGGAACTGTTATGTTAGTAATTTGAGCTGAGGTGCAGGGGAAGGGAAATTATACTGGGGTGATACAATCTGGTGTAAAGCCATAAAACAGTACAAATTCAAGTTGAAAGTGCAGCTAGCCATTAGCTAGAAAGCTCAGAATGGAATGCTGATGTTCAAAGTTATGAATTACAAAGACAGGGAAGTTTAAAATGCAATTAACCATAACCAAGAAGTTCCGTGTTGATGGTCAGAGCTAGTGTCTGTTGGAAAGGACAAAAGAAATAAATCATAAAGAGGTGACACTATGAAATTCTCCAATCAATTTAAAAGAAGTCACTAGAATACCAACCAAGGACCTTATTCCACCTCAGGAATCTTGTGGGCAAAGATGAAAGCAGAAAGCTAGTGGCTGGAATCTTTAAAAACGCAGGTCCATAGTCTCTGGGGGCTGCTTTCTTTTCAGAATGGCCCATTCCCACATCTATCTGGGGATTTGCTTTTTCTTCTTTATTCCTCCTAAACAAACGCTTTATCACTTTATCATTCCTTTCTTCTCATGTACCATGCTCTGGAGCAAATTTTCTCTCCAGAGACACAAAGAATCCACAATAAGGAAACCGAGGCACGAGGCCCATGGTTACAGAATGAGGTCAAAAATAGGGTTACCATACTTCCTGGTGACTGAGATTATCTTAATTCAGCCATGTTTTCCCAGCACCCATTCTGATTTGATACAGGTTTCAATCACATTTTGCTAAACGTTGGGCAAACATACATTCAAACAAACTAGCTTTGAGTTGCGTTTTTATACAATGGGGATGTTACAGCCTGGTGATTCTCCAGTTGGTCCCAGTTTCAACTCTATACTACAATGGCATATTTGGAATGTCGGCATACTTGAGTTTGTTTAGAAGATGCCTCAGATGCGCTGGGCAGCGTAAACTAAAAGATGTGGCCAAGAGAGAGTTGTAGGAAACGCCCCATGACAAAACAGGCCTGAAGGACAAGAGGAAGAAATAGCTGAAGGAGAATTCGAACAACTGTCATCTACTGGCAATCAGAGGAAAGTGTTCAAGGTCAACAGTGTCAAATGCAAGAGAAGTCAAACTATAACTGATAAAAATGTTTATCTTCATCTGTAATTTTTCCTGCTTCTTAATTTTTTAAATCTTCATTTTTCAAATCACTTCATTTCAGAATTTTATTAATTCTGGTATATATTGTTCTTTCATAGTTTATTTATTTTAGCTATATAAAACATTATTTTCTATTGCTTGGGATGCATCTCTGGCATATGTCTTTATCTGAACCATTCTACTTTCATTCTTTTCCTTATAATAGCATAAAATAACTGTATATAGAAATTGACTATGATGTAGTTTTCATCTTCTCTTCCTCCTTCCCCTCTTCCTCTTCCTTCTCTGGAGTCTCCCTGTTACTTTTAGGAAGACTAATGGGTCAGAAAAATTTTCTACTGTTACGTCTCTAGAGCGCCCTCTCCTGTCATTTTTGCAAAGGAATAACAAAAAACTCTGACACATTTACTGATCTGCTGTTTCTGTTCCTTTTCCCTATTTTTTTTCTTCACCAGTTTCATTCCTTGGTTTCTATTGTTGCTAATCTGATAAATTTCAGTTTTCTCAAACAGTTTCTCAACAGAGTAGGTCTCTGTCCTGGAGGGAAGCAACCTTGGATTAGTTTTGAGAGTTCAAGGGTCCAGACTCTTCCAACACTTTCAGACCTGACAGCTGAGACCGTGACCTCCCCGACAAAATGCTTACACTGCTGCTTTACAAGGATCCAATAAGCTTCCTGTGGGCATTTTCTAGCACTCTGGGGAGGGGGGGTGGCGGGGAGGGACAGTATCACTGGGTCTGAGGTTCTTATTTTAAAATTCATTTCCTAGATTTACCAATATACTCCATAATTTGTTTTGTTTTAATGTCTTAAATGTCTCATTGTTGATTAAATACTTCAGGAGATGCATCAGATCCATGGTCTCAGATGATCCAGAAAGTTTAGGTATAAAACACCCTTTTTAAAAACTCATAGGTCTGTCTTAGAAGCTCCATGAGAGTGGTAGGGACGCTGACCAGATTTCTGCGGGCAGTGTTGTACAGGCCACTTTTAAAAACGTACATAACTAAACACGAATCCTTTGGCAAAGTAAAGGATAGAGATGAGACTTCAAAGAGAAACTGAACTGAAGGAAAGAAGGGATGTCTTTTAGAATCAGGGCCTTAATACTTATTTTTAAGCATAAGGAAGAGTTGGAAAAAAATGAGATTGAAAAGGCAA
Organism: Solenodon paradoxus; assembly: GCA_004363575.1. Lineage (NCBI taxonomy): Eukaryota > Metazoa > Chordata > Mammalia > Eulipotyphla > Solenodontidae > Solenodon > Solenodon paradoxus. The sequence goes on along the minus strand of RJWH01000264.1, from coordinate 370,544 downwards.
GTATTGAATAAGAACTACAGTCCAAAAAACAAGATCTGTGAGGATTTTAAAAGTTTTTTTATAAAGGAATTAGTTCTAAAACATACTACACACACACATACATACACACACATGAATATCTCTTTTTTGTAATACAAAATTATCATCCAACATTTGTTTGAATATCTCCAGTAATGAGGAGTTAATTACTCCATATAGGATTCACTTAGTGATTGGTCTTTGTTTTATAGATGGAGGGATTTTACTTTTTGCATTTTTGCACATGTGTTTAATTCCATCTTTCTTATTGCCAGTCATTGAGAAGAAATTAATTTCTGTCTACACGATGGTTTTCTTGGAAAAATGTGAGGTTTTGAGGGGGAAGTGGGGGTAGACATTAGCTCTCTTTCTCAAGCACCAGTGATACACTTGAATGAATTGTCACTATTCTGCATGTGGGGCAAGATGTTTGAAGAGAAAAGTAGCAGAGATGTAAAGGTTGACAGAGGAAAGGAGTTATATTGCAGATTAGTGCTAGCTGAACTCCACTGATCCACTCTGCTAAAACAGGATATTATTCTGCAAATGTGTTTGCCTGAGTCCAAGACATATTTTGTGATAGCTAGAAGCCTAAATTTGAGGGTGACTTGGTCAATTCTACCCAAGAGCCATCTGATTTGCAGCCAAATTCAGTTCTTAGGAATATGGCAGCACGGCAGTGCCTGTAATTAATAATCTTTCTTCTGTTTATTAAACATTGTATGCAGGCACAAAACTCTTAGCCTTTAGGGAGGAAACAGAGTAAACAAATGAGCAGAGTAGGCTTTTATGAAACAAAAAAAAATGCATACCTCAGCTGAATAAGCACCAATTTAAACTTACTAATGAGAAAACAATTGAGGCCAAGAAATGCATTTTGGTTACATGGAAATTCTACCTGATCAGTTAACACCAGAGTCTTGAAAACAGTGACCCTATGTCATACTACAGTCAGGCAGTATCTGTGTTATGTAATGAAACGAACACTGACTGAAGGAAGATTTGTGGAGGAGAAAGGGGTTTTTAATCACCAGTTTGTGGAGTTTGATTTTTCAAAAAAAAAATAAGCATAGGTAACGTTCTCAGTAAGGTACTGTGTTGAATTAGTTATTTGAGGCAGCTTCCTATACTCTAAACATGCCACAATTAGACACAAGAGTGAAAAATAGAAAACCAGACAGATAACCAAACAAAACAACAAGAAACCAAATAGAGGTGCAGTGTCACAGTGTTGACAGATGAAGCAGGCAGTTTGGGGAAACCAAGGCACAGAGTGGTAGCTGAGATTGAAGCTAGTGTCGGTCAAATAAATAAACAAATAAAATAGAAAGTTATATACCATTTTATAGCATAATGTGATATACTCATTAACTTTCTTTAAGAAAGAATATTTTATTGTGGTATGAATGCTCAACTTGGCCTCATGATTTGCAAGTCAGCAAAATGTGGAAGAAATTGTGGGGTTTCAGGTCACTCAAACAACCCATGACAGAGTTAGGCCAGTGAGCAAGCAGAGATTTAATTAGAGGGTAAAGGAATGGAGGCGGCCAAGGGAGGTCCAGACCCCGTGGGTTCAGGGTTGCTCCAGATGTCAGAAAGGCGCAGCGAGTAAGCAAGTTGGGGGTTCATTAGTGGGGAGCAGAGAGAGAGATTGGAGGCAGCCTAGGAAGGCAAAGTCTCTGTTTGCCTTGCCAGCAGCCTGGGTTTTTAATGAAAAAACCCACCGAAAGGGGGATGGAGGTTGTCAGGTCAGATTTCAGTTCCTAATTGGGCAAGGTGAAATTGTTCTTTGAAGTTATGGGTGGGCTTCTTCAGTTGGCGCCATTCCTTTTGTTCCTTTGTGGAGGGTCCCTCCTAGTCATGTCCTATGCCTGGGACACATCTCGCATGTCAGACTCGTCCATAGGCTTTCCTTATCAATCTGGATGATCTCTCAGCCAGGTGGCATCAGGGACAATTCACTGCCCTGATATCCAAAGTTTGATCCCTGGCCTAAAGCTTGCTCTTGTGGGGGTCCTGACAGACATGAGGATCCAGTGACCAATCTTCCTGTATCCTCTTGATCAGGGAAGATGAAATTTCATCTACTTGGTCTCAGAATGATGATGTTGATGAAATAGAACCATGGCACCCACGTACATGAGAAATGAAACTTTATTGTTCTGTGTTTGATTTTTTTTTTAATGCCACACAGGCAGGGGAGGTATTGATAGTTGCAATATAACCTACCTTATTATGACTAATATCTGGACCTGGGAAAGGTAGAAAATGATGAGGTGGGGAGGGCTTGCCACTGATTACTTCCCTGAGTTATAGTTCCTAGGTAGCTGCAGGTATAGGAAGAAGGCAGCTAGAGACTCATAGTGTGACATTGTGATGCCTTCAGCTCCGGCAACCAACTCTGCCAGGTCCCTGATATCGCCTCCACATAGACATGTTCAATCACTTTGTAATGATTAAGCATGGTGCAGGAAATCGTAGGCAAGTAAAAGTAAGTAAAAGTAAAAGTGAAATAATATTCCATTAAAAATGAAATAGCAAATTCAAATTAATAGTGAAATCTAGTTTTAAACTTAACAGTCATTACATTAATACGGAGGAGAGGAATTGACTCCACATGGAAGAATGAATTGCTTTTGTAAGAGTTACAGGAAAATGTTTCAGATGAATAAGTTTTTGTGAAGTTCAATTTTCATAGAGTGAGGGACTCTGAAACAAACACAAAGAGAAATGGAAACTCTTTGTTGTATAGGCTGATATTTAAGGAGAATCAATTAAATAGAGAATGAAAAAAATACATCATTATGGATTAAATTTTTTTAAAAGTACAGTATAAGAAAGCTTAGTACATTGGAATAAAACATCTAACATGTCGCCCAGGATGCAACAGCAAGATCAAGACCAAGAAAAAAAAAATCCACCCCCCCCACCCCACCAAATAACCCAAACAAACAAGATAATGAACATAGCATGTAAGAGAGAAAAAGGGTAGATTGGTGACTTTGATATACAGCAAAAGAAATTCTAGAAGATTGAATGTAAAATGCTCTATAAGCATCTAAGAGGAAGTTTAAAGGTAAACTGACACCAAGATATATTTTACTGAAATTCTAGACATCTTTAAAACCTAACAAACAGAAAAATCATGAAGAAAGCATAGGCAAAAATTCATTCTTCCACAATATCTATGAGAATACTGATTAAAAATGATCAAAATAAATGTCTAGAACTCTGGAAATAAATCAAAGGCTTGTAACAATCCAAAGAATATCCATTAAAAAAAAAAAGGCTTAATCTTGGTAAGAACAGTTATTTTTTATAGTATTTCTTATTGTAGTAATTATGCTACACATTAAAATAACCTCTTATGTATAGGTTCCCTGTTCCTTAGATCTATGTCCACACACCATGCCCTCCACCACATCACCAAGTAAGAACAGTAATTTTTGTACCATTCTTACTAGCTCTATTTCCATCCCCCATGCTCTATTTCTTTGGAAACATTCAACTAGCACTCTAACAACCATGGAACATGTGAAAAACAAAAGTCCACCACCCAGTGGAAGGAATGAAAAGGGTTGGAAAGAGAGCTGCAGAAGTCCCAAACTGAGGATCATCCCTAATTGACTTGTCCCCTACAGGGCTAGTCTTTATTTGACCTGCCTCAGAGCTTGTTTCGTGAGCAAAGTCCTCTCCTTAGAGAGCTTATCAAATCAATCAGCACAATTGTTTATCATCAATGGCTGTTTCTGTGGCAGTGATACAGTGAGGACAAAAAGAAGTGGGTTCAAAACCCTTTTAAAATGTGGTGAATATGATATCTCTAGAGGGCTTTGGGAGGCTCCAGCATATTCTGGGGGTTCTAGACAGCTGTGCACATGTGTTGAAACGTGAAAACACTGAAGTAATAAATGATGGCAATTCTGGAAATCAGACATTAACCATCACATGCAAAAGTGTGTTTTTGTTTTTTGCTTGTTTATTGTTACTGTTGCACACTGATGTTTTTTGTTTGTTGAGTGATTTACCCAGAATAATCTTTAACGTCTGTCTACTTTATATCATGTGCAGTATCTGAAGACTCTTCTCCACTTACTTAATAGTCAGCTCATTTTTACAGAGTTTTATTCATACATATATTTTCTCTTTTCTCTTTTCAAAAGAGAATAAAATTGTTTTCTCTTGGAACCACAGTATCTAGGAAACTCTGGTAATTTATTATTGTGATATAATTCTATTTATTGACAATAATGACATAAAATCAACCAAAAGTTTCTACTCTTTGTGATTAATTCAGTTTTTTAAAATTCTCAAACAAGAAAGAAAAAACAATGCTAGAGTCTCAAATTTTAACCAAACTGGAAACAACAAATACCATGTATAAAGCACAATTGCTCCTTTGAACAAATTTCTAAACTTTTCATAGGAAATACTCTTAAAATGCTTAAAGGAATGTTCAAGATGATTTCTTAAAGCTGTGTGCTTTAATTGGTGATTGTATGGTGTAAGGACTGGGCTTGTTATGCTTGCAGTGGCCTTTGACAAGTAAATGGTGTCATACCCAAGTGGCTCTCCCCAGTACAGCAGCCTGTGAAGTGGAGCTCAGAATTCAAAATAACCAGTGATGTGAAATGGTCTTGACATTTGTATTTGAGTTTTGACATTCAGATATATTGACACTCATTCTTCATTCCTACACACTGAAAAGAGAGTAATAAAAAATAAGACAAGGCAATACCACGTGGACTCCAGGGAGCGGCAAAAATGCCAATTTCTTAGGACGGCAGTAGCAGTCTTAGGCTGGATTTGGAGGTACAGATGGATAATGCTCGTGGGAATAGAGGGACCCGTCTAGACTCCATTTAGGTGAAAACAAAACAAAAAAAAGTAGGTGATATGATATATCTGTTATATTTGCCTGTACCCATAAAGTAACTTTCTACTAACCCAAATAACTTGAAATTCTAGAAAACTCCTTCTTCTCTTGCAAGGAGCATTTCCATACATAGACAACTCCCTGTTTAGCTGGACATTATAATTATTCTCTTCATGCATTCATAGCATGATGTACTCACCTGGAGTCTTTCAAAAATGGATCATTTAGGAAATACTTTGTTACATAAGGAGGAGAAAGTTGTGAACGAGACATAATGTTGCACTTACAAACCTGTGGGAGATAAAAGCTAAGGTCATTGCAGTAGGATATAAACCAAACCGTATTGAAATAAGTAATGGAGGCTGCAAAATAAACACAGAATTACACGGATCTGAGGGTGAAGGACAGCTGCATTCTGAGTCTGAAATGAGAGTAGAAGAGTCAGATGTAAATGTACAGGAAAAGTTAGGGGTGTGTGTGTGTGTGTGTGTGTGTGTGTGTGTGTAGGAGAGATAGCTGAGGAGAGTGGATTTGAGTGTTTAAGCAAAGTGAACAGCAAGGCTATAGTCTAAAAGATGTAAAAAGTATGAAACATCTAAAATATGAAAAGCAGTTCTGAATGGCTTGTTTGGAATAGAAGAAACTCTAACAGGAGAGCTGAAACTAGCAAAGTAAGCAGAGTAGAGATGATGGCAGTATTTGAAAATCACTATAATGACATTTGCAGATTTTTTTTAATCCTCAAGCATCCACGCCTCTTCTCTTTACATAATATAAACCTGATTTTTCTTTCTTTAAAGCCCATGTACTTCAGGAAAGATTGACTATAAGTCACTCCTCAAGGAAAGATGAGTAAGAAAAAACTACCAAAACTCATCATACATGCAAAGTTCATATTTGGACTACCTAATGAGAATGAAATCCAGGTCTTTTAGACTATTTGCATCTTTTGGAGGGAAGCAGAAAATATAACAAAATTTTCTTCACCTTTTAGCATAAGCCTGAATATGATAGCCTCCCCCAAAAGGCTGGCAATCATCTTATAAATACTATGAGAGAACTAATGATAAAATTAACAACATTTATTTTATCTGAATGCAATAGGAATTAACTGAAGAATTTTAAGTGGAGAATAAGAAGAATGTGTCCTTAAGAAATATAACCTTGACTTCTTGCCTGTACATGATGGCATAGACTCATCATTCTTTAATCCTTCCCTTTAAGTACAACTGCAAACAGAAAATGATACAACGGGCAAACACAGGAGGATTCTGGTGAAAAGAAGGTGGGCCTAGGGACTATAGGACTGGAAGAACATCGCTGAGCTCTGACACCTTCTGGTTTCTGCCCACTCACCACACTGGCACAAGAAAACTATGCGACATCTCCAGATTCTCAAATAAACAGGAGTAAGCAGCCCAGGCAGGCCTCTTCCTTCCCTGATTGAACTGGTTTCTTGAAAACAAGAGACCAAGGTAAGTTCTCCTGGAGGTTGGAGGGCCTTCCCTTTTCCCTTCCTTCCAGAGACACTGGACAACCCAGGCAGAGCGGACAGTCCAGAGGTTCAGAGAGGGATTCAGCACAAGCCCAGAGACAACCAGAGGCCACGGGTAATGGTCTCCCATTTCATAAAGAAGTGAAAAATCCAGCAGGGAGAAAGGCTTTCCACCACACAGATGCTATCAGCAGGGTTTAGCAAAAGGCCTAGAGATACCAGGTACACGAAGTAGATAAAAATGACATCTCAAAGGAACTAAAAATTACTTTGTCATTTGAATTGCAGCTTAAAAGGTAAGTCAGTGTCCATCTACATGCTAACTAAAAAGAGTGCTCACTAAACTTATTTTAGAAGAAAAATAATGAAATTTGAGAAAAGTGTACCAGATTCTGCAATGATAGTCCACCTGGCACTGTTCTCTCCATCCTAGTCCACCTCAGCTAGATGTACTGAGACCCTTGCATGATCTTTCAGTGATACCTAAGAGCTGGAGATATTGGGTCATCAGTTCGTGAATGTTAGCCTTACAAATTAGCATGGTATTAGTCCCTCTATTAGAAAAACTTCTAAGACCATGCTAGTGTTTCATCTGATACCTTAGGATCCATCCACCTATCTCTTTTATTCTCATAAATACCCCACTGGGAGACCCAAACTCCATTTCCTCTAGAGCTTTTGAGTATTCTGTTCCCTCACCATGGCACAAAGGAGTATATTGCTTTCTAATTCAGCTGGTTCTAGGAAGGACAGAGAGTTTTCTGCTAGCCCATATCCCAAGATGGTACTGATCTTGGCCTTCATTCCACTGTATCTTCTCTGCCCTTCCAAAGCTGTGGATACCATTCTGTCAATGATTGCCCAGAATATGCTCAAATTGTCAGAAAACATTTATTTTATCTGAATGCAATAGGAATTAACTGAATGTTAATGTTTCTTTCTTTCCACCTTGGGTTCAAGGGCATTTCAGTTTTCCCTTGGATTTCCCTTGGATTTAAGAATGTCCTTCAGTTCATCTGAAAGAAGAACCTAAGTAACCTCTTGAGATAAACATATTCTGACACAAACTAGGAGTTCCATTTGTGTTGCTCATTTTATATGATCATAATACTATTAGAGTTTTGCAGAAAAACATGTTCCAGAAATATAACCTAGAGCAAAATTGTGCTTTTTGTCCACATTAGGGTTTTGAAAAAAGGGGTCATTACTAGGAGTAGTGTTTTGTAAGCTATGTGCATATTTCTTGATACACCCACTAATTTTTCTAAAGTACTTGAGCAGAGAGGAAAAAAAAGGAAGTTTTGAGAGACTTTTCTAAGTTATTATAATCATTGAAATTGAAAACTTTCACATTTATAATTTAATGTAGCTAAAGTATCATGCATATTCATCCTGCTATTTGATTTTCATATTAAAAATAGGATGTAAATAAAAGAAATAAGAATAATATAATGACTCATTTTTATTCTATTCATTAAAGAACCAGACTTCATGGTTGCTCTATATAGATTTATATCCTATTTTAGCTATGGAATACTTTTTAAAAATCTTAATAGCACTAAATTATGACCTCAGGATTAAAATCTTACATAAATAAAGGCTGTATCTACATAATGTTATACATCAACTGCATTATAGTGCCAAGGAAAGTAACTTATTCATCAAAGGAAACTTAAATTCTCAAGCACTGCATTATTTACATGTTTATGAATGTGCATTCAAAAAGTTACATTTGATTATATATACACAATTTAGAGGGAATTACATCATTCCACATTTAATGAGAGAAAAGACTCAAGATTTTTGACTAAGCCTAGTTAATTTTTACACATGTCACTTTCCAGAGGTGGGACTTACACTTTAGCCTGCTAATTCTAATCTACTATTCTTTACCTCATTGTGAAAAATAAATTGATGTCAAGAATCAACAATTCAAATCCGATATATCCTAAATAACTGAGTGAGTGATGAGAACTATTTTACTTTGAAATTATACTTAATTATATCAAGACAAAGTTATTCGAAATAGATTTCAATATTGTAATTATTTTGACCTTTCTGAAATTCAGAAAATGATACAAAGTTAGTTAAAAAATACAGGCTGCTATAATTTGAATATTTGTGTTCTCCCAAAATTTCTATGTTGAAATCTCTATGCCCAATGTGGTGGTGTTAGGAGACTGGGTCTTTGGGAAGTGCTGAAATATGAGGGTGGAGTCATCATGAGTGGGATTATAAAAAAAGAGACACCCACAAACTCTATCTCTTCTACTTGTAAGGATACAACCAGAAGTCTGCAACCTAGAAGACCTTCATCCAACCAAACATGCTAGCCCCCTCACTTCCAATTTCTAGTCTTCAGACTGTGAGAAGTAAATATATTTTTGTTAAGTGGCCCAATCTGTAATATTTTGTTAGAGTAGCCGGAAGATCATGCAATTCAGCCCAGAATTCATTAAAATGCACTTTTGAAATTTATACCAATCAATTAAGCTCTCCTGAAGTTATTGGTCATATTACTGATCAATATTCACAGGAAGTATGAAAACCAAGGACTTAAAATATATAATTAAAGGTCAATTTCTGAAATAGTGTTTGAGGCATTTAGGGTGAAAGCACAAAGGAAGAAGTCATATGAAAAGTATGTAGCATTCTAGCATGTCATGCACCAAAAATTAGAATTATCTCAAAAAAAAAAAAAAAACCCATAATGCTTGGTAATGACAATTATATTCCACAAGCCAGTTATTTCCATTTACTACATGCCAGAATATGCTGAATAATTTATATACCATTTGGAGCATTTTATCTCTAGTCCTCACAATCTAATACAGATGATGATAAAGTGTTTCTCTCAATTTTGATCATTAGAATATCAGTTTTATTAGTGAGTACTTCTTAAAGTATAGAATCTTAAATACAAAGACAATAGTTACATGGATCTTTCTTTCTTTTTATTCAATAATAAAATTGCTTGAGCATTAAGTTTATGACTGGGAGCAAACTTGAATTTTAGAAATGTAAGTAACAATAGCAAAAGCTATTTCCAATCCTGCAACATTGATTTTCTGTCAAAAGCCATTGTCTTTAAACAATTCAAGTTTTAAGAATCTTGAAAATGTATTTTAATCAGATGAAAGAAACACAATGAAATTCTATTTAAAACAAAATGAAATATTTTATATCATTAAAATAGTCAATGACATTGCTTTCAATGAAAGAATAGTTTTAAATGAATGGCAGGTGTACATAAATTCAGAGAATGATGCTAGGCACTATGGTCCTATGGTTAAAATAAAGAATAGCTGGTCTGGTCCCTTGATGAGACGGGCATCTCTACAGTTACTTGGTACAAGGTGAATTATTAACATGAATTTTAAGTCTCCTGGATAATTTCTGCTGATGGATGACTGATAACATGCATATATTTTATTTTCTTCTTGGAACCAATTAAAATGTAAGTATAAATAACAAAAGTTCCTAAATATAAAATGAAAAAGAGATTTGTATAGAACTATCAGGATAGTGTACCCTGGGGACCTAGCAGATAAGACCACTGGGTGCAGTGCACATACATCCGAAGGACTCAGGTTCAAGACCCAGTGGGGAAAAACCAAGACCGACAATGAAATAAAATGAAGTGCTTCTTCCCCCTCTCTTCCTGCCTGTCTGCCTGCCTAGTTGCCTTCATTCCTGCCTGCTTCTTTCCTTAAAAAAAAAAAAAAAAAAAAAAAGAACCATTAGGATATAAGTAATTTCTACAAATTCTGGAAGTCAGCCAGTCCATGGAAGGTCTATAATTATTGCGCTGGGATGGAGGAAGGTGCAATGGTGACCCACCTGAAAAGTGAGACGTGCTCCTAGTAAGTCCATAGAGAATCATAGGACTGGCAGAGAGTCTTCTACGCATTAGAGTATGTGCAAGATGTGACCAAACAAATGATGGTGGTAAGGGAGGAGCAAAAACCGTAAATGGAAATGGAAGTATTCCCTACCCTGGGCTCTTACTGCTGACAGCCTTTTGGACAGGAGCCGAGAGGATGATTCTATAGAGCAATTGGGACTCCAATAACATTCTGACATTTGGTGGGATGGCAAAATGCCAAGCATCTTAAAAATCTAGACCCCAAGTTGACTAGCACTTTGCACTTATAAGAAGCTCCATATAAGCTTCTTCTGCCTTCCTCTTAAACATAAACACAGGATCACAGAAATTACAAATAGTTCATAGAAAATATCGAATTACCAACAGTGATAGTCTTAGAAATAGTCAAAAAAGCATCTTATTCATTTAACATGGTAATAATTCCTAGGGAAAAGAATAATCAAAGGACCTGAAAGGGCTCTTGGAGATGAAAATGCTGTGTTTAAAGCAGTAAGAATTAGTGAAAGTACGAAGGTAATGAAATTTCCCAATAAATAATGAAAATTAAAAGACAGTGAAAAGATGAAAGAAAAATAAGAGTCACAAGATCAATCCAACAAAGAGAGATTTAAGAATGAGAGAACAGAAAACAAAAACTGGAGAAAATAATTTATTCAAATAATAATACATATATTTCTCAGAGTAGACAACCACAAACCTCTCAAAAGAAATTTCGAAATACCCTAGTTAGTGTGAGCATAGAATAAAGACATAGTCATAATTGCCTTGTCCATTTGGGATCTTTTGTTTTTCCATACAAATTTTACAATTTTTGTGTTCTATTTCCTGTAAATAACGTGTGGGATTTTAATAGGAATTGCATTAAATCTGTATATTGCTTTAGGTAAGGTGACCATTTTAATGATGTTTCTTCTTCCAAACCATGATCAGGGAATGTCTTTCCATCTCTTTGTGTCCTCCTCTATTTCTTTTAAGAAGGACTTGGAGCTTTCGTTGTATAGGTCGTTCACTTCCTATGTTAAGCATATTCTAGGATATTTGATTCTTTTACTTCTATATTAAAAAGTATGGTTTTCTTGATCTCATTTTCTTCTAATGTGCTGTTTGAATGTAAGAATGTGACAGATTTTAGTGCATCGATTTTGTAGCCTGTCACTTTACTGTATTCGTTGATGAGTTTTAGAAGTTTTTTGACAGTTTTTCGTTTTTATCTATATATATATAGTTTAGTTTTAGTTTTTATCTATATATATAGATATATAAAACCACCTGCAAATAATGAGAGCTTTACTCCTCCTTTCCAATTTAAGACATATTCAGACATACTAGACACATTCAGGAAAAGACCTCTGTAACTCAGAACAACAGTGATGATAAATTCCAAAAGGACTGCCTGGCAGCGCAGCAGGTGAGGGTGGCTATGCAGATGACCAGGAGAGAAGTGACAATCACTGGTCAGTAGGGAAACTGGGCATGAGGATGAGCTGATACTCCAGAAAACATAACAGTAACACAGTAAGCAAATACTCAGCTGACTTTGCAGTAGATATATTCTCACAAAATGGTGACAGCTCTCCGTAAGGTATCAGCTTTTAAAACATACCATGAATAGAGTAAGGAAGACCTGTCATAGTTACAGAACTTTTAGGTATTATCGACAAAGAGTAGAGGAGCAAACGAGGAGAGACGAGGAAAAGAATAAAGCTGCTAACATTAAGTCTGATTAATAAAACAGAAAATAAATTTAGAGATTTTTCTAGCTTTATTAAGGCAAGTAGATAAAAAGCATGTGAATTTAAAGAACTGTATCCTTACTTCCACCCCCAGCTCCTTTCCCAAGACCACATTATTGGTATGAGACATGGGAAAAAATTCTGCACTAGAACATTAAACCTATATTTCAATTACCTACTCTACCAGCAAGCAGCCTCAAGAAAATTATATAGTCCATCCACATCCTTAAAACTATTTCTAAGGTTTTACAATTTCTGTTCTTCATAAGCAAATCTGGAGGAAAGTATATACAGTGTTGCTTCTGTACATCTTTAACAAATTTTGGTCATTTTGCTAATGTTCAGCTTGAACTTTCTGATTCTCAGCACTCATATGAAGAGTTAGCATGACAAAGAAAATGAGATCCACAGAAAAGCAGAAGGAAACCCTGTTAGTAACACATTTTTCCTGCTATGGAAAGTGTTGCCTTCTGTTTACTTCTGGATATTCACCAAAAAAAAAAATTAAGTAATTTCTGGTTCATTGCCTAAAATATCAACAAATGTAACAAAAATAACTACTTTTAGCAAACTAAAGCCTTCATTACATTTTGCATTCAGGAGTCATTTCACTGGAAATATGAGCTCATATATCAAAGGAACATTTAAAAAGAGATTTTTGTTCAAAAAAATCGATACATCAAAACAATTGAATAGAAGGTAATAGTGTCTAACTTCTACAAAGTAATATTATCCTTTCTGAAAAGAAAACCTTGAGCACACAAAATCTGAGTTGAAATCAAATCTGATATTAAATTTTATTACTTAGAGATAACTTGCTATGTCGGTTAAGAACTGAAATTTCAAAATAATTCAAAAAATCATGTTCTGATCAATGATATTTATTCATTCCACAAACTGAAATTCAGTCTACAAAACTCACTCCCCATTACAAGAGAGTAATCGTTTATATTCCCACCATACTATTAGCATTTCATATCAAGATTCTAAGCTCCTTCAATAATAATTTTCCTTCAAAGAGAACAGTCATGAGGGAAAGAAAAGAATAAAACCAATTAATTAATTGATAGTCTGGCATTTTTTTTTCTTTATTGTATTTTTTTTCTCAAGTCCTATTCTTAGTATTTTCCATTTGTCCCACCATCATTTCATGAATGGTGATTAGTTTCAGTTTCTTAATATTTAGAATCTATTACCCTAATGACCTGTGAGATTGAACAGTTGTCCCATCTAGTTCTCCATGCATTTATTTATAACTATTTCCACTGCAATCTAACATTTTCAAGTTGAAGTTAGACTCTCTTCAACTTATATTTAAAAGTTTAAGGTACTTACATTAATATTTTTGTTTCATCATTTGTAAAGTATTAATCTTAGATTTATTTTGTATAAGTTGTGTTGTCAGGAAAATGATCTAATTTTATTATTTAAAAGCAATTAGACAACCTAATATGAAATAATACATTCTTTTCTCATGAAACTAAAATACCACTCGTTTCTTCTAATATTCACATATCCTGGATTTCATTCTGAAAACAGGAAAGATAATCATCATCAATTCTCTAGTTTATTAAATATTTCTTGATTTGCCTTATGTGTTTATTCTGATAGACTTTAAAATAGTTCAACAAACCCTTCCCCAAATAAAATTTTTACAAACATTCTATTGAATTTGCTAATTAATTGTATAAGCATTTTCTCTTTATAATATTGTTATACTGATATTGGAATACATTGAACAGACTCTGCTAAGCAATGTAATCTAAATTACAGTTTGTCATATAGTATGTCCTCCAAAAGAGCATGACAGGATTCTTCCTTATTTCTCTGTCTCCCTTCTCTCTCTTCTACCTCCTCTCCCTCTCTCTCCCCAAGTCTCACCCTCCTTTTCTCTCTCCAATTTCACACACAAAGTCCAAGACACAGCTTGATAGTTTGACTCATGTAGCATATATATGTACATATATTATAATGTCTGATATCTATATATATATCTATATGTGTATATAGATATATAGAGAGATAAATATATGTGTGGCTTTATAATTCATATTTTGAAACTCTAACCCCTAGTGATGGTATTTCCAAGCAGGGCCTTTGGGAAGTCATTAAGTTATGAGGGAGCCTTATGATGGACTTAGCGTCCTTTATCATAAAAGGAAATATGAGTGAAAGCTTACTTTTCTCTCAATGGAACTATAAGACAATATTCTGCAAACCAGGAAGAGAGTCTTCACCAAGAGTCAAATATGCCTGTAGTGTGTTCTTAAATGTTCCAGAATCCAGAACTGTGAGGAAAAGAAAATGTCATATAAACTACGCACTATAAGGTAATTTGGTATAACTGACAGAGCAGATTAAAACACGATATCCTCATTTTTATTCCTAGATTTGGCTTATTTTTCATTGCTTTTATTAAAATAAATGATTTTCTTAGAATGCATTGCTTTTCTTTGAAATTTCATTGATATTAAGTCAGTACTATTTACTAGAACATAATTTGAGTCATATTCACGCAACACATACGATTAAAAAAATTTTTTTAAAGGTGCAGGCAGGAATGAAGGTGAGTAGACAGGCAGGTAGCAGGGAAAGAGAGAAGGAAGAAGCACTTTTTATGTTAAGCTTTTAAATTTAATTTAATTTAATTTCTCATTTTCCGTTATTCACACTGATTTTTCCCCTGGGGTCCAGAACTCGAACCCAGAGGTGTGTGGTTTGCATCCTTCTGAAGCGATTGACTTAACCACTACTCCACCAGGGCATGCCATAGTTTAAAACTTTCTAGTAGCCAAATTAAAAAGAACAGATGAATTAACTTTACTAATATATTTAATTCAGTTATTCAAATATGTGCATTCCAACATGCAATCAAAATTTGCAAAGTAAAATGAGATATCTTACATTCCTGTTTTTTTCATGCTAAGTTTTTGAATTACATATTTTACAATTAAAGCAGCGCATATTAATTTGGACGAGACACTTTTCAAGGGCTCAGTAACCAGCCACATGTGGTTAAAGGCTACCATGTCGGACAGCTCAGATACGAGAAATGAAGGATTTTTGTAGGAAGAATTTTAAATCAACCACATTTTAAACGTGCAAAATCTAATATTTTCTTATTTATCTGGGGGTTTCTAGGTAGAAAAAGTAAATGTATATATTTTTAGTGATCTTTCTTCATTCCTATGTTAATTGCTTTAGTTATTTGTTATTGTTTTGACTAGTGGTTTACAATAGCTTTAATTTTGTTTGGTAGAGTCTAAGTCTTGTTTTGAAGCTAAGGATGAATTCCTCTAAAATACTGCTATTATTCTGATATTTGTCAAATTGTTTTTTCAATTATTCATTGTTATCTGAGGAAAGCACTTTTCAAGTATGTTTCATGAAGAGTTTTTAAGAACGAAGTTATTTATTTTATTACTACCTCTGTATCTCAAGGTGATTACATGGCTTTTCCTGTAGTTTATCAATGTAATTTAATGTATTTATTAAATTATTTATTAATTGATATTATAATGCTCCACAATTTGTACACGACCTTTTTGGAGCAGGTTCCACATGAGGATCATTCATTCTTTCTACATGTAGCAGTTATTAGTGTTTTCCAGTTTCAACAAAGTGTGGTTTTCATGTATATAACTGATGAATAATGGTCAAGAATCAGGTGTCACAAAAAGCATGTTTGTTAGTGTATAAATGTCACTGACAAGGGGCAGGTTGACAATAACTCATAAGAACCAACAGCATTTTAGAGAACTTAGATACTCATTTTAAAATGAAGACTGGCACTTCTAGAACCTTTTGTATGTAAGACTGAAAGCATACAAAAATGTTTTGGACTCTCTAAAATACACAATGATTTATATTGGAATTGTATATACTTCTAGTGCTTATTTATTAAGCTAATGAGTGAGAGTTTATAAACTCTGTAACATTAAATGTGTAACTCATTTAGGACTTAAGTAATGCATAAAATATTTATAAAATCTATATTATTTATAAAAGTTTTGAAGGCAAACTTTTTTAAATAAAATATCTCCTTAGGACTTTATATGCCACTTACCTTTAACAAATTGCATGGGCATTTTCCTAAAATTATGGATTCCTAAGTATTTTATATAAACATTGTGCATTATTTAAAATAATTAAAACAGCAATTATTTTAAGTACAGAATCTAAGACAGAAGTCATGTAGGAATCAATTTAAGGAACTTCAAAGAAGAAATGGACAAAATGAAACTAATAGAGAATTTTAAAGATAATATTTAGAAAAGATCAAAACACTATGAAACTAGTCAGCTAATAACACCATTTATGCAAAACAATGACTTTGATCGATATGGAAGAATTTAACACAGGAAATAGTGTTTTAACTATAACCTCCCTAATGAAACATATTGAGGATGAGGATCACTGACTAAGGGAATTTTTTAGAATTTTATTTTTTGTATTTTGTTAAGTATTATTTTCATTCCATAGAAACATGTAAAATATAACTGGTTATATACGGCAGCATGACTGATAGTAAATGAGACCAATCTCTTTGTTTAATTTCCTGCTCTCACTGTCAGATTTCATCTCGTTTGTTTTAACCTTATAAATGAGTTATGTTTGAACTTTATGTCCTGTGATTCAAAATTAATATATGGGATGATGATATTGAATCATAAAATATGTCTACACTAGAACATTTTCCAAGATTTTAATTTCATGTTTTCTAAGATTTTTCTTCCATGTTTTTCAAATGTAATTTCATGACTTTCCTTCTATTCCATTTATCCCATTCATGATAGGAACCAAAATGTTTTATTAATAGATAAAATGCCTTATATTTTTAAATTAAACTTTTTCTTTTAAATACAGGCTATTGGTGGTAAACTTAATGTATTGTATACAGATATCAATTTATAATGATGCATACCTTAAATTTTTGTATTATGATTCAATGTTCCTTCAAGTATAATAGAAAATAAAAATACAAGCATATTATTTATATTTTCTTCATGGTTTTCTAAATCATTACTTCATTCTATCATTGGAATTTCCAGAACCAATGATTCATTTCTTTCTCTTGTTTGTGTTAGTTTTATTTTTCCAAGTTTATCAACTTTTTAGTCTTTTAAAGCTATTTTTCTCGTTTCTCTTAATTTTTAATTAAAAAATAGGTTTTCGTACGCAGATATATAGGCTGAGTACTTTTTTCAACAGAGTTTCTAAAGAGTGTTAATATTTTCTAATAGGCTTGTATTTGAAGTTTTGATATCCGATTTGAACCATATATAGAGAGGGAATATGTGTTTGTTTTAATATGAATGCATTTGCTTTATTTTTTGTTAATTTTTGTTTCTAGTTTTATTACACTATTGTGATAAATGCATGACTTTCTTGCAAATAATGTTCTTTTATTATAATTCGGTTATAATTACTTTAAATGTTTTATGGTTATTTCTAAACAATTTCTAGACTCTTTAAAGACAAAATTATGTTTAAGAAGAAATGGAAGTTCGTTTGCTCTGATTTAGGTTTCCCCAATTTCACTTTGCCTTTCTTAAACAGAGGAGTTTTTCTAAATTTATTTTTCCACTTTGGTTGTTGCCCTGCCTCTCTCCGCTTCTGGCCCCAGGTCATGAACCCATTTATTTTAGTTGTAGGTCATAAAAATATTCTATTTTTTCTAATTTTTTTATAGTTAGTAATTTAATACTTTCAAAATGCATTTTGGCTTTTGATGTGCTTTATATCTTTTTGTTTTCATATACACACCCAATTTCCCCAGTGCTAGTTACTAAGGTTTCCTTCTTAGGGTACTTAGAGTACTTATTCTTTCTGATAAACCGCTATAAAACATGTGAAGCTGTTGGAAGTAGATTATTTCTATTTAATTTATAATATGCACTTAGTTTGCATATATGATAGACATTTAAATGTGTATGCCATTGCCATGTAAAATTTGCCATCATAAAAACAAAAAATTATGTAATATATGTCTCAAGGAAAATCTGTGAAAATTATACTTTCTAATATAGCTATAGGTAGATAAACTTTGTCTTTTGTATGTTATTTTCATTCTCTTTAGTTTTGAGAGTCATTCTCCATATTTTCTTGAATTTTCTATATAGGTACATTTAGAGTAATATTTCACTTCATCCTTTACAATCTTTTTCTCTTATTTTTTTCCCCCGTTATTAGACTCACTCCAAACTCCAATATTAAGCTGGATAACAGAGATGATAGTGGTATTTTGCCTTCTTATTTATGTGCTACTTTATCAGCTCAGGAAGAAGATTTCCACAAAACAGGGTAAGAGGTTATTCAAACTTCGAATCACAGTCAAGTGTTTATGTTTGACTTTCTTTTTTTTCTGGAAAGACCTAGAGGTCACCCTGATTCTATGCTATAAATGAGAGCATTGAATTAATTTTTTTCTAGTCTTTATTTCATACACTAGACATTACTGCCAGTTCATTTCCAGTTGCTCATCCACATAGGATTCTTGAAGTTTTTTCTTGGTGTATTTTGTGCCAATTATTTTCTTCTTCATTTTCAAGAACATATGTACATCTTGATCACAACTGACTTCAATTTTTGAGTGATAAGCATGTCTTGAGAAGAGTTTTAAAATAAGAGTTGAGACTCTAGTTAGGACTTTCCTTTTTCCCGACAACTTCTATTCCCCTAAGTTACCCTTATTTTGCTGGAGCAGAGATCTTCTGCTCATCACATTAGCTAAACATACCACCATTTGGTGCTCACAATTTAGTGGGTGCCATCTGTGCCAGGAGAAAGCCAGAGGAATCATGAACATAATTTCTGTTGTGTGAGTGCCTCAGTACTTGACGAACTCATCATTCTTTGGTGAAATAATTCACCCCTCTGCCCACATCTGACACAGGCACTTTTATTCTTTTCTTCTGTTGGTTAAATATGTTAACGTGACTTGACAGGAGTAGAAGTGGTCTCTTTCGCTTACCATCAAACAGGGATTTTTAAAATTATTTCTTCAAATTAAATAGGTCAGTCCTTTGTCGAAAACAATCTCATGTGTTATTGTTCTGTACAGTTCTCTGTATACTGAGAATGTGAAAGGCAACTTTTCATTGGTTTTCATGCTGAGACAGAAGTGCCTATATTGGGCTATCCTTCGTCATTGCAAGATAGATTTGCTGACAATAAATGGACAGCTACAAATTAGTGACCTGGATCTTCATCAGTGAGAAACTGAGGAAGAACAATCCAGAATTACTAGGGTTCCTATGTCAGAATTGAAATCTTGAGAATTTTCTTTTCTGGATTTTTAATGAGAATAGAGAGAGAAAACTGAGTCCAATCATATCTTGAAGTGGATTGTCCTATATTAATTCATGGCTTTAATAATCTCTTAGTTAAAGAGAAATTTTATTCACTGAAATATTTCCCTTCCCTGCATTTTTTTCTTTAGAAGTCTTTTCTCATATACTGCATGACTCATAACAACACTTCTATATATGCTGATCTGGTCATTTATAATTTGAAAAACTGTTTGACTTTGGGTTTTAATTCTTAAAACTCTCTATTAGAGCAGATGTTCTGCAAAATTCCTGAAGTGTCATCGAAGGTATGCCCAACACTGAACAATACAGGCACTTGAAAAATACAGGTTCAGAGAGGTTACTGGAGCATTCAGGTCAACTTCAAGTGAGATAATGAAAGCAGAATCAGGCTTGTAACCTTCAGCAATCTCCTTCCTACCTCACCGTCAGTAAATCAAAGCTGCTTTGTCTGGACATGCATATGACAAATCATTTGAGGTGAAATCATTTCAATTCACATGGGATATTTTGTTCAAGATGATTTCACTGATACTATTAGCATGAGAAAACTGAGAACAAATCATTTATAGAGAGGTTTACAACTCTAGAAATAAAGATAATGAGTAATTATCAGTTAAGCTAAAAAGCCAAAATACAATTATTTTCATTCAGACTCAACAAGACCTAATTTAACCAAAATCAATTTTAGAAACAAAACATACGCATTTCATTAAATTGAAAAAAAGATTCCTTTGTTCAAAAAATATCTGTTAAATCTTCCTTTCTTCTGTTTATCAATTATGCAAATGCATCAAAATACTTCCTAGATGAGAACCCTGAACAAAGTGATCTCCTTCACCCCAGCTCCCACACTTGTTCCTAGTTGTCTCTCGCTACTAAGTACACTATCTTACTTTGGTTCTCTGCTTAAGGTTACCTCCTAGTCAAGCCCATTACATCCTTAAACATACTCTTTTCATTCCTTACTGCTTCTTCTGATAAAGCGCTCCTACTTCAATCAACAGAAAAAGGGCAAGTCTCCCACTTCTGGACCAAATTCCATCGCAACTGCCTTCTTAGGAACTTCACTTATAGAATGATTTTCTCTCCCTCTATATCATCAGTTTCCCCATCTCTATTTCATCATTTAACATGGAAACATCAAAACATATGTATGCATGGACTATATATGTATGGGTATATAAGTTCTTATACTCACATCATCTTTTAACTGCTACCTCATTTCTTGGATCTATTCAGAGTCAAATATCTTACAGTAAAGTCAAATAGATCTCTAGAAGTATTTGGATGAATTTATTTTTAATACTATACTAATTAAATACATCAAATTCCTTGCCTTTTATGAATACCTACAATTCTTTTCTTGCCCTCCTTTCTGCATTTATCATACAAACGCAAAGAGATCTTTTAAAAGTGTTAATTATGAGATGCATCATTCTTTAACTTAATCACTTTCAATGACTCCACATTGCTATTAGAATAAACTATAAATAATTCATCCTAGCTTACATATTCCCACATGGTACAGTCCTTTCCTGCTGTCTTTATCAGTCTAAGGAGGAATTCTCATCCTTCGCACTATTTACAGTTTGTACCCAATAATTCCTTGTTTTGTGAGATGGTGACATGTGTATTGCAGGATGTCTTTAGGATGCCAATAGCCACTTCTGACCAATTAGTAACAATGAAAAATGTTTCCAGACATTGCCAAATATTCTCTGGGGCAAACTGTATCTGGTTGAGAACCACCCGTCTAAAGTGTTCATAAATTCATTCTGCCCAGACATCACTGCATGATTCTTGCTGAGTTATTATTACTTAGAGTATCCACTGTCACTCTTAAAAGGGTCCTGATTAGGATGACAATTACATGGTAACCTTAGATGTCATTCAATATATCCTGTTATTCATCCCACCATCAGTGTGTGTGTGTGTGTGTGTGTGTGTGTGTGTGTGTGTGCATGCTATATTGTTATAATCATATCAGGTTTATCCCAGGCAATTCTTCTTTGTCTATCAAAAGGATAAAAAAAGAATTTGAGATGAGATTTTCAGAAGCAGGCACACTCTCTCTCTCCAATTATTTTTATTTAAATCTTTTGTTAACTTTACAATCTGCCTTCTGCTTTATGAATTCATGGCCCATTATGGAGACCATTAAATATAACAGTCCCTTAGCCTATGTTTATATTGTAAATTTGTTGTTAGTAGGGAATGAGTTAACAAGACAAACACAGTCAGAAAATTTCTGGAGAGATGCTGGAGGTGGGGATAATTTAATGAGGTCCTGCCTTCCTCTTATATATTTTAACACATTTGATAAAGCCTGAATAATTAAGAATGTTACACAGAGGCACAAACAGATCAAAGGAACAGAACAGGAAAATAAGAAATAGAACCAAATACATATCTAATATTCAGTTATTTATTTTATAGTTTTATATATGTATGTGAATATCATTTAAATGGTTGGCATGTGCTACTGATAATCATATCACTAATTAAATCATCATGGCTATCTGTGTTATTATGCAGAGAAAGAGAAGCCAGTATATTTTTCAATATTCAAACATAAAATAATGAAACTATAAAATTTAAATGGACGCATTATTGAATAATTTCAGGGAAGAAGATATTTTGAAAGTATTAAAATCTGGGAGCCACAAAAGAAAATATTTGATTAACTTAATATAGAAAGAACGAAGAAAGGGAGGAAAGGTGGGAGAAGGAAGGAAGAAAGAAGGAAAGAAAGAAGGAAGGAAGGAAGGGTGTCCTGCTTGATATAAATGAGTACAATTAAAGATAAAAGTGAAAAATTCAAAAGATCATTTGAATTTCATATTATGTATCAGAGTTCTAAATTCCTATTTATATATAATCACCTTCGAAAACAACCAAAACTGAAGAGAAGACTGATCAAGGGATACTGTGAATTCAATGGAAAGGAAAGAGATGTATTTTGTCACTCATAAAATTAAAAAGAAATAAGATTATGAGAAGTTAGATTATGTTCCTTGCACTGTATTGCTTAATAAAATTGTTCTGTTCTAATCTATACTAATCATTCACTTATTTTAAGTTGAATTTTTAATCATGAGTAACCATAATCATTAGTGAATATATTCATTTCAATAAATGATGGAGAAAATCTTACACTACTCCTTATGAAATAGATAGATGATAGACTGATAACAGATTAAAAGATTCTTGGAATCTATTCCATAACAACAGTCTATATGTTAATTGTACTTGAAATGTCAGTTACTTGGCTTAAAAAAAAAAAAAAAAAAAAAAGCATATTTATTGTCCCCTAGCAGAAAGCACTTGGAAAACTAAAGAGTATAATCAACAGACCTGAATTTAAATTCTTTGGAACAGAGTAATTGATTGGGTTAATTAGATTTCTCTGAATTTGTTTCCTCAACTGTAGAATGAGCACATTAAGGGTAGGTAATATATGAAGACTGCACAAATTTGGCACATACATAGTAAGTCTTCACTCTAAGAAGCCCTCTCTGATGGGATTTAAAATATGACCCCTAGTTTTAAGATAAATCCTACAACCCTGTTTCTCTGTTGCCAACGATGTGGTCAACTTTTATAGTTCTCTGCTCAATTTTATAGTCACGTTAAGAAGCTATTTACAATTTGTGTGTTCAAGTTTTTGAAACTGTATGAAAACTGAAGAGTGATGGCAGTACTGAATTATAAATAAACATGGTAATAGCTCAAATCATTTCATTTCATGTCGGTTACACAAGAGTGGAATTGCTCTATCATCCTCTCTTAAAATAGCTTTCTGAAGGAAAGAAGGATAGTGTGCATATGCACAACTTGGCACTATATTGACTGTCTCCCAGTATCAGCATCCTATAAAATGCTATCAAAAGAAACAAGTAATTGTGATAATTATCTCCAAAACATAACAGTTCCTGGGCATAGAATGTAAATAAATAGATTTAGAAGGGTTATAGTAACACAGATAAAATTATATTATTTTCTGTATTTTGCAGGAAGTAGCAATATCTCATAACACTTGCAGTGTTATTCAATGCAATTTAAATTTTCCAAAATGGATTATGAGCACAAAACTGCAGACTTCATGAATTAGGTAATCTTAGAGGCTCTGGACCTCCTTGTTTGAGGATTTAATTATGTTTAATTATAAGGTTATTATTTCTTTGCTTTTAATCAAGGTATTCTTGGTCAAATTTTCCATCGTTTTTCTTTCATTTCTGTTACTCACTGAAAAGTCTACCATGGTGGATAAAACGGTCATTGGAATACTCAGAAAAGATGGTGCCTTCATAGATTTTCAATGATAATGACAAATTATGGATATTGGACGAAAATGACATCGATGTGTACTCTAGGAGGAGGGTGGCATTCTTATTACTAAACCAAATGTGATGCTATAGTAATAAACTCCAAAATAATGTGTATTAAAATTCTGTATTGAAAACAGAACTGACATAGGCTTCACACAGCTTTTCTGACTAGTAAGAAGTCTGTTAAGACCTCACAAGTTGGGAAGGGTAGGTGGGAAGGCAGTGGGGAAGGGGTGGAGCCTGTACACCCATTCTGAGCTGGCAGAATAAGAGCGACCTCAACCACGGGTCTATGTGCCCTGCAGCATTGTGAGAGTGTTGTTGGGATTTCCTCTGAAGGGAGTCAGGGTGTACACAGAGTGGAGGCTTTGTAGCAGCAAACGACTGATTACTAAAATGAAATCTGACACCACCACAGAACACGCTCACCTACTACCCTGGTAAGACTCCCTCACATACTTTGTCATATAGAAAAATAATCATGCTCAAATCTGGGGACCAATATCAGGAATCATAATAATCATTACCTTAAGTATATTTTATAGCATATATATGAAGTACAAACATATATATTTTACAAGTAGAAGCTTCATGTGTTTTTTTTTGTCATTGGAATTATTCTTGTCTCCCAGGTTAGAGAAGTTATACGATCACCTTATTCACACTGGATCTACTGTTTTGAACTCCATATCTTAATATCATCAAAGACTATTTTTCAAAACATTGTATGTTGTTTTAAAATATTATTTGCAGCAAGTTCTATTCAGTACATATACAAACCATATTCAATCATTAAACCAATATCATTTTTAAAAATAAGAAAATACATATGGAAACAAACTTATCAAGTTAAAATATATTATACATTTCTTAAAATTAAATACCTTTATGATGCTTTTTCTGTCTGTAGAATGAAAAGTCAACAAATATTACCAAATATGCATAATTAAGAAATATATCTTTTTGAATCATGAAAAAATTTAGATTATTCAATATGTTCTGTTGGGTGAATTATTTAACTTTATTTTTAAAAACATTGTTCCTACTATCAAATTAATATAAACTCCAGATAGATTATGAATATATATGTAATCATACATGTAAATGTGGCAGATAATGAAATATACATATCAAAAAATTAATAGATAAAATAGTAAAATAATTTATTTCATGGTGAGAAAAATCAAAATATGAACAGATATAGATTATCTTTTAACGCATATATTTGGTTAATAAAAGATGAAACTTCTGTACATTTCAAAAACACAATAAATAATAAATCAAAGAACAAGATAAAAAACATTACAACATATATGATAACACAAAGTTTATTATCCTCAAAATAAATAAATACTTTCAGGAAGACAAAAAAACTATAAGACTTATCTCACTAAGCATAATTCTCTCCCAGTCCATGCATGTTTCTGCAAATGACAGGACCTATCCCTTTTTGATGGCTGTATAGTATTCTATTGTGTGTATAGACTGCATCTTCTTTATCCACTCATATGTTGATGGGCATTTAGATATTTTCCAGTTTTTGGTTATTATAAATAATGCTACAATGAACATGGGGGTGCATATATCTCAGTGAATAAAGACTGTTGTGCTTTTAGGGTAAATATCCAGTAGGGGAATAACTGGGTCATATAGAATTTCCATTTCCAATTATGTGTTTTGATTTGCATTAACTAATAATAAGGGAGGCAGAACATCTTTTCATGAACTTGTTGGCCATCTGTATGTTGTCCTTGGAGAGGTGTCTATTAAGGCTATCAGTTCATTTTTTTAATTGCATTATTTGTTTTCTTTTGTTGTTGTTCACTTTTATAAGTTCTTTGTATATTTTGGATTTAACCCTTTTTCAGAGGTGTGAGAGACAAATATCTTTTCCCATTCAGTTGAATGTCTTTTTGTTTTATGTGAGTTTCTTTTGCTGTACAGAGTTTTTTAATGTATGTAATCTCATTTATTTATTTTGGATTTTCTTTACCTTGCAACTGGAGTTGAGTCCCCAAAGAACTCTATGTTCAATAATGCTCTGCCTATATTTTCCTCTATGTATTTTATGGTTTTCAGCATTATATCTAAGTTTTTAATCCATTTAGAGCTCTGTGTGTGTGTTTGTGTGTGCGTGTGTGTGCGTGTGTGTGTGTGTGTGTGTGGTGTTAGGTAGTGGTCTAGTTTCAACTTTTTGCATGTGGCTGTCCAGTTCTCCCAGCACCATTTATTGAGAGACATTTCTTGTCCATTGTAAGTCTTTAGCTCCTTGTTTGAAAATTATATATACATATATTTGTGATTTATTTCTGAGCTTTCAATTCTGTTCTATTAATCTGTATTTCTGTTTTTATTCCAATACCATGTTGTTTTGATTATTATAGCTTTGTAGTAGAGTTTGAAGACAGGGAGCATGATTCCTTCATTGAAATTTTCCTCTGAGGATTGTTTCTGTTATCCTGGGTTGTTTGTAGTTCTAAAGTAATTTTATTATTTTTTGTTCTATGTCTGCGAAGAATGTCTTTGGAATTTTGAATCTGTATATTGCCTTGGGCAGTATAGCCATTTTGATTATTTTGAGTCTTCCAATCCATGAGTATAGGATATCTTTCCATTTCTTTGTGTCATCTTCTACTAATTTTAGCAATGTCCTATAGTTTTTATGGTACAGATCCTTCACTCTTTGGTTAAATTTATTCTAAGGTATTTCATTTTTTTGGATGTAATTGTAAATGGTATTTTTTTTAATTCTCTTTTTGTATTTTCATTGCTAGCAAACCAGAATGCAACAGATTTTTTAATATTAATTTTGTAACTTGCCACTTGTATTTGTTTATTATTTCTAGCAGCTTTTTACTTGAGTCTTTGGGGTTCTCTATGTATATTATCATGTCATATGCAAATGGTGATCGTTTCACTTGTTCCTTTCCTATTTGAACCTTTTATGTCTCTTTCCTTTTCTAATTGTATTGGCCAGGACCTCCAACAATATATTAAATAGAATTATGCTAAGAAGAGAAAGACAGACATCATATGACATCACTCATATGATGTATACAGAGGTAGAAAACAAATTAATGATATAAATTAAACAGTACTAGACTTAAAAAGAGGGAGAGAACTAATCCAAACAATAGACTCTTAGTGGCAGGGAAAAAAATGCAAATAAAAGGATACAGAAGAGATGGGGGAGTGGTGGGGGGAAATGGCATAAAGGGGATTAATTGTAAAGTGAAAGGGAAAAAAGGAAATATTAGTAACTTATTGTGCTATATATAGATGCAAATTTGCAGATACATATAACTGAAACCAAATTAATGTTAAAATGCAATATTCCTTCAATAAATTCAGTTTTTAAAAAACTGTAAGACTTGAAAGTGAGAAAAAGAAAAGAATAAGATAATCTAGAAAGGTAGAAATAAAGCTAATGGTAGACAAGAAAGTGTACATTGTCAGTAATCAAATACATTCTTTTTGGTTTTTAAGGAAAGCTGTAGGTAAGAATGAAGGTAGGCAAGCAGGCAGGCAGGAATATAGAGGAGGAAGAAGCATGCTGCTTATTTAGTTTAGTTGTTTGTCTCGGTTGTTAGCCTGGGGCTGGGCTGGGAACCTAGGAGCTTGGGATGTTTGTGGACTGCAGCGATCTGGAGCAGCAGAATTAACTGCTAAGTTTCTACTGAAAACATTAGCGATGCAAAATTTTCCTTAAACAGCAAATAAAACCACTTCAATTTTGATGAAGAAAAAAGTGAATCTAACTTTCTCATATTGTCACGGAAATGTAAATTGATACAACATTTTGAAGGGAAAGTTATCAAGGTATATCAAAGTCTATAAATTTACCCTTAAGAAACAATCTGTACTTCCGGTGTGCCCTGGGGACTGAGGAGCTAAGTTGGTGAGATGCATAGACCACATGATGCCCAGGGACCTGGGTTTGGACTGAGGCCAGGGGGAAAAATACAAATGAAAAAATAAATTAACGATTCCTTTTGGTACACCCCAGTGGCTCAGCAACTAAGATTCAGGCCGTGTAAAGCCCAATGAACCATGCTTTAGACCCAGGACTCGGTATTTCTAAAGGGCGCACTCTTTTAGTTCAGACAGCTGAGACAGTTAAGGTGCAGACCATGTAAAGCCTAAGGATCCTGGTTCATGACCAGTGCCAGTGGGGTGGAGGTGGGGGAACAAAAAAAGAAAAAAGAAATAAAACTACTTAAATACATTTAGAAAATATATTTTAAAAAAGAATCGGCATCACAAGGTGGAAAGTTATGCATAATGCTTCCCAATCAGTATAAACTTGAAAAATTGGAAATGCATTAAATGATTTAGCATAAATAATTAAATAATTTATATTACATGCTTAAAATGCTATACTACTTAAATTATGGTTAAAAATACAAAATCCATAATACTATAATACTATGAGGAAAGGCTCACTATATATCAAGTGGAGAAAACATAGATCACAGAATATGTGTAGAATGGAACCACCTTTGTAAGGAAAATGAGTAGCATGTGATAACATATTAACACTTAATTTCTACCACTAATTTCATTAAGGTGTCAATGAAATGAATAATAAAGAAGCGAGACAAATTGCCACATGTAGACTTTATAGAGAGCGTAAATAATCTAGAACCATTCCATAACACTTGATATTCCTCACTAACATTGAAAAATAAAAGGAGCAGGAGAGAAATGGGAGACAACCATCCTGGCACTGGGAGCCTGGTGACATAGGCATCTGAATGGCCTGATTTCCAGAGCATGTTGGGACGACAATGAGCTGGCAAATCCTGTCAACTAGCTGTGGGATGCATACAGTAGAAACCACCTGGAGGCTGTCTTAAGACCAAAGAGATCCCTGAGCAGTCAGGAGGACAGGTCATCATCTTGAGTTGACCCTCAAGTCAGGGCAAAATTAGGGAAAGCAACAGTTATCAAGCTAGGAAGGTTAGAGAAGTGGAGCTGTGGGAAAAATGGATATTGGGATTTCCCTCTGGCCCAATGAGTCCTGCTTTCAATGCATTAGTTCATCTTGAATGAAGATATATTCCACATGAAAGATATTAAATAGCTGAAAGTCTATGTATAAAATAATGATTGGTAGTTACCGCTGAATGGTATAAACATGGAAAATATTTTCTTTCTTGTAAATATATTTTTCTTGTGTTCTACAATGCTGTGTTTGCAGATTTAATTGATAAAAGTTACAAGTTTTGTACAATTTCAAAGGGATGACTTAAAGATAATTAGCAATCAAATATATAAACTGCCATAGACATGACAGACTTGATGGACTTTATGTGATTCACAGAGGCATGACTAAAATCTTATAATTCTGCTGTTCCTTCTCTTTCAAAGTCAGAAAACTAATACTAAGAATTACAGATTTTATATAGAAGTTCATTATGCTAACTGCTGCTAACAATGTTTTTATGGCTACAGGAGGGCAGGATAATATAGATGACAAGTATTCTGAGCAGATTCCAATCTTGAATACACTTCCCTCTCATCAGCATGGATTAAGGGACCAGGTGCAAGTGGTTATTTAATTTTTGAGCTCTCAAGATTCTTTGAGCTCACAAAGATTCTTCCTCATCTCCAGTGAATTTATTAATGGCAATTTCCTTCCTAGAACCACGCCTCACACTTTACTAGAAAGTCTTTCATATTCTAGTAAGAATGACATTTGTAAAGTTGGGCAGCTTGTTCATACCCACAGAATACCATGTGAAAAGCTCATTGCAATATTCTCCTTTAGATAGTCTTTCCTGAGAAAACTAGATCTCTATACATTATGTGAACTTTATTACCCCCCTCACATTTTTGTATTTCCTTAAGCTGTCTTGTTCTTTATTTGTGCCCTTATTTTTACTTGTTTGTACATTTTTTCATTTTCTCTATGTAACTGGAGATGTTAAAGATTGATAATACGTTTTATGATTTTTAATCCTTGATAGACTGTCTCAGTGCTCTGGACACAGAGTAGTTAAAATAGCAAAGAAAGTTTAAATTAAAATGAATGCTAATAATAGACAACATTTATGAAGCTCTTACTATGTGTCAAGCACAAAGTTATGGGTTATTTTATTTAATTTTAATGATAACTATGTGCTGGGAACTCATAATACCTAATTTTATGAAAAAGAAAGCCAGAATCCATCCAGGATGAAGAATTCTTATGTCAAACTCTTAGTAAGATCTTGCATGAATGAGTGAATGAAAAAACATTCCAACTCTTACAGACATTACATCCTCTGGAGCCTATAATTTAATTCAAATAAACAGTTTACTAGACTGTGAGTTTATTCATGGTGGGATCCTTAATTATTATTGTTTGAATCCACAGCATGGTATGCTTTATACATGCATAATTACTTGGGGAATAAATGAGTAAATGAACAAAAAATATATTATTACAGCTGTGCATTTGATCTTATTTCTGAATGGCTTACAGGGACACCTTACTCTGTACTGGGTGTTGTTTTTTTGTTTTTTGTTTTTTTTTACCAGGATACTCAGGGGATCATTCTACATATAAAGAAATCAAGGCTCAATTCTACTGTTATTTGTCCAGTGTCATATTGCTAAGAGCAAGTGGTCAAAGGATTAGAACCAAGACTCTTTTAACTTGTAATTCAGAGCACCTTCATTACACCAGTCTATCTAGCTTTGACACTTTACTATTTATTACCTGAAATTGAGAAAGGTAACAATGCAGAGCAGGGGTCTATTTGAGAAATATCCCGCTGATACTCTTTTAAGGAAACCTCCTGTATCTGGTTACCCAAGGTCAGTCTAGGTTCCTGGGCCTCACATTAGTTCTTCCAGGCTTCTCTAAAATTTCTTTCTCCCTTACTGCACCCATCATGAAGAGCAGCACCACTCTGTCCACAGATGAATGTTTGGGCTACTTGGTGACTGATGACCCAGATGTCTAACTAGTACATGGAGCAGAGGACCAGGCTCAGGTCTCATGGTTTAGCTGTCCCTGCAAATCATTTGGAAGTGGGTTGTGTTGATTGCTTCACTGTTAGACACTCCTTTTGGGCCTAGAACTAAACGTAATAACATGTAATTTATTTTGGGGGGGTGTCATAAAGTGATTATTCCTGGGAAGCTGGAACACACAGGACCGATTTGATATGATGGGAAATCTCAATTCTTGTCGTCTTTTCTTCTAGTCTTCCTCTGAACCACATTCAGACCAAGTTCCTGGCAGGCTCTCTAACTGTAGAGCCTGGGTTCTAAGATGCAAAGAAACCAATGTTTGAATATAAGTCAGTACTGTTAAACTGACCATATTAGATCCAAGAAGGAATTGCTTGTGCTATGCCCCGACTAAGCAAACCAAACGTAACTTATTTTCTAGGTGTACTTCTCCCAGAAAATTCAACCAACTGGTGTTTGCCTACTTAGCACAAGTTACCTCGCCTGGCTCCAAGACTTCCCTTTGCTCTATATAAGGAAAGAAAATCTACTTTAACCATTCAAGACATGCCAGAAGATCCTCTTTGTTCTGCTTACTTGGGCCTATCAGAATTTCTTACCAATACCAAGCTTTGGAGATCCTTTGTTTCTGCTAGATTGGATGCTTCCCAATTGATGGATCGTTCAATAAAATCTTATTAGATCAGTTAATAGTGGAAATTTTTCTTTGAACAGTTTATGTCAACTAAATGTAAAAGCTATCCTCCATCCTTCCATGGTAGAGACTACATAAATCTAAGCATTTAAGATGTTCAAGTTTCATATCAAATCTTGGGTGCGCATATATCACCTTGCTGCCATCACTTGTCACCAGTTGTGGGGACACTGAGTATTGGATGCTAGTGTGGACCAGAAGGCATAGTAGGGGCTGGAAATGGTGCCTTACTGCCAATGGGAATCTTTTCCACCCTGCCCCATTCTTTGGTGCAGCTCTGAATCCATTCTCTGGAGGCTCCCATTGGCCAGTGATGAGATCAGGATCTGATGATAAATTGGGTTGGCATATGTTCCTATGAATGGAGACCCAGAAAACTATTTGCCTGAATCCTTGGCCAGTTCTTGTTTCTTCAGTTCCATCTAGCTCTGCTTCAAGGCTACAAATAGTACCAGATGTGGGTGGTTATGAGAGATAAGGAAAAGAAAACAGTGCTGTTTTGGAGGGAAAGGGACTTGTTTCAAAGCCATTTCATCACAAATCTTCCAGATAACATGTGTTAACTGGAGTTGACTCTTGCCATCCATAGACAGGGCTAGCAGTTGGAGGAAGGGTATAGATCTATTTACATTTGCTGATGCTGGCTTCTCCAAAGAAGATCATATCCTCTTGATCCTGAATGCCACTGCCTTCCTTCTGAACCCTTGCTTATAATTCCAACCTGTGATCAGAATGTGGTTTCTTACATCGAGTTCATGTTTGATTAACCTGACAATTATATGCATTCGATATATTTTCAAAAACAAACAAGACACTTTGTAAGTTGGATTCCTGTGTTTATATGTCTTCCTGAGTAGAGATCAGGATGGTATCTTTAGGAGTAAAATCTTTAGGGGTATGAGTTTTTGGAAGAGCAAGTCCTAGGAGCCAG
Organism: Solenodon paradoxus; assembly: GCA_004363575.1. NCBI lineage: Eukaryota > Metazoa > Chordata > Mammalia > Eulipotyphla > Solenodontidae > Solenodon > Solenodon paradoxus. The sequence goes on along the minus strand of RJWH01000264.1, from coordinate 338,310 downwards.
CCTATGGCTACAGTGAAGACTGAATCATAGCTGCCACTGAGACTGTCACAGTGACATCCTGGCACCACTTCCCCCAAATACATGCAATTTGAAATTTCATTTATCTATTAATTAATTGACAAAGTACACATTTCTTACGAACGCTGCATTGTTGGGGGAAGAATAAAATAGCAGAGGTTTCTAATTCTGTGTTTATTGAGACTTCACTAAATAGAACAGCCATGGGAGAAAGAAAGGAAGGGAGAAGGAAAAGAGAGAAGGAAAAAGAGAAAAGGAAAAGTAGAAGGAGGATACTGGAAGAAAGCTTATTTCTGGAGCATAGAGTCATTCCAAAGATATCACGAGCAGCAAATTAAACGATCCTTCAGCAAGAATTTTGACAAGAAAATTTCATTAGGGATTTAAATCTCCATGGAAGCTCAAGTTGCTGCATTAAGATATGAAAATTGTGCAAATATTGTTCCTTAGAATAATGTTGGCTGCAGGTCATTGAGTTTCTATCAATGAAATGTAGAGTGATAAATGTCATATCAAAAATAACTAGAGGAAAAAGGGGTCCAGAGAGGGAAGGAAAGAGGCCTGCAGTGGAAGCTTAGCACAGAGTCGTTTGGATGGAAGTTAGACTCCAGCATTAACTAGCTGTGTAACCTTGAGCAAGTTTATGTAACATCTCAGAGGACTAATTTCTTCATATATAAAATGTGAGCAATTACCAATAACTCTCTGCTAGACCATGACTCTGAGAGTTTAATGAAATACAGATAAGGTTCTTTGGCATGGTGCCAGGCACATTACGAACTAAATGCATTATTAGTATGAGTAGGTGATGAGTTAAGAAAGTAAACTAATGTTTATCTGGAGCTGCCTTCCTGTCAGTCTTGGAGACAGGTACCTTTAAGTATTATTCTTGGCCACTATTCAGATGAAAACCCTAAGGCTCAGGGGCAAAATAAATCTGCCTAGGTCACAAAGGAGTCATGCTTTCCACCAGAATGTTTACGTATTCTTGTGTTTTTCTCCCTCCCTAGCCCGAGGGGCCCTCTGATCCTAAATCCTCTTTGTCCCCCTTTATCCTAACAGAGTCTGACCCATGAGATGGTCCTTGGTGAGTGCTCAGGAGATATCTGAGGGATGAATTAATGATTATACAAGTCAATGAATGTGTGCATGGGTGAATGGAAAATATGTTGCTTTTCCTTTAGAAACTGTGTCTCATTCACAGGTTTTCGGTACTTACTTTTCTTAATTTCAAGGTATTCGGGTATTCTGATTCTCATAATGAAATGTTATCTTACAGAAAATATGATAGAAGTTGCAATATATATATATATATATATATATATATATATATATATATATGTCTTCAATCCAAATGCTAAAATTTCCTTTTTTGTATTTCAGCATTTTTTTTTTCACCTTTGGGACCAAGTATGTTCCTCTGGTAATCCTACATAAAAATAATTTCCTATCTGGTTGCTTTATTTAATAGGAATATTTCTTATCACAATCATCTTCATGATAATCAAGTAGTACGTTCTCTATATGCATTATATTTTACATAGATAACTTGCTATTTTTATGTCTTTTCCCACCATTATAAACATTGTTTTACTAAACACTTTTATGCATATAAGACGCAGGTTCTCAGGGTTTATAGACTTGAATTATGGGATCACTTTTCTTTGAGGAGCACATAGGCCCTTATGTGGGTCTCATCCTCACATTTTGTAGTGATGAACTATGATAACCAATAGGAATGGGAAGGGCTTGATTAGATTGCTTGAAGATATATTATTTTACCCATTTGTGCCAAAGGTAAGCCTTGCCCCAGTACCCAGAACTTGATGGCTATCCAATAGCTATGTATGAAAAGTAAAAGAAAAGAAGGGAGGAAGGAAATAGAACAGAAGGAAAAGAGGGAAGGAGAGAGAGAGAGACAGTAGGAAGGAGAAAGCTTAAAAGGAAGAAGGAAAATAATAAAGAGAGGGAAGGAAAGTGGAAAAAAGTAGGAAAAATGAGAAAGAAATAGAAAGGAAGTAAAATAAAGAGAGAAACTAGGTATTTTGGACAAAAGAAGAGAAAGAAGAAGGAAGGAAGGAAGGAAGGCTGATAAGGTCATTTTTCTATGTAAGCTTTCTAACATTACAAACTCATATCTCCAACAATAGTTGTATCTTTTAGACATCAGTTTAGCAAGTGGTCAAATCAAAAAATCAAAAAGTTTAAAAAAAAAGAAAAAAGTAACACTCCAGTAGCCTACTATTTAGGTACTTTCCAGAGACCAGCACCTCACATTTCAGAGAAGAGAGATAAACCATGACTGGCTTGGTTGCTAGTTTTTGGACAAACTCCACTTTTCTCAAGGAAAGCAACATTTGCAAAGAAAAGAATAATTAATATTGCATGGTGGCTTGTCATTCCAAATTAAAATACAATTCAATGAAGTAAAACTTTTCAAGAAACTCTATATTTACCTGAGGAAATGTAGCTAGACATTGGGCGGGGGGGGCGGATAAGGAAATGTAGCTAGACATTGGGCGGCGGGGGGGGCGGATAAAAATATGCATTTTGGAAAGGTGGTTAAACATGTTCATTATGCAGCAATGCAAACTCAGGCAAGGCAGCCTCTGTCTATAGTCAATAGACATTTTTGCTAAAATTTGTGTTATGTGTGTTTGGTATTCAGAAACCTGTAACATTGCTTCTATGATTTGGAAATGCCTGTCATTATCCTCACTGAACTAAACTGCTGATTCAATAAAAGTTCCCTTTCCTTAGTGGTGATTCAATTGTCACTGAAAGAGCACAGGTTATTTACAGATAAAGTACAAATTTGACAGGGAACCAGAATTGGGTATACTAGTGTACTGAACATCACTCCACACAGAAACAGAATCACATAACTAGAAATGCTTCTCAGTGGCAAATTGTCTTCTGTGATAAATGGAAAACAATAATTTGAAATTAGCACCATCATCGTTAATAAGTAAAGAGTGTGCCTAAAAGTGGGACTCTCAAGGTTTGATAACTTCTTACATAATTTTATACATACGTTTCCTTATTTTAGTAAGAAAAGGTTCTAGGTTTAATGTAATCACAAATCACCAACCAGAGGGTAAGAACCAATATAACTTAGATAAATAATGTCATTTTTCTTGATATTTTCTTTCTTAAAGAGGATGGGGAGTGGCTGTAGAGGGAGTGGGCGAGGAGGCTGAAAACTAAGGGAGCAGGAATTGCTGGTTCCCAAGGCGGCTGAACCAGAGAGCAGGTCCCATCTCTGAAGATGATCTAGATCTACCTCAAGTTATTTCTGAGCCAGCTTCAAATTTTAACATCGATCACTAGCTTCTGCGTGTGGCAACTTTCAGAACACAAGACTGAAATACAGCTCAGCTGAATTAGCAACGGTTGCTCAGAGTAAGGGCTGCCTATATATAGTGTTAGAGAGAAAGAAAAATGCTTGACCTACTTGGATCTGATAGGATGGAATCAGTTTTCGGCAGAAACTGATCACAACGGACTCCTTGGTAGCCTTCTTTGCACCTGAAAAAAAGGGAATAAATGACAAACATATGCATGTGATTGTGAAAGAGTCAGGATTTCAACAATCAGAAAGTCACCAATTACAGAAATGGAAGAACAGTACATTTGTGCTTTTGTATTATTTGATTCAGTCTAACGACAACAGATTTTAGTCTGTTTTTGTGCATATGGCCAACACTGCTCTGCTTTTAGTTTTATTTGTGGTACCTAATGAGCAAACTGACAGCATTTTAAGCTGCCCCTCCTAGCAACCTAAATAATGCTGTCCTTATAATTCTAGATGCAAGTGTAGTTTTATTTATGTAATACCCTAGCCCGTAAAGGGATATAAAAACTCTTTCAGAAGCATTATACTGCGTCATTTCTCTAATAAAAATCATTTTCTCTTATAGTTAATTAAATGCATATTATCAGTAGATATTGGTTACTGCTTATTTTCCTTGTTTTTTATTAGTTTGTTTTGTCTACTATTTTTTTTTTTTTTTAACTTAACTGTACTTCAAGTCTTTGTACCTAAACCACTTGGCCAGACATCGAAGCATTTATTTCAGATCAGGTCAGATCTGAAATGTCTCCATCTCTCTGTGCAATGTCTTCGTGTATTTTCTTTAAACTCACATATTTCTCTCCTTATTTTTCTCTTTTGTATTCAGCACATATGTGCACTGTGCCTGCTCTTTGCCAGGCATTGTACAAGGCAACTTTCCTGAGGCAGGAGCAACTTGGAAGCAAGGAATTTGCCTGGAAACACCCTCAATGAGGCATGTCACTTTAGTCCTGCCAGACCTCTGTCGAGTTTGCACATAGCTCGCTCAATCAGGGCTGCTTGGCCGCCTCGGATAGCATCAGCTCATCAGCTGGCAGTTCAAGGGACAAATACAGTGAGGTCCCAAATGCCATTCTCCGAACAGTCTGTAAAGAGGGAGGTGGCATTCAGTGGTCTGCACGATGCTTAATCTGTCATGCTCGAGTTAAGCAGGGAAGCATCCATTGTTGCTTATGGGATGAATCTGTCCTACTTACACAGGAGGAAATTGTGCTACTGGCATCAAAATCAGATTTCAAAAACAATCCTCTGGTTGTTGGGAATCTATGAAATTGACAAAAGAATTCAGAGACCATTCAGTCAGAGATGGGCGCTGTAGATTCTTGCTTTAGAATATGCTTTGTTTTCTGAGTGTAATAAACTATTAGATGAGGTCTATTGCAACTGGAGCAGCCACATTGAAAGGCACCCAGGTAATTTTTCTACCTTTCATTGTGAGCCAAATTGGAATTCGGGTAATGGGGCAGGTTCTCTTTAGCACCTTTTAAGCCTGGCAATCTGGAGTGTATTTGGCAATTTTCCTCATAGACTGAGAACAAAGACTTCTGATATACGAAGCCCTGAATACCCAACAGATTATTAAAAGACTTTACTTAAGCAGCCGCTTATTTTCATAGCCTTTTATTATTATTATTCATTTATTGCATTTGAAATAATGTAGGTTTTTCACTGGTTCTATAATGGTTAAAAAGTCAGATAATACTTGGGAATGAAGCACATTTGTGATTAAAGAATGGATTCCTCTTCTCTGAAAACGATGCTAATATTGTTAGTTTGCCCTTATTCAGTATTACCTGAACCAGGACTTGAATTTTCATTTTCTCATAATGATGAGTTATGTGTTGTGTGTGTGCTGTAGGGTGCGTTCACTTTTTGGAGGCTTTTATTTTCAACGTACATAGGAGATTTTAAGCACACTTTATTTTTTGGTGTCTTCATTTAATATGAAAATGATATCCTAGGGAAACAGCTGCTTTTAAGGGGAAGTGTTTTTTTGTTTGTTTTGTTTTTTAAGAGTTCTTTGTTACTGAAAATGCATTATTCCATTTGTGTGTGGAAAAGAAAATAAGTAAAGAAGCTGGATTTTTTTTTCTTCTAATCTTAAAATGATTTCCATGAATTTGAAATGTTCAGGCCTCATGTGGCAGAGGGAAAATTGCACTGTTGAGTACCTTCATCCTGCATTCATACCTGCGTGCTATAGACACTAAAAAGCGATGATGTCGGAGTTGTCCAGCCAGGTTTGGAGAGCTGGCAGAGGCTGTGTGGCTGGACCTGCAAGGAGCCTTGCTCCTTTGTTAAGGGCTGCAGTGTCCCTGCTAATTAGAGCAGGGTTTTAAGAAGAACACATTAATTTTTCCATTTAAAAAAAATCACACACGTCACCTTATAAGTTCAGGCCCACCCTAATGTAAAGATGGAGTGTGGCCAGCAGGTAATGCTAGTGAGGTGGATTGAATTTGACAATCTTAAAAGACACAAAGCAAAGAAAAGAAGTTTTTGCTTGCACTTTGTTGCAAAGATTGAGATTGCCTGACCTTCTGATAGTGTGATGGCACATGATTTGACAAATCTCATTGCTTGTTCATTTTTGTTTTGGTTAGGTGTTTGAAAGTATATTTGCTTGCTTTTGAAAGATATAAGAACAAGAATATTCATAGAAGGACTTCTATTTGTTCCTTTTAATAAAGCATGATAGAATTAATACAATTTTTAAGTACATGGAAAATATTTAATGTTAAATAAAAAAAAAAATACACACATATAAATCTTCACCAGGTTAACATCCTACTGTCTTTTTTCTTTTGATTTCATGAACATTGATTTATTGATTTGTTTTCTTTTTTTATATAAGAATACATTTAAAGGTATTAAGATAAACAGAATATGGATTTACTCAAGGTTGAGGTCATAACATTTGAAAAATAAGTAAATAAAAATATCCTGTATTTCTAGGCTCAAAGGTATATCACAACTGGGTTATTGGTCAAATCTTTTCTTTTCTTTTCTTTTTTCCTACTCTATATTGCTTTCAAAGTTCTACTCAATCAGTCTACTACTTGAATTTCTCTATCCCTTAGAAGACTTGCATCACAGTAATTATATTAAAATTCAATGTTCCCTAGGTGACTTTTTAGGTAAGTTTGGATTCTACAACCAAATGGCCCATGGCCAGAGCTAAAAACTTTTACTTTGAAACACAATGGGTCCTAAATTCTGTGAGTATATTATTTACTCAGAGGAGAAGGAATTGTCATTTTGGAAACCAGCAAGTTTGTGATCATGTTGATTGTTTTATTTCTAAATTTAAAACTAAGAAAGGAAGGGTACAGTTGAGGAAATAATGTCCCAAACAGGGTACAGCAGTCGAAAAGTTGAGGAGAAAGCTATCCAGGATGGTGGGGTCACTCTGAATAACAGAGATGCAGAGATTGGTGGATAGCAATGAACTGGGGAGAAGAGCAAGACAACTCTGAGTCCAAATGTCTCTCTCCTGGGGGTAGTTCAGGGCCAAATCACAAAACCAGGGCCCTCCTCTTCAGCAGAGTGAAGCCATTTGGCAGTTTCCAACGAGACATCTCTTTCTCTCTTCTTTATGTTCTTCCCTTTTTGTCATTATCCCCTTTACCCAGCTTATCCTGAAACAAGCCATGCCTCCTGTTAGTTTTCCTCTTCTACATTGTCCCTCAGGAAAATCCCAATTTTAGTGAAAGCTTTAAGAGGGAATCATGGGGCAAAAAAAGAAGATAATAATTCTGGAAACGCTGAGAAAATATAACATGCATGATTGTTAGCTAGAATTTGATACTTATATTGTCTTCTCTGATAAAGAAGAAACAGGATAGATGTGGAGGAACCCCAAAAAGATATTTTAGGAAGGTTCATATCATTTTCTGATGCTCCTACAGAAACCAGTGTCCTTTGGTTCACAAAAAGTGATGACTATCACCATCAGACCACATTCTGAATTTCAGTTCATTCGCTTCTCTTCTCATAATATTCACATGTCAGTTGATTTCTTGGAATCTATTCCCGAAATAACAATGCAACCAGAGTTAATGTTGGTGACCTTGAGTGAAACTGAAGAACTCTTACTTGTGACCAACATTCAGCCTCCCTACATTTCCTGAATATTCAACTTCCTCCTCTTCCCCCTGCTAGGAAAATAGAGCAAGACAAAACCCAAAATGGAAACAAACAACACAAAAACTGCTCCACGGAGGGAGCTGCACATGTATTCATTTATTGATTCCAAGGTCATTCACTCATTATTGGATGTTAGCTTTGCTTTGCTGCCTTCTTCTCCATCCCTACTCTGTCTTCATGTCAGTAACACCTTGATTATCCAACCAATGCATGGTCTTTCGGGACATGTCTTCATCTATATCACAGTGAGGAAGAACACTGATTTTATATTCTCACTCTCTTATTATTTGTATGGATATACTTTAGCAAATTAGTTAATATTCTTATTCCCTAATTTCAAACCAAATAAAATGGGAGGAGAAAAGTGAACAAGCAGTCATGGTTGATAGTATATGCATGGACTTTCATCATTTTACTGCCTATATACCTTATAGCTAGCCTATCTGCAAAGATCTATGTTACATAATTTATAGAGAGAAACAGATGCAGGATACAAAGATGTTCAAATGTTTGCTTCATTCCTTATATGGTGTTGGTCTCTGTATACATTCTAGAGAAAGTATACTGCATGTATTCTAGAAAAACTGCTTCCTTTCTTGAAACTTAATTTCAGATTCAAAATGTAAAGTACCAGAAACCATTAACCTCATGAGAGAAATGGTGGCAAACTGCATAGTTTGTTTTCTGACTGCATCGTTTTATTCATATAAAAACATGGCAATTATTCCCTGATATTACAGGAAAGCAGAAAGTCTGTTATTGATATACAAGTCTGCCAATTTTAAGGGGCCTATTTAAACAGTGAACTGAAAAAGGAACAATCCCTTCAGGTATTCTTTTCTGTCTGCTGCCAGTTCTCCACAGCTTCAGCGTCAGTCCTTGGTTGGGGAAAATGGAAAGATCATCAGGACTTGAACTTTGAATTTCAGAGGCAGAGTGGTTTGGAGCACTGCCTAGATTTAAATCTGAGATCCACTATTTACTAGCAACCTAGCCTAGGTCAGTCTCATTTTCTTCATCTGTGCAGTGGAGTCAATAACAGTAGCTCCCTTCTAGAATTTTTATTAGGAGTAAATGATACATCACCTGTAGTAAACACTCAAATCAATATTAGTGTTTTGTATTCTTTGAATTTGCAGTCAACATTATAGTTTTTGATATTGGGAAATGGAAGTTCAGAAAGGTTAAGTATCTTTCCCAGCAATCGCACAGTCATTAAGTATTTGTTCTACGCAAACTCATTGAAGTGAGCTGTGGCACTTTCTGATATTTTTCACAGAAATTCAGTGGAAACATTAAATCACCATATACCCAAATACTTTTCCCAAAATAAGTATTTGAAAGTATGGATCAAATAACATGAACTGAAATCATGATGTAAGTTAAGAATTAAAGACCAAAATTCCTAAGTTTGTATCTACTCTCAAGTGCTCTTAAGCAAACCATGTCACAGACTAGTCACTAATTTAAAGGTGAACTTTAAACTTGGCAAACCCCTGAGTTTGATATAACTATAAATGGCTATATCAACTATAGATAGGAAAACATTTCAGAGTACCACTATTAAAGAATGATAATGACATTTCTTCAGTTCAGACTATCCTCACTAAAAATGTTTAAAAAGCGAATTCAGAAACAAAACAAAGCAAACAAAAAAATAGAGGATGGACTATACCCAAGGCAGAGAGAAGTGCCCAGCATCCAGGAGATGAGTGCACAGGAAGCAGAATTCCAAAGCAGGTCTCAACTGGAATGTAAAGTTTATGCTGGGTGGACCAGAAACTTTCCTCAGGATCTACACCTTTGCATTTCCTGGCACAAAACTTATAATGATGTCACAACAAAGTCTCTTCTCTGCCTCTGACTGCTGAAGTGGAGATCTAGGGCGTGAAGACTATTGTGATACTGGTTAAATGGTAAGCTTTCTTTAAATAAGTATTTCATTATGTGATCTTAAAAGAAGCAGTAATTATGACAGCAAGATCTTTAACTTAACCAAGTGGAATTAAAATGAGCTACAGACTGGCTATCAGTACAGTCTTTCCAAAACCCTGTCAATTATAAACACAAGAATATGGAATTAGATAATTTTAAATTATAGATTAACAACTGCCTTCAAACACATTAGTTCTACAAAGTGTGATCAATAGCTTTCAAATACATCACAATTTCTGTGGCTAAAGCAACCATCATTGTAATGTCACTCATCTTGGAAGTATGATTTTTTTTGCTAATGAAGTTGTATATGTAATCTTAATACAGATATATTTTTTTTAATTCGCTTTAGCAAAGTTTGAATTCAGAAGTTGGTTAAGATCATTTCTTTCATCTTAAGAATGCTGTGACTTTGCATGTGATTTTTAAAAGTGTCAGTTCAGATCCAAGAAGTGTGCTGTATTCTGTTACTATTTGAACCTTACAGGCAGAAAGGAAAAGAGTGATGGCAAATTTGAGAAGTTAAAAATATATCACAAATGTCTGTTTACTCAACCATAAGATCTTCTCAACTATGTGCAGAATATCAGGGAATTGTGTCCAACAACCATATACACAACGAAATGTGTTCAGTTTTAGTACCAGGGTGACAGCAACTTATTTACATCAAGTCATTTTATCCCCAGTCATGATACATTCATTGTTGGATAATCAGTGGCTAAAGTGTTCTCATGTCAGTCTGAATAAATGTTTTGTCCTTTATTAGTTAAGAGCTTCTGCTCAGCTTCACTCCTTCATTAGCAAAAGTAAAACACATGAGAAGACATGAAGATAGTACATAGCTTAGAGTGAATAGCAACATTACTCAGAACAGTATGTGGGCTGAAAAGCCATTCTATCTAATTTAGCTTTGATCTTATTGTATTTAAATTTTTTGTAAATTCTCCTTTCAGGTTAAGAACATAAATATAGAAGTGATATATTGTCCATCTTAGAATATTTTATAATTTTAATGTCACATCAGAGGTAGTGAAAAGTGTTCTTATTAAAACAACAACAACAACAACAACAGTATTATGGGGCAATAATGACATGTGGAGGATGAATAGAATTCTGATTTATCAGTTTTAGTTGACTGACAAAATGTCGCATTACTAATCCTAGTAGACACAAAATCCATTATGACAAACATGAGCTTCTGGTTTTCAAAGAAGGTGCCTACTATGGTGGAAAAAGCTTGTCCTTTGGATACAGGATGGCTCCCAATTTCTGCCACTTGGAAGTATACCAGAGACATGAGACTGCCCTCTCTGAGGTCTCAGTAGCTCATCTCTAAATGGGGTTTCAAAGTTTTGGTTCGGTGCACGCTCTGTGAACATGTGCACACACAGAAACACAGACACACAACATACACAGAGATGGACGCAGATGCACTTTAAAGCCCTTACTTGATCTGTGGCATTTTCTGGTGTTCTTCATGGAAATTCAATATAAACATAAATCACTATATACCCTGAATCCTTTCCCAAGATTAGTATTTGAAAATATGGTTCAAATATCATGAACTGAATCCATGATTTAGCTTAAGAATTAAAAACAGAGATCGGTAATTTTTTCATATATACACATACTCACAGACATAAACACACAGAGATATACTATCTCTCTCTCTATATATATATGTGTATATTATATATGTATGTCTAATAATCAGAAAATTTAGACAGATAATTTAGGTTCTAACATTGAAAGCAGAATTTCTTCTATACTTTCTTAGTTAATTAAATTAAGCTACCATGGCTGCCTTTGCTATTTTCTGGCCACTAGCATATTGAGATGTGTATTGTCACATCCACTCCATATGATTTTTCTTTGTTATTTTCACTTAAGATGTTAGCGAGATTGAGAAATTAACCAATCACAGACTTTCTTTGATGCTTAAGGCCAACTGTCAGGAGATTCCTTCACATGTCTTTATTTGCTTGGAATTAGAATAGCAATTGATTCACATGTCCAGACTAATAAATGGGAGAAAGGTAATGACCATGCTTGTCAGCTCACAGTTCAACAAGAAATAGAAAACAGAGTCACAGTGAAACATCCTAAAGATACTGAACCAACTCAATTTGACCGGGGCTGCTATAACCAAATATCACAAATTGATTGGCTTAAAGAAGAGAAATTTATTTTCCCACAGTTCTGAAAACCAGATGTTCGTAAGGCTACAGCAAGGTCTGTGTTTGGTAAGAGTTCTGCTTGGGTTGTAGAGGGCTGCTTTCTTACTGTAAACTCGTAAGGTAGAGCTTACTATCTTCCTCTCCTTTCCCCTTTCTTCCCCTCCCTGCCCACTTGCTACAGTTTTTGGGAGAAACCAAGCGAGCACTCTTTGGAAGTATTGTAGGCAGATTTATTACATACGTGGTCTCAGCTGGGATTTCTTCTCCAAAGAGCTGAGCCCCGAGTTCCAGTTATAACATGCTTATACAGCCTAGAGCAATGAGGAAAGAGAGTAATGTAAATTAGGGGAAGGGGTTTCAAGCACAGGAAGTTCTTCGTCTGCTGGCAAGCAAGCTCAGGTTACAGGAGGTGTCATGGCTTTTCTTTATAGTTGCTGGAGGTGGTAGGCAGGCCCCTCCACAATCTCTTCCACTTCATAAGGCCACCAAACCTATTCTGTTAGGAGTCTCGCTTTATGAACTCATTTAGCCATAATTATCTCCTAAAAATTTGATCACCAGATACAGTCACAATGGAGGTTAGGACTTGAATATCTGAATTTTGGAGAAGACCCAGTTCAGTACATAGTAGTTACCAGCTAGGCAAATAATATCTATAAGATATCAAAAACCAGAATTGGATTCTCCTGTATGTAGAGTTGTTGGATAAAATATAGGTCACCCATTTCAATTCGAATTTCAAATAAACAGATTTTTTGTTTTGTATTTAAGTGTGTTCCACATAAAATATTTGATATGCACTTTTTGCTAAAGGTACCTGAAATTAAAATTTAACTGGGTGCTCTGTATTTATTTGTTAAATCTGGCAATATTATCTATATGAGTAAAACATTCTGAAGAGTCAGAGAAGAATTATGAAAAAAACATCTAGATTAAAGTTAATAACATATTTTACAGTAGCTGTTTCACGTTCTGATACATTTAGCAATCTCTTGTTTGTAAGATGAGGGATTTGCTCACATTATATTTACTTCTATAAATCATATAAGGGACACAGTGGGTTCACAGAGTCTGGAAGGGGAGAATATGAATTTTCAATAGCTACGTCTTAAATGACTGTGAAATTAATATACAAACACCCTATTTAAATAAAGTCACTAGGCTAGAAGAGACTTCTCGTGCATGCACAACCAGTAAACTACAGGCTCCAACATGCTTTGCATCTCAGTTAGAAATGTTACTTCCTAGTCCCAGAGGAAGCAAAAAGGAGGTTCTGTTCTTCTTACCCTCTACCCCAGCTTGCTCTGTAGAGCACAGGAAGTGCACATGTGCCTGAGAGGGCACCTTCCAAATTATCTTTTTGTTGTTGTTTCTGAATAGACCCAGTTTGCTGGTGAAATAACTGGTTGCTTTTTGTTTGAGGTCAACATGGCCAAAAATGGAAAGGCTATTTCAGAAGGAGGTGACTATTAATCAAATGGAGTAATGTTGATTGCAATTATTTGCTCTAGGTTAAAGTTGACTTGACTGTGTGAATTACTTGCTACTACTTTGCATAAATTCTTTTTATTTTTTAATTGAAAGGTACAGGCAAGAATGAAGGTGAGTAGGCAGGCAGGCAGGCAGGAATAAAGAGGAGGAAGAACACTTACTTATTTTATTTAGCTATTCATTTTGGTTGTTCTCCCTTGCCCCGGATCTTGAACCTCAGTCCTTGGGATGTATGTGGAATATGCCCAGTGAATTTAGCCACTAGGTCACCAGGTGTACCTACTTTCCATGAATCTGAATAAACTGCAGAGCATGCTGACCCGGATATCATATGAGACCAAAGGAAGAAACAGGTCCATTCTTCCTGAATCCTTCTGCAGTTCACTTAACTCAGGATAATTTTAACACTGAGAGATTAACATGCCATTGGATCAGTGAACAAAGATGAGCAATGTGGAGCAGTGAGAACATAAAATCAAAGCTAAAATATAAGAGGAGACTCTTCTGGAGGACTGTAATGTCCTTTCTGAAATTCAATCCTCTGGGAAGAGACAATAAGAGAAGGTGATATCAACAAAAGATCAAAGAGGTCTTGCTTCCTGCATGGGTCTTGGATGATCCCCTGAAACAAAGTGATGCACAGCTTAATAAGGAAGAGTGAAAAGAAAATAAATCTGAGAGATAAACCTTATTTAAAAGGCATCTTTAGGATTGGCATTGTAAAAGAAAGAGGGAGCTCATTAACAAAAGAGCTGATAAAACCACTCAGCATGCTTCTAAAAGAAATGGCAATAATTATTGTCTCTCTAAGAAAGAGGGCAAACTATCCATACAGTGTCATTCACAAATCAGTTTGCAGATATCACAGAGCTAGCTGCTGAAAGTCCCACAGCTTTCTGAGTTAATTAAGTGAAGAAAGCTAAAAAAAGACTTAACAGTTCACATGCCTGGATCATAGAAGTTTCTACATGAAACATGATTATTTTAAAAGCCATTTTGGAAACCCTTAGAGTTGGTTGAACCCTCATTCCACAGCATAATTTTCCCTGTTTTTCCCAGGATACTGTACAATTGATAACAGGGTGAAGCATTTCTGCAGGCTAAAGGAAGTGGGCAGCTTTGATCAGAATTCACAATAATATATCTCCCTTGTGTGATAAATGATTTACTGCTGAGGATAAATGGATATAATCTTTCATTATATATGACATTCATCAGAAACAAGGAAGCCTTTGGACTGAATAGAAAGTGATTTCATATTAAAAGTCTCATGCAACTCAGGCTGAGATGAAAGAGGTCTTGCCTTGGCGGGGAAAAAGGAACCGGCTTACAGATTTAAATGGATGCTCACATATAATTGTAACTGTAAGTTTGCAAATCTGTTAGGGAGAAACCAAAAAATTATGTCACTAGATCAACCTCATTTTTGTACAAAAAGTCTCATTTCTTAACCATAATATTCTATTTAAAGGTATCATTAACATCAACTCTGAGAAAAGTGATAGAACCAGGTAAGGAGGAGAAAGGTGAGGTGGAATATGAAATAAGTGACTTAAATTCCCATTAGCATAGAATGTTAATTCACCAAATCTAAAGTAGCTAACTCAAGAAAGAGTATCTTAGTATGCTGTTTAGAGAGATGAAGTTAACTATCAGAAAATGCCAATTGAAAATAGTTTAATAAGCTTGCTTATGTGTATGTTTGGGGAAGGGGTACTAATTGTGGGAGGAGGCATTGGTGCAGAAGGATAAGACTAAAGCAGTTTTGGGGATTTTTACTATATTATTATTATTATTATTATTATTATTATTATTATTATTATTACAAGCACTTCGAGTCTTATAGCTCACTATAAGCACATCAGGGATATGAAAATTAAAGTGACAATGAGATTCCACTGCACATCTAGTATAATGGCCAAAATCTAGAATATAAATGGCAAATGCTTATAAAGATGTAAAGGAACAGGAATTTTCATTCATTTTTCATGAAAGAGCAAAATGGTACAGTCACTTTGGAAGAAAGTGTGGTGGTTTCTTATAAAATTAAACATACTCTTACCATATGATCCACCTAGTATGCTCATTGATATTTATCTAAAGGAGCTAAAAACATATGTCCATATAAGGATCTGCACATGGATGTTTATAGCAGCTTTATTCATAATTGCCACAACTTGGAAGCAACCAAAATGCCCTTCAGTACATGAATGGATTAATAAATTGTGGTGCATTCAGACAGTGGACTATTATTCAGCAATAAAGAGAAATGAGCTATCAAGCCATGAAAAAACATCGAGGAAACATAAATACATATTACTAGCAATATAATTCAATCTAAAAATGCTATGTATTGAGTGACCCTGGTGGAGTACTGGTTGAGTCAATCACCTCCAAAGGAATGTAGGCCATTACCCCTGGGTTGGAGTTCCTGGTCCAGGGAGGAAAAAAACCAGTGTAAACAACTAAACAAAAAATGTTTTAAAAGCTACATATTGTATGATTCTAACTATATGGCACTCTATAAAACACAAAACTACGGAGATAGTAGAAATTATCTGTGACCGTCAGGGTTTGGGGGGATACGAGATAAATGGAGCACCGAGAATTTTTAAACCATTGAAAACTATGATCCATAATGATGGCCATATGTCAGTATACATCTGCCCCAGAAATCACAACATAGAATATACAACTCCAAGAGTGAACCTTAATGTAAATGATGGATTATGAATGATTATGATGCAGGCTCCTCAACAGTAACACATGCACCACTCTGGGTAGGTTATTAGTATGGGAGATTATGCCTGTATGGGGGTAGGGGATATATGGGATATCTCTGTATCTTACCTTCCATTTTACTATGAGCTTAAAACTATTCTAAAAAATTAAAGTCTGATAAGATATACATATGCTGATGTACATTATTAGCCTATATAATGGTATATGTAATGTTCCTTCAATCAAAATACATTTTTTAAAAATCAAAAAGTAAAGTCTTAATAATAATATATATGTATACAAATGGATACACACACATTCAAATTAGGTTGGCTATAAGTATAGATTTTAGTCCAAATATCGATGTTCTGTGATGCTACAGAATGTTGGCACTAGAAGAAACTACAGAGTCTGTTATAATCCCTTCATTTTGTGGCGAACAAAATTATAAAACAAAGATGGGGAACTTGTCTAAGACATTAAAGAGCAGAAAGATTAGAACAAGGAGTAGAATCCACAGATTCTGTTTTTAAATCCAGTGTTCCTTCTGCTATTTCACATTTCCTCTTAAAAAGCAAAGACATTCCTAAATCCAGAGGTCATCCATGATGCCAAACTTTTCTGAGTCTCTCCAGTGAAAGCATATGTCATGTTGGAGAACAGTTAGCAAAATTCAATTGGCTAGAGTTCTGATAGTCAAGCAAGGTCAAAATAAGTGGCAATATTGATGTTGCTAACTTTGAAAAGATTGTATAGTGAAACATTCTCAACCTGAAAGCCATATGGATACTGGGCAAATCACACAAAAGCCTGGGTCACAATGGGTAATTTACAAAAGACACAAAAGGGGGCTATTTTTTTTTTCTAACAGCTATATGAATGAGATTCTAGAACTTAATTAAGCAAAGGAAAGGGCAAATCCTGGTACAAATCAGCTGGAAAAAATTAATCTTTCATAGACAGTACATTCAAAAGTGAATTCAAATTAATGTTATTTAACTCTAGCGTTCGGCAAGTTGAAATACAAACTTGAAATGGAAACTCAGAAGATGAGCAGAGCCTTGAAATTATTAAAAGAGAGAAAGGAGAGTGAGAACTAGGAAATACAGTCCTGCCTTCCAGTTTAATGCTTCTTACTGGCCAACTCCACTCAGAAGCCATTGGTCAAGAAATCCTAGGAAATACAATTTTCCGAGATAAATAACAGAACCGAAGAAGGGCCAGGATATGTTCGAAGAGCGGATAGGATCAGTAGGATTTATCATGTACAATACATATCCTATAAGCATAAACTGAAGTATATATTTATATACCATATATATAATGTATATGTTTTACATATATATAAAAAACATAAATATGTTTTTGTTTTTATTTTTAAGGACAGTTACAGGCAGCTATGAAGACAAGCAAAGACAGGCAGCAAGAGAGAGGAGGAAGACACACTCAACTGATTTTTTTATTTAGTACATCTCGGCAGTTCACCCCCAGCCTGGGACATGAAAAGCAATCCCTGGAATGCAGGTAGACTGTTTTCTTGGCCGAAGGCAGTTGACCAAACTGCTACACCATCAGGGTATCCCATGTTCATTTTGATAACACCAAAAGCAGAAGTCCCTGAACTCTAATCTTTCTGGAGAATGGAGATTTTACTAAATGTATAAGAACTCTAAAAGGGAGCACCCTGTGGCAAGGCTCAGGTGGCTTCCAGAACAATTAAATTCATGATTCCCTCCCTCTCTCCCTCCTAATGCTTCTTCCTCTCTCTCCTTTCCTACCTCTTTTAAAAAAAATCAGTAAAAAACACTAAGCCTTTGCATCAGTCTTCATTAGAAATTCACTATTCCTTCCAGTCTATATCTACCTCGAACACAATCATCCACATGCACATAACTGCTTGCAACACTCACATTCACACTCTGCTCAAAGCACCTTGGGGGAAATAATTTATTATTCTGGACACTCATTCCCTCTTTTGCCAACAGGGCTAATCACTCTGGCCTGGCACACAATAGAGAGACATTCCCACTAATTACTTAAAGCTCATAAACTATTTTGAAGATGAAAAGCTCTGGCTTTCTCGTTCTGTTCTTAGGCTTCAAATAAAAAAAGCTACATTATATAAAGGTTTCTGGGGGATTTATTACCAGACCTCTATCTTAAAAAAGTTGCACCACAATTACAACTTTAATGACCTACTCTAAAACTTCCCAAGGCTACAACATAATTAGTCCATTTTATAATTAGAACTTAAAAAAAAAATCATTTATCAGAAGTAAATAGGAAGTGACAAGGACTCCTGGAAATAATCTACATTATTTGATGTAGAAAAGGGAGAAGAATTTATCAAGTGCCTACAAAGTTTCACATACATTCTGTAGCAGACACTTTGTTATTATACAATATATTTCACTAGTATTATTGACAGGCAGTGTGTGTGTAGGGGGAGTGACTTTGAAGGTGAAAAATGGATGTCTGGGATGATTAAACAATTTGAGCAAGTCACAAAAGGTTTGATGTTGTGATTTGTGTTCAAGGTTTTGCTAATGATTCTTCATTACTGAACATCAGAGGACTTTTAAAATCTTTTTTCTTTGCTCAGTTATGAATTCATAGAGTAAAACCTTTAGTGTCAACAGTAACTTTTGTTATGAAAAAAGTAGACACTAGACAGTGGAGGAGATAGAAATCACACTTAGAATAGCAGTTTACTTGTAGATGTCACACTATAATAGGGACATTGAAAAAGATTTAGAGGGACATAATGGTGAGGGCTAGAAGTGAAGACAGTCTTCTTGAGGGGGTAGCCATTGTGGAGGTTGTCATCACACGCTGATAGGTAGCTTGGGACACTGTCTTTGGCTTTGCATGATGAGACTTTGACATATATAAGGAACTACTGGCAAGTGGAGTGGAAGAGACAGAGACTTTGGCTCACTATAAGGAAAGACATTTTTTTTTTTAACAGATCTACCCAGAAATGGAATGTTACCACAGAGGACTGAGAACAACTTTGGTTGAAAATTCAATGTTCCTGTAAGTTCAAATTATTAATGACATGCTGTTTGGAGATGATGTAAGAATTTTCTCATAGGCATGATTCAGTATCTTTCCGCAAGCCAGTGACACTGGATGAGAATGCTGAAGCAGATAATGTCCAAACTTTTGCTTGTAGAGTGAGTTCCATATTTTAAAACCATGATTACTTTTCAACACAAGAAGCTATTTATGTGTACAAGTCCATGGTTTAAGATCAAGCCTCAAATAGATAAAATAAGTTTGGATGTAAAACTTTCTTAATTCCATTATAGCTATATTTTTTAAGGTACTACTTTTTTCCTTAATTATTATAACTCGATTGTTGGTTTCTTTATGACTAATCTTAGAGGATTTGGTCTTTACTTAGCCCACATTAACCAATAAAAGAATTATTAAAGTGCTAGTTCTAGGTACACTCTTATAGTTCAGGTGCCTAAGATGGCTAAGCTGCAGGCCATGAGAAGCCCAAAGACCCCGGTTTGAGACCCATGGTATCAGAGTAATACCTTTATTTTCAATCATTCAATGGACATAATTTTCCTAAATAAAATACCTTGCTTTAATATTTGATCAAAGATTTCAAATTTCCTATTATAGAATATTTTGAAGACCAGTTCACCAGATATCCTCCATGGGTCCTTTCAATTATATATTAATACCATTGGAATCAGTAGTGATCAGATTCCAGTCTAATTTGCTTCACATGACGTTATTAGACTTGGACTAGATAAAAAAGAGTTTTGGCATATCTAAGGCTTGTGATTTCTTCCTAAGTGATTTCTTCAATAGTTTTATGCCACTGTCATGTAATCAATAGAGCATTATTTTCATTTGGACAAAGACAAACTATTTGATCGGGTGTCACTGAAGCCAACTTCAACTTAAGTTGCTTTCAAAAAAGCATGTTTTAATCCTCTATGTCCAGTTTTCTCTTATAGGAATTCTATAGGACAACCAACCAACTAGAAATAGGTTCATTCTAAGTTAGTACTAGTACTTTTGTGAAGAAGATTATCAATGACTTTTCTCTGTCTCTCTTCACTCTCTCTTTCGATCTCTCTCTCAGCTTCCCATATGCCTTAACAGAATTTGATTCTAAGAAGTATGAAGGTGTGTGTGTGTTTGGGTATAATTAATTTTGTGTGAAAATATATCGATATATGTATAAATATATATGTGTGTGTATATGTGTGTGTCTGTGTATGTGTATTCGCACACATATACTCAATATCAACTCCAATTGTAAATTTCCCTTACTACTAAATATCTAAAATATTCTACATTCACCTTGAGGTCTTCCTGTGGTATATAATTATTCAGTCAATTAATCAGGGCTCCTGTATTATTTCTATAGAATTGCACTGATAGTAAAACAATCTCAAGTTCACTTTTTGTGTGTTTACACCTTAACCTTCCAGTGTTATTGTCAAAGATTTGACATGATTCTTTAAAAATGATAATAACTAATATCAACTGACTATTTGGAATGTCAATGGTACAAAGTGTATTTATTCCTTTGATATAGGATATTGCAATTTTGATTACTAAATCATTTAGCAAATCAAATATTTAAATATGTGCATGGAAATAGCAGGTAGAAACAGCTAAGATCAAATACACCACTGTGAAAGGTAATGAATTTTCTATCACTATAACACTCAAGCAGAGGTAAGATGACAATTTGTCAAGGATTTCACCAAAAGGAGTCAAAATTCACACCCAGGTCTTTTAAATGACTAAATCTGTCTTCTTTTTCCTGAGCTTTACTCAGATAATGTCATATCACTACTTGGGAGCTAAATAGTGATGATGATGGGGGAAGGGAGTTAAGAATGAGCATATTCAGTCTATTTATTATTCAGAAAATAGAAGCATGTTTCTAGTAAAAGGGATACATTCTCACTTTTCAATTATCTCTAAGAATACCCAGTTAGAGATTTTATAAAGTATAATTAATAGATTTGTAATGATCAAGACATTTGGACTTTTCTCTGTATCATGTTAGTGAGTCATTGATTTGGTTGGTAGAGAAAAGAATTGTTTAAATATATTTGAGTTAGTATTTCAAATAGGAAATCTATGATTGCAAAACCCTCCTCTGATAGACCACAATGTTCTTTCTATTAAACTACTGGTAGGCATCCATCCCTGTTTACACATTTTTCTTCCCTTTTGTAAAAAACATGATTTTTTAAATTAGAGCATGAACTCTTTTCTATACAGTAAGAATCACAAGTCATCTCAGTTAAACTGCAAAAGTAAAGTACATTTTTACATAAGATACATGCTTGATACCAATGAGAAGAAAAATCATTATTGACTTTTAAAGAATAATAAAAATAACACCAAATAAAAATAAAGAAAGAAGCATAAGACATGGTGACTTCCACAAAATGTCTTTTTTTGTTCTGGAAACAAAGTTGGTTCTACAGCTGCTCACAGCAGGCATCTTAGTGTAGGAAAGTTTTCTTTGTTTCAGAGTCAAAAATTGAGAAGCAAAATAATAAAACAATTTAAACCATGGAAAACTTTAGTATATCCAGCTTATTTTGATACATGAAAGACAGTTGGTATGGTATAAAGACTTGGTGTTAACACTTAGTGTTAAGATATAATTTATATTTTCACAGGGAAGTCCATAGCAATTCTTAATCCTTGAGTAACCCTTCATAAAAAACAACAAAATAAATAAATAATAAATAAATAAGTAAAACCTCAAACCCCAGGCTTCAGTAAATTCTCTGCATTAATATTCTATTGTGTATTCTCGCGTTTCATACCAGTGAAGGGGAAGGACAGTTTGGCTTCTTTATATAATGTTTCTCACTTGAGAGAAATATTCAGTCAGACTGTTGGCTTCTTGAATGTCACCAAGACCCTTTCAGTTGTTCAGGCAATAATCTTTGGCAACATACACGACTTCTCTCCTTCTCTTACATCCATATCCACTGGCAATGAAATGCATCAGACTCTACTTGAACCATATAAATTCTACCATTTCTCCCCACCACCACTGTGACAGACAACTCTTACCTGGTTTACTGAAACGCTTTCTTTCCTGGTCTCTATGTTTCTGTCCTGCCTCCTTATTGCCCACTCTCAACATAAAGATCAGATGACCCTTGGAAAACAGGAGTCAAATAATCTTACTCCTCAGAGAAACTCCACTGAGACCTTTAACAATGATTAAGATCCTCCTCTTATCACCCACTATACTGTCATTTACTATTTCTCCCTGACCACACCACTCAAGTGGTCATGATCATTGTGAAGGTTATAAAAGTCATCAAGAACAATCCACATTGCCTATGCCTGAGATACTCTTCCAGACACTGTCATGGTCACTTCTCTCATGGTCTCAAGACTTGAATTATATACCACCTTCTTTTTGACCCCTCACCTGACCACTGGACTCTGCTCCCCACCCCTAGCTTTCAGATTCTCCACCTCTCCATCTTGGTTCTGAAAATGTGCTCTCTGACCAGGAATAACAGCATGTCCTGAGAAGGTGTTATGCAATACAAATTATCTTTATGCAGTTCACATTTACTGATTCAGAAACTCTGGGGTGGAAAATAACTAACTGTGTTTTTACAAGCCCTTGAGGAGTTTCCAGTGCACCCTAAGGCTTAAGATTCATTGTCCTATAATAATTGCCCTACAATATTACTTAATGGGAAATATTAGAAACTGTCCCTTTGACCTCAAACATAACATGGATGACTGTACTCAATACTTTAGAGAGTTTCCTAGTGGTTTAAACTACAAAATATAAGTAGAAAAATAAATATTGGTCTAATAAAATACACACATTTAATTTTTTCTAAATCTTTACAAGAATCACTCTTAAAATTAATGTAAAATTTCATTAATCTTATCTGACTGAAAATACATAACATTTCCTTGCTTTCTATGTTCTATGAGTAAATATTTAGAAAAATAAGTTTTAAAAAAGAATTGCCATTGAAAATAGCAACAAAAATTATGAACTACAAAGCAATAAACCTGACCAATGGTGCATAAGATCCTTCTGAAGAATATGAAAAGATTTCATAAAGACTATAATCAAATGATTTACATAGAGAAATATAAAATTAAATAAATTTTCTTAATGTTAATAATGTTGTAAATTGGCAATGCCTCATAGTTTGACTACAAATTAAGCAGAATTTCCCTACATGTATATATGTCTATGTATGTATATGTGTACACATATCAAAATATTAGATAAAATACAAAAATTTGAAAGTAGTGACTTAAAATAAGTAATACTTTGAATCCATACAAAGTAGTTCATGTGGAGGGGGGACAGTTGCCATACAAGATATGAAGACTGATAGTAAACACAGTGTGAAATTGGTCATGTGATAAATCAATAGTAAAGAATAGAGGGAATAATGTTGTCCTGTAGCTCAGGGGTTTAAGTGACAGGCTATGAAAGCCATGGAACTGTGTTTGTGACTCGAGATTGGGAAAAATAAATAGAATATCAATTGGTCAACATACACATGGGTGTTAGTATAATATTTAGATAACATTAGACAAAATCAGTGGGGAGAGATAAAATTATACACAAAATATGCAGAACCACTGATCATACATATGGAACAAAATTAAATTGTAAGTTCACCCTACACAAAGAGTCACACACACATAAACACACATACACACAGAGAGATTCATACACAGAGTGAGAAAGATCTAGATATACTACACATTAAAATGTGTAAAAGAAACACCTAGTAGAAAATATAGCAAGATGATACCCTTATGAACTTCGGCAAGGGACTAATCTGTTGCCTAAGACACGCAAGAAAAATTATCATAATTAAACATCATAATTTAAAAAATGAATTTGATTCCTTAATGCAAAAATAACACTGCTTCATAATTAAAAATCACCAATCTTTAAAAAGAAAATCAAAGGTTAAAAGAGCATCATTGCAAAGCATAGAATTAAAATATTTTATCTTGTTGAATGTGTAAGTAAAACAATAAAATCAGTAAAGCAGGGCAAAAAAAGTCGAAACATGTTAAAGGTTTTTAACCTTTAAATAACAAAGGAAGAAACCCAAATGACCCCTCCCCTCAAAAACTCCCTACAAAAGCCTAGAAGACAATAATGAGACAAAATACTAGTGGATATAATTGAACAAAGGCAAAGCAAAATGAGATGACATTTTACACTTAATGGGTGAAAATGTAAACTGAAACTGGAAAAATTATGAGAACCAGTGTAGGAATTGATGCAAAAGTTGGAGAACAACATAAAATAATATTGCATGCATGTTTCTTGTAACCCAGGGGCTCCATTTCTTAGCTTGCTATATTCCCACTAAGGAATTCTCACACTCATGTAGAAGATGTGTGTAAGGATGGTAACGGCAGCAGTTCTTTTAACTGTGCTAACTGGAAGCAGCCAAAATACAATAAAATGACTATGTGTAAACACACATAAATTATTCAAAAATATAATGGAATATAAGCCTACAGTGAAAAGTGAAAGAATTGCTTCTAGGTCAAGAGGCACAGAGTTCTTATGAGACAAATCTCTATGCTTGAAATGTTTTATAACAGTTAAAATATTTTTAAAAAGCTAAGAAACTTTCTTGTTTGAGGACCCAAAAACACACAGAAATCCAAAGCACATATGGTTCTGCTCCCAAGGACTTGTCAGATTCTGAATCCAAGGACAGGCTCTGGGAGCCTGAACTTGAACTCCTCCTGGGGGAAAAGAAGCGGAGGCTGTCTGTGATCCAATAGAATTGAAGACCCGGATCAGGCTTTGTTTGAAACTGGAGGGTCAGGGTATGTGGATCATGCCCAGCAAAGACAAGTAGCTTATAAAACTTCTTCTGAGGGGAAAACAAAATGCCTAGTATTATAGCTCCAGAGAAGCACAGTCAATGGAACTGTCTGCAATGAGGGAAAAGAGCTGTGCATGACAATGACCATCAAAAACAAGTAAAAGGTGCATTTTAAATATCATTTAATTGGGCTGACTGGAAATTAAATTTAAATAGCTTCAATTGGCTTCTAGCTGCCTGATTGAACAATGCCACTCTCACTAAATGCAAGTCCTCTAAAGAAAAGAGGACACGGGCATAGAAGTCATGAGCAGTTGTAGACATCTTCAGGTTTAGGGACTGCATTTCTTATTCCTCAAGTATTGCCGCCTCATTGCCAGAACCCAGCGGGTCTGAGAGGCAACTTGCAGCAATAAAGACATAGATGGACTTCAAGGAAAGTAAACAGGGAGAGGGGAGAGGGAAGAATGAGAGGAAGAGAGAGAGAGAGAGAGAGAGAGAGAGAGAGAGAGAGAGAGAGAGAGAGAGAGAGAGAGAGAAATCAAAACAAAAAAAAAACCCTCTCTTTAAAATGAGACTGGAATCAAATATTGAAGACACATGAAGAAACTGAATCTTATAAAAGGCAGTCAGTAATATCCATGAAAGGAAAAATTTCAACAAGTTCTTCATTGTTTCTGTTATTTTACTTCAGATAAAGAAACTTAGGCTAATATGTAATTACACGATGAAACTGAGAGGTACGAAGGAGTTCTTCATATTTTTTTAAAATAGATCATTTTTATAACATTTCACATTTTTCTTTCTACTTTTTGATTACACTTTCAGAATAAAACATTCACAAATACCTGAACCTCATAAACACATATCATATCTGAATTTTTAGATTTAGAAGGCATGATGTTGTATGGAAAAATATTTTCAAAGTAAGTTTTCACAGTGCCTCTCAGCTGAGTACAAGTCCTTCACGTGGACATATGTGTCCAGGATGAAACTCACATGGAAGGAAAGGTTCATACAGTGAAAGAGGAAAATGTTCAATGGGTTTAATCTTTGTGTAGAATGATTTCTTTCTTTAAAATACAAAAAGATCCCAAGAAAATATTATTGCTATTTTAAAACAACTACTTTGAAGAGGATGTAATCAAGTAGGTCATGGAAACATGATATAAAATGATTTAAAAATCCAAAAATACGAACTAGGTAGTCATCTTGGAAAGCCTACCAACTTCGCACAGTCCCCTGGAGATTTTAACGTGTCATTTGGGGTGCCATGCCTTCTGTTGCCCTGGCTGTGGCTACTCTAATGAGCTACTGCAGCCAAAGAAATTGTCCCAAATCCCCACATTATGTCTACTTGCAAAATGTTGGGATTCACAACAGTAGATTGAGAAGAAAAGGAAAATAACCAGAGTTGCTGGTGGGGGCATGGGGCGGGGGTGTCGGGGAGGGAGGCGGGTGTTGAGTGCCAAGTGTGACTGTCCCTGTGCCTCTGACAGGTAGGAATTGCACTAGAGCAGGGTGCAGGGGGAAAAGGGAACAAGGGCAGCGAGTCGTGAAACGTCTTCTGAAGTCCTTCAATCGGTAAATCATAAAACGGTGACAATCTTTGAAATCTTCCAAGCAATTAAAAAAAAAAAAGCAAAAACAAAACAAAACTGCTAACAAACCAATCAAAAACCCTATCCCACCTCATTTGCTTTCTACTGACTGTGTTACTTTCTTTGTTCCCTGAGCTGGTGGGCCTGACAAAATCTCTCCGACTCACAAGAACCCTGCGGTAACATCTTCATGTTCACAAATGGAAATCCAAAGATGCCCAAATTCTGAATTTGAACCTGGTCTTTCAGATCATGATCAAGGTAGGAGGATAAACGTTTTATTCAATAACTTTTAGGCTGAGTAATAACATTCAAGTGTTTTAATATATGGTTGGCCTCTATGATTTCCCTGGGTTGGTCTTTAAAAATCCTAGGTACGAAACTAAACACAGGCTCCATAAAAATGGTGGTCTGAGTATCAACTGGCATTTGAATTCTGGGAAAAATGAGTGGGAATTTTGCAGGTATCCTTGGAACTCCATGACGTAAATGTCAAACTAAGAAATGATTCAACCCTGAGTAGTTACTTGAATAGATTTTCTCACTCAGTGGGGGGCGGGCTGCCTTTACTCACCTTTTATGTAGATAGTAGTGATAAGATTATCACCAAGTTTGCTTTGTTCTACCTCAGATAACAAATCAACACTGTAAAATCCTCCTCAGTGGCATTGATTAATTCTTTCTGAGAACACTTTGGTAAGGTTTTCAGTTTGGGTGAAAACACTTGTAGAGCCTGAAGCTTGGAGTAGAAGAGGAGTGGTAAAGGGAGAATAAGTCAGTTTTTCATAAATATATCTGTTCACTTCACGACCAGGAGTTCTAACATTTGCACTTGCATCAGAATTCTCAGGGTGTGTATGTGTGTGCACCTGTACTTGTTGAAACAGATGACTAGGCACGGCCACCAGAGAGCCTCTTCTCAAGACCTTTGCTATTCAAAGCAAGGTCCGGGAATCAGCAGAGTCAGCAATGTCTGGTATGAAATGCAGACTTTTGGCTAAGAACCAAGATTTTCTAATCAGACTCTGCATTTGAACAGGTTCCCCAGGCGATTTGCATAGCCAAAGAAGCTTGAGAAACACTAACCCAACAGACTTGTCCTGTACTTATTGATCATAAAATTCAAATACCACACAACCTGCCTTTCCCTTTATTTATAGTTTTCTCCTCTACGTGAATTACAGCTCCTTTTACTCTTGTTTCTCCAAACACCTAATTCCACATGTATTCAACTCTTGTGATTTTTCTGTTCAATGTTTGTCACCTGTACTTACTTGTGAGCAATATGATCAATGCATTTTTATTTTTGCATTATTTGTATCATTCACTGATTTGGAAAGAATCAGCATGTGATTAACCTGCCTTCTTGTTACAATATTTTGAACATATTCTTTTGTGAAGAAGATTTTAAGCAAATATATCGTTGAATTGTGTGTTGAGTCAGGCCTCAAATACGAATATTTTTAAAAAGTTGATGTATGACCCTTTATGAATGAACAAGCTAAGCTATAAATGCCTTGGGAATACTTATGAAGTAACATTTGCAAAATCATGGAAGATGAGAGAAATTGCCAATAGACTGGCAGTGGTTGGATAGTCTTATTTCAATAAGATGAAAGCAGACTTGCATAATAAAACCATGAGTGTCATAAAATAAAGGTCTAAAGATGCATTACAAAGTTTTCTCCTGGACTGTAATAATAAGGCAAGCCAAACTAAAATAATCTTCTCCTTTGGTAAAATTATTAGACCAGCAAACCAGAATGACATAAATCGAGTATTTCTTAACTTTTAGCAGAGCATATGATGTCCTCATGGGCAAGACAGAGATATAAGATGCAGTCTGTATTCATAGATTTATAGTTAGTATAACCATCAACTGTTCATAGAAATGCTGTCTAATATCAAGTTAGCCAGAAGCCTTGAGTAGCTTCCTGCAAACTTCACCCTTGCACGGAGCATCACAACATTTTTACTAGTGATTGGAATAAAGACCTGGATGATGAGGAGGATAATGATGTGTGTGTGTTTGTGTCCTTTAGCTTTTTTTATTTTTTATTGGGAGGGATGATATGAAAGAAAACTAAGAGGAAGAACTAATGTGATGGAAGATTTCATTAGTCAAGGTTCAAACATATTCTCAGAATCTGAAAGGAAGACTCAACAAATACAAGTTGAATTTTCAGAAGATACTTTTTTAAATGCCACATTACATTAGAAAACTCAAATATGCAAAAGTTGGATACAGGATTCTTTGTGGATAGAATTTTGTATGAATAAAGTCTTGGAGTTCATGACATAAATCATAGAAGGTTTAAAACAATTTTTAAAAGACAAGATTCATTGGTATTAAGATAAATATGCTTCCCTGATTAATGATAATATGTGAATAAAGTCATCTGAGTTGATTAACAAGCTACTGGAGGAATAAACAGAAATCTGATGTTCCGGGCAAAAAAGAAGGTCTCTTGCATTCCTAATTTCCTTGTGATGATTCAGTGTGATAAATGTGTATTTTTTTTACTGGAAAATTTTTCACCAGAAAGCAGCCCTGCTTAGGTAGCTGGGCCAATTGCTTCAGCCCTGGAACTTATGAATTTCTTAGTTAATAGATTACAGCAAGTCTCCTGATAGAAAACTAACGATAAACTCTAAAAGTGTTGAATTAAAGGGGTTGAATCTGACTCATTGGTGCTTGTTATAGGGCACATTAATTATTGCTCAGGCCTGACATGACTCAAAACCTATATCCACCAACATGTGAAGTTAGTGTTGACCTGATATTCTTGCAGTGAAGATGGAGTTAGAGTAACACATCTTTCTCCCTAAGAGTGATTAGGGGAAAATTTTTATTTATTTTTTAGTTCAAGTATTAATACTCACTTAATACCACTGAGTATAATTTTGAAAAAAAGCTGGCTCAAATAACACGGAACAACTATCTTTATGGAAAAAATGATCAATGCACATGAATTTCTCAGAAGAAATATGAATATTGTATTTCTCCAAGTTATGTGACTATAAAATTCCCATTAATAATATCCTGTACAAGTAATCTATTATAAAATAAACTGTAGAAATCTCTTAACTAGAAAATTTCTAGGCTCCCTCCCACGTAATTTTCTACATATAGTATTGCATTTCTACTTAAGACTCCTGCAAAAAAAAATAGATAAATAAGTAAGTGGGCAACAGAAAAAATGCAGACAAAATTACCACTAGGTCTCAGTGGCAGAAACATAGTGGAGTCCGAAGAAATTTTTATAATGCCAGTTACCATAATTTAAAAATTTGGCCATATTGAAGTCATGTTCATCACATGACTCTACATCTGATACACACTTTATATTCTCATTAATTATCCAGAAGACTCACTCTTGCAAAAGATTCTCAACTCTTATGTCTGGATCTCTAAACAAATCATCAAGAGAGTCATACATTTTATCAGTTTTTATGGTAGAGATTAGAAAGCAAAACACTTGTGCTGCTTGGAATTTGCTGTTGCGAAATAGTTTTAACACCTTGTTCTGTGCTGAAACTCTCAGGATCCATGTGCTTATGGCTCTGTTCCTGCCCAATTATCACTATAGCTGCCTCATCCCAACTCCCCACACCATCATTATTCACCACCTTATCAGGTTCTTATTTATCAGTCACATAATCAGGGGTGTACATGCAATATTCTTAAAATAGATGACTTCATGTGCATTCTGTATCACTGCTTTGGTAGTAAGTAGTATATTAAGGATCTGAAAATTCCTTGGATATTATTTTTGTGTTCAATTACAAAATTGGAATTATAGAGTTCCTCTAGACTTTGGAATTATATAGAGGTGAAACTTAAAAAAAATAATTTGCTCTCAGAGACTATGCTTAAATACTTTTTTCTTCCACCTTCAGTCAACTGATGATCTCTATTTGACCAGTTTTCACGAAGAGAATGACAATGTGTTAAGGATTCAATAACTTTTAACAGATGAAATACATCACAATCTAGCAATTGTAGTGTAATCTTCTCTTTAGCACAGCACTGTTTTCTGTCCTAAAGCCTGTTTTCTTCCCTGTCTCCTGACTCACCACCAGGAGCTGTCTGACAAAGTGATTAAGGATGTGAGCATGGCCAGCAACCATGCTGAGCAACTCAGAAGACTGGTTTCTACCCTAGCTCTCGCACTCATTTTATTGGTAACAGAGCTTCAGATTACTGACTTTACAAATGAGGATAATAGTACATTCCTGTAGCTTGGAATATTACATGATACAAGGAATGAGGACGATCCTACCAACATCTAGTAGACATTACAATTTTTTAAATAAATATGAATCTCAAGTTGTTTTCTGCAGTTTGGGATGAACTGGGTGAAACTAAACATTGATGTGAAATAAAATGTGTTAAAACACTTAGGGAAGTACAAAGTGCTGAGCAGATATAAACAATGAACATCAGCCCTGCCATTACTGCTATCAAGAAATTGATTATCCAGGAAAAACTGTCATATTTTCCTTATGTGCAGAGCATGCTTTTGAAAATTTTCATCACCTGTCACAGTTTCTTGAAATATTTTAAGAGCTTTCATCTGTGATTACAATTGGTGCTCCTTACTTGATCATAGGGCTTGAACCATGCATTCCTGAATTGATATTAATGCTCTTGATCTTTTGATTGTTTCTGACTTACGAATATGTAACCAAACACTTGGGATCTCAATAGGACTCAAGAACAACCACATAATTCTGATTAAGTTAGATGTAGGAGTGTGACAGATTTCTGCTGTGAATTTAAGCTTAAGGTAAAGACAAAAAGTCCTGAATAGTTGCTTTATGATCATTAACCTTAATAGATTACTAAATGCTGACTATAGCTATAGATATTTAGGAAGAACCTAGTAGGGAAGAAGAATTAGGTAAGCACCAATGGTAGCACATTTTTGTTAAAAGACACTAACTTGCTTTCTAGTGGTTAATAATAGTTTATTTCAGTGACTAAAATGTATGTGTAGCTGTTATGATGGTTGTTTCTTTTATATGTAAGAGTTTATAATATACTTCCATCTTTAAATATAATTTATTATAGCACAGTTTCTTTCTTGCATTTTTTTCTTTTATATTTGCTCTTAGTTTAATTAACTCCTTACAAAATATTCCATTTTTATTATTCTCAATTTTATAAAGGAAAATTGAAGCTGAGAAAGCAGTGTGATCTAAGGCTCACCATTTTGGAAACAGAATTTTTTTTTCATGAAAAAGGCTGAAGATCGTGTGTTCTTCAGTGTCCAAGATCATTGATTCTACAAATACATATTCAATCAATTGCTTTTTTTTTTTTGTATTTGCTAAGCATTTCTTTATGTATTCTGATACATTCCCTGTATGCTTCCTAGACAGGTTAAAACTAACATTCAAGACACAGGAGGTAGAAACAAAGAACACAGAAGATAATGCTGAAAAAAAGAACAAACCTTATGCCTGCATATGGCTTGTAAAGAAACTAAAGACAAAACAGATGGTTTATAAAAAGGAAATAATTCTCAAGCCCAGCTGACATTATACTAATTACACGATCAGAAGGCACCTACCTGTAGTGATCTAATTGTGACACCAACATTTATAACATGTTATGTGTGCCTTCACTCCCCAACAGTCTCTGTCAAAACCTAGCTGCAATTCTTTTCTTCAGGATGAAATTCTTTATTCTTAAAATAAAAAGCTGTGCCCTCTCTCCACCTCAGACTATCCGAGACATGCTCCCCTCTGGGGGAAAATGGAAATTCTTGGCTCATCAAAGTGATGTGTTAATAGTCTTGGCAACAGTTCAGTTTAGTATAGGTACTTTCCAAACTTTCACATCAAACTCTTTTCATATATCTAAGTTTCCTGAAGTGACAAGCCTTATATAATCTTCGAGTTGGTTTTCTCAGGTAGAAACTTCCAACGTGTTTCTCAGTCTACGATACAGCCTGGATGAATCAATTTCAGTGTGCAATCTGACTTGGGGCTTTGATCAAAATGA
The DNA here is from genome assembly GCA_004363575.1 of Solenodon paradoxus. NCBI lineage: Eukaryota > Metazoa > Chordata > Mammalia > Eulipotyphla > Solenodontidae > Solenodon > Solenodon paradoxus. Next base: position 306,010 of record RJWH01000264.1, on the reverse strand, counting down.
TTTTCACTTGCAATGTCTGTCAAGTGTTGAGAGCAGGTTTACATGGGGCAGAGCCAGCTGGGCCTCCACAGGGGTAATACCATATCTCTAACTGTGCCGACCCTATTGAATTGCTTCTTGACAATGGACAAAGCATGATGGCATTATCATGCTTCAACATGCATACCTTCCTTTCTTCTACACTGTTCTTTCGTATCTGGATTAATATTCTGACCAAACTATGCATTCCTAATATATTTATTAGAAGCCACACCATGCAATTCAAAACACACACACACACACACACACACACCCCATGCAAATATGCATAAATGTTTAAAAGTCATTAAGTAAGTATTTGTATAATACTGTGTGTGGGAGAGTAATAATACATGGACATTGCCTTCTTACTAAGGCCATGAAGACAGAAAAGAAGGCACATGTAAATTATTAATTAGATAATAAGGATAAAATAAGTGATCAGAGAAACTCCTTCACTTCAGGGAGGGCATCTGATCACAGCCATTAGTGAGGGATTCAATTTTCTAGACTAAGTATTAGATAAAGGGCACATTTTCAAAAAGGGAATTGTCCACGAGGTCATGAGAAAAGCAGGTCTTAAATCTAGTTTGACAAGGGAAGCAAGGATGTGGCTGCAATTGTGATTAAAAGAGGGAGGATGAAGATAATTTTGGCTGCAGCTAGACTGAAAAGAATCTTGAGACAATTTGACAAGAAGGTCCCTGGTTGTTAGAATTAATAATTCACTTCTCATTCCTTCCCTCCCTCCTTCTCTTTTCCTCCCTTACTTCCTTGAGTATTCAGTAAGCACACAGTGGGGGGAGTATGCCTGGTACAGACAATCATTTCAGTACAAGTTTTCTCTGTTGCTCTGTGCTTCAAATAGCTGTAATACAGTAACATTTCAGGACACATTATTTGCTCTTGACAAAGTCATTTCCTCTTGGTAAGACATTGATTACAAGAGTTGTATGGTCAAAAATATCATGTTGGTCATCCACAGACAGAAATGTCTATGAAACCAACAACTCATTTTTTTAAAATTATGCAACACAACACTGGTATAATGAAAAGAGTATAGTTTTTAAGTCAAAGGGGTTTGAGAAACTTTGTGGAATTTGGACAATATTATTATAATTGGTATGTATAGCTAACACTCTGATTAATACCATGAACCAGGTAATTCATGGGCATCTGAATTTGTTCCGCACAACAACTTGCATATTCATATTAGATATTTAGTTTTTCTCTCTCCACCCCTCCCTTCCTTACTATTGTTTCTTCCTTTCCTCCCCCATTTTATATATAAGCACATTGAGATTTTTAATAGTTACTTAGAAAGAATGACGGTAGAGATAGGACTTGAACTTGAGTGTACGATTCCTAAACTTATTTCCTTTATACTACACTATATCTCCACAAGGGGGGGAAATATATATATATGTGTGTGTGTATGTATATATGCATGTAGAACAGCATATGTAGATAAGCAAAAATTCTATTTCCACTCATAGCTTTGCACTTTAAAAAAAAAAAAATGAGGAAGGCAGGTAGGAATGAAGGCAGGCAGCAGGTAGCAGACAGCAAGAAAGCAAGAGAAGGAAGAAGCATTTTACTTATTTATTTTAGCTGTTCCCCACCCTGTCCCGGCCCTAAGTCTTGAACCAGGGTCCCTGGGCTCTATGCCCCCAGCAGGGTTTTAACACCTGAGCCACCAGGACATGCTATATTTGGCACTTTAAAAAATATAGTTTTGCAATCAAGAGTTCGTTTTTTCATGATATTTTTCAAACTTTCTGGATTAAAAAATTGTAATTAAGAAAAATGTATCAAAGTAACTTTGCATTAAAACACTGCATATGTTTTAGGTGTGTGTCATCAAAAATCCCCACCTGTAGATACTAGATTAATGTCACCACAAACAGTTCAATTCTATCTTTCACCATATAATTGATCCCTTTTACCTGATTCACTATTCCCTCTTCCCCTTCTTTCTGGTAGCTATCAATTTAGTCTTTAATATAAAAGTTTATTTTTGTTTTACTAGGCTCATTCTTTGGTTTAGTTTCTCTACATAGTACATATGAGTGAAATCATATGGTGTTTCTTTTCCCTCCTGATATATCTCATTAAGTATAATTTCCACTATGTCTATCAATGTTGTTGCAAATGGAAAGTTTTCATCTTTATATATATATATATATATATATATGTATACACATATACACATACACATACACACACATATATATATATGAGTAATATTACAACCTTCAACTTTGTGATAAAACTATCATCAAAACTAAAATACCCTACTGAATAGGGTAGATATCTGCACATTATATGTAAAACAAAGGGTTAATATCTAAAATACATAAAGAACTCAAAACTCAACAAGAACAGAAAACAAAAAAAATGGGCAGAGACTCTAACTAGATGCTGCTGCAAAGAAGACATAGAGACAACCAAAGACAGGTGTAAGGTGCCCCTCATCTCTTATTGTTAGGCAAATGCAAATCCAAACAATGGAATAACACCTCAAAACCTGTGAGAACACCTATTATCCAAAAACAGGAAACAGCAAGTGCTGGAGAAAGCGTAAGGAAAAGGGAACCCTTGTACACTTTTGGGAATGTAAATTGGTACAACCATTATGAAAAGCAGTATGGAGAATTCTTAAAAAATATATTTACATAGTAATACTTATCGTCCAGTTATTCGACTTCTGCGTATTTACCCAAAAGTACAAAGGCACTAATATGAAGAGCTATTTGCACCCCACATTTATTGCAGTAACATACAATAGCCAAGAACTGGGACAACCCAAGTAGCCATCAACAGATGTATGGATAAAGAAGATGTGGTATCTGTACACAATGGAATACTATTCAGCTATACATTTTCCAGATTTTTAAAGCATATGTTAAAGATTTCCTGCTTAGACTCCCACATGTGATAGTCATATCATCTTGTGAAACCTTCCTGCTATTAAAGCACCTCCTCTGTACTAACCAGTCTTACAATAGTATCACTACCTTAAAAAAAAACAAAAAAACTTCTTTGTTGTCATGAGCAAACCCACAATTTATATCTGTGGGGTAGATTTTATCCTCCCATTGTAAAAATGGTGCATGAGACAATGTTTCCAAAGTTAAACAATTATGTTCAACTGTGATATGAATTTAAATACTTTTGGGTTCTCCTTACTTACATATTATGAGTAGGATATGGGAAAAACAGTGAAGATTCCGTTAAAGTATTTTCAAAATACCTACAGAAGTATATATAGCTCTATAAAACTGAAAATTGATTACTGATTAATTTGGATGCTCATAGTGTCATATGAATTTTCCTTGCCCAGTCCCCTGTGTTTCATAAGACAGGACAAATGTACTTCACCACATCCCACTCAGGGAAAGGCTGTCACAGCCTCACAAAATTGCACATTGATCCAAAAAGGCAGATACTGATGGCTCCTTGAAACTGAGGCCAATTACAGAGTGACTCATTACTAATGACTTTTCTGAAATCAGGTCTGAAGTCCCCTTTCCCTTCATGTCACCTCCCCCACAACCATCAGGGCTCTCTTTTCTCTGTCCCTACTTCACTTATTTGTATGCTACTAAACTAATTTAAAACTTACTCATTTTTAAATGACAATGTTTCACTTGTTTGAGTGGCCATAAATTCTGCAGCTTATTAGCAATAAGACATTTCATTTATCGAGTGTTTGAATATTTGGGACAACATATTAAGGTACAATTAGGTGTGGTGTTTGTGTATACCTCTCAATGGGAAATGAATAAACATGACTTCTCTTTTCTAAAGAGAGAGAGCTCATGAATGAACTTCTTGAGGGTCACAACAAGATGGCTAGCTGCCTGAGTTTTCTGGATGAGATTCAGACCACCTTAGGAACACGGATTTCTCTGTAATTTTCTTTATAAGACTCTTCTTCAGTTTGAGAGCTTTTCCCATTCTAATTTCCTTGAGCAAGTTTTGGCTAAATTTTCTGGGCTCTTATAACACTTTTTCCTACTTTATCATTAAATAATTTCAATCACATAAAAATTGTGCTAGTGCTGTCATTGTATGTCATCCAAACTAAACAAACATTAAGCATCTATATCTACCGGATATGCTTGAAAAATATAATTAATTTATATGAGACTAAGAACATGGAATAGTCTTAATTTTCTCACTTAATCCACATTTACTAAATACTTTCTATGTCTAAACGCCTGATATTAAGACCACAACCCTTGAAGATTTCAGTCTAGACAAGGAAGAGACATATGTAAAGAGACAGCATATTGTAAGATTTATTGATGGAAATGTCTAAGGTATGAAAGGATACAGTGGGGCAAAGTTTATCATAGATTAAATCACTGATGATGATCTTTAAGTAATTTAATTTGCAACTGTCAGCAATCAAAACTAGACAAAATATATGCTACAAATTGAATTGAAAATGGTAATAATCACTCTGCTAAAACTTGCTAGTTTGCATTTTCCCAGGCAGAGCTGGACACATTCCTTTGAATATTCTCTTAAAGCTCCAGGTCTTTTGTTTGATTCTTAGACTTGTTTTTCCCGTTGTCTAAGGATGCTCAAATGATGACAAGAGTCTGGTCCTTTCCTCACTACATTCTGCATCGTGCCTATTGTTAGCAGAGCCCCAGAAAACGCTGATTAAATATTAGAAAAAAAGGTATTTCTTTAGCTGGTATATGGTGAGCTTTAGGGAATATGGAAGTAAGTAAAAGAGAAAGATATCTTTTCCCTAAAATGACTTTCCTCTGTGTTCTCATCCCTTTTGAGTTTGTTCTCTACCTTTAACTTAATTCACTAAAGTAATTTCCTTTAAATAACTACGAAATGATAAGGTCAGGTTACACTACCATCTTAAATATGTATTTTAAACATACACATGTATATTCTTATTATAAACTTGTCAATGCCTCCTCTCAGTATCACAGGGATATTTTTGCCACTGTGATTGTGAGGAAAATACTTTGAGTTAATTGTTTGCTTTGTACAAAGTAGAGCGTGGACTGGTCTGGTCTTATTTCTTGGGAGCTTTCTCCCTGTTTCAAAAAAAAAATCATCTTGCATGGAAATTCTGGGGAGATATCTCAAGTATGACTGTGTCTTTTTTTTTTTTTTTTTAACAAAGAAAAGTGATTCTCTGTTCTGAGAATGCTTGCACTTGGGAGAAGCTAATAGCGGATGTGAGGAATGTGATGTCAGCGCACAAGGTAGGAGCAGATGATATAATGCAAACAGACAACTGCCAGGGTGATTTACTACATAGTCTCTCATCTTGGACCACAGATGGAAATGCTAACTCAAAGAGGCTCTGGAGGAGGCTTGCAGGTAAAGGTTTCGAGGGAGAGACTCCCCACAAGTATTGCATAGGGCAGCACTTTAAAATGATGTAAGTAGAAATGTCGTTCCCTAGATAAAATAAAATGGCAGCCAAATGATACAGGAAGGCCAGAAAATAGCTACTTCAGAAAACTTCAGAAAATAATTAGTAAATATTATGTCTATTTAATAAAGTGTTTCATTTTCCTCACTATAAAGACAAAGAGCATCATGAAAAATTTGGAATATTAACAATAGAAAGGAAAATGGGAAAAATCTATTCCCCAGAAGTCATTATTAAAACTTACAGAAATGCTTTCTTAGCTTTTATCTTGTCATATATTTTAAATGTATTTTAGAAATTATATATTTGTCTGTAATTGTATGTGTTCATGCTAGATACAGATGTATTCAACAGTTTTCTTATATTACATGTAGTGTCCATAGCGGTATTTTAAATCACTATGCCTTTGTATTTTTAACCTTTACACAAATACTGTTCCCTTGAAATCATTTCAATGTTTAGATTTTATATCATGCTGAAATTTCATTTTAATTGACATCTTCCACTTTCCTTTATTAGTTAACATATCATGAATAAAATTACTCAACAGGGAAGAATGACTGAGATACTAAATAATTATGAATTGCTAGGTTAGATGAGAAAATCATTTAAATACTTATCTAAATTATATACATATATATTCTGGCTATAAAACAGCACAGACTCAAAGAAGAAAATTTGGAAAATACAAAAGCATCAGTAAGAAATAAAAGCATTCATAGCCCTATCACTTAGATATAATCAGTGACAATAATTTGCAGACATCCAATATTTTGTTTAATGGCATAACATATGCCAGTGTTTTGTTCAATGAAAATTAAAGTATACATACATCGTATAATATAACAAGTGTTTTTAAATATGATAAAATCTTCTTTTTTAATGAAATTATCATTCAACATCACAATAGTTGGTGGCTGCTTTAAAATCCTATTGACATACCATTTATTATCTATATTCCTATTTGGTAGAATTTTGGGATTTTTGGTCAGATTTTCAATGTATTAAATAAGGCTTTATAAATCATCTTATATATATGTATGTATATATATATGGATAACCTATTCATAGCTTTTTTTCAACTACTTAAGTAATTTTATAAAAATGAATTTATCTGGAGGGTGAGAATTTTTAGAAAATGTTTTGAATATAACATAGCAATGAAAAATCATTTTTAGTATTTGTCACCTGCTGGAGTTATGACAAGTTATTTTACTTATTTTATTTATACTAACCATAGTTCTGTGACATGGACTTACTTCTATCTCCATTTTCTAGTAAGAAAACTGAAGCACAAAGCAATTTAGTAACTTTCTCATGGTTACACTGTGGTAGGAGATGAAGTCAGGATGTGACAGAGAAGGTGGGCTCCCATGCCAGTACTCTCTGGGCAGGAACAATTATGGTATATTTAAAATGGCAATAATCCCATCCAGTATTATTGGAAATCTGGCAATGCATTCTTTTCTTTGCTATTTTTTCCTAAACAACTGAAATGTAATCATCTGCCATTCATAAAACATAATTTAACTTTGAGGCTGAAAATTTTGTTAAAAATATAATTTCTTGTTCTATATTTGTTCACACTAGGTTGATCCTGTCAGTTTGACAACACAAACCACTTTTCTGAGTGTGTAGAAAGTGGGAACATGCACTTTAGCAGGATTTCCTACTATGGAGTAGTCAAAAAAAGAAAAAATGTGACAAAGTAGATCATGATTTATTAGACATTTTCAAGGAAGGTCAAATAAGTGAATAATTAGATATAAAAATCCAGAACTGACAGCAGTTGGAAGAGGCAATGGTGGGCACATTTTCTTTAGCGCTGTCAAGTCAAGCAACAACAGGAGCTCTGCTTACTTGTGATTTTCAGCCCTGTGTCCCATCCCTCTTGCTGACCTGCTTTCATAGTCATGAATATTTCAGTAAGGAAATCTATCTGTGCCTCACAAAATACTATATATTTATCTCCCTCCGTTCTAAACATCATGGCAAAATTTAAAAATTGTTGAACTCAGTCTAGACTCTAGGTCTTTGTACCAACAAAATTTCTGGCCGTTGTCTTCTTCTTACTCGGAGAGGGTAGGCAAATAACACATATTCTCCATAATCCAGTTTTCTTATAGAAATACTGATTGCCATTTATCCTTCTTAATTAAGATAAGCATGTGAGTTTCGGGAATCATAAAGTACTGGATAAGTCTTATTCGAGGGCAGGAATTACAATGTGTAGGAATGTGCTTTGTTGTACAATGTGCCCTAGATTGGAATACCTGATTTATCCCAAGATTATATTCCTTTTCAAGTGACTTGGTACCTCTGAAAATCAGTTCTTCATCAATAGAAGACAATTATAAGACTTCCTTTCTAAGTTTGCATAATAATTAAATAGAGTAGCACATGAACACTGGTGCAGTAACACTTCCTATGAGAGAGTATACACTTCATTTCCTTTTCGTAAGATTATTCGTGTTTCGAAATAGGTACTGGAGAGAAAAGAAGAAAATGGAGAGACCATCGTTCTCAACAAAAGTCAGGGATTTATTAAGATCCCATTCTGTGGTGCACCCTGGTGGCTTAGCAGTTAAGTCTGCTGCCTCCAGCTAGTGCAGTCCACAGATATCCTAAGGACCCAGGTCTGCATCTCAGGGCCGAGAGGAATAACAAAGATGTACAATGAAATGAAATAAATAAATGCTTCTTCCTTCTCTTTCTTTTTGTCTGCTTGCCTACTTGCCTTCATTCCTGCCTCTACCTTTCCCTAAAAAAATATTAAAAATAACCTATTCTTGCCCATTAATGCTTCTGACCTTCTCTTATTATCCCAAAATATGAGTCTTGGTCCTATAAGTCTAGACAGAGTCTACTTACACTTATAGTGAGATCTAGCAGTATGTTGACAGCTAGTATTTGGTATGTATGTAGTGGGGGTTGAGGAGAGGGATGCTTGAAAAAGCAAATAAAGGTTATATCTAATTTTAGAACAAGAAGAATGCATTTGAATAGAGATTAGGTCATAGACCACAGTTAAAATTAGGGCCTAAGAGCCCAACACAAGAATTACTAAGCCTTCATATGGAGTTTGAATTATTACACTAATTTACCAGGTGCTTAATAGTAGAATAGTAGAGTAGTGAGCCAGGAGACACTTGCGTAACTTTGAAATCTTGTACTTTTATTGAGAATTGTTTAGAAACCAGTTGTTTTTTGTTTGTTTTTAGAGTTAAGTTGATCACAGTTTTTGTCCTCAGGAATTTTGACTAGGTGAATCATATATCTGTTCCAGATAAGAGGGAGTGAGGAGGGAAAGAAGGTGGATGAGGAGAGGACCAGGGAGGGGGGAGAAGTGAATAAAAAAGACACTGATAGAAAGAGAATGGATGGGCAGAAGCTATTAGGGAGACATGGGCACTGAAATATTGCATGGGGGTTTAGGGGATGAGGTTTGACAGAATTTTTCAAATAACTAAAGAAATAAATAGAGGAAATAAAACAAAATACAGCAGATAATAAACTACTTAAGAAAAAGAGAAAATTGTGTTTTATAGGATAAACACTTTTAAGGTGATACAAGGAAATTGGGAGATCGGAAGACCCATCATGTCAAGGTGATAAAATGGAATACTGTCAGTTTCATTTTTGCAGAGATTCCACCAGCTTTCTGTTTTTATAAATCAGTGAAAGGTGTGCTCATTTTATATTATGATAGAATAGATTATTTATAATATATAAAATGTATATAATATATAATTGATGCTTTCTTTTGTATTTTCAAGAGTAACACATTTGCATGTATTGATATATTCTTGGCGTGTGTCCATGCAAGGAACTTACGGGGAAGCAATTCTCACCCATCTAGAAAGACATAAAGGGTAACAGTGACAATTGTGACTAGAATTAAGATTCCCTAATGTTACTACAAAATGAAAAAAAAAATACTAAGCTTAAGGAAAACACTATCAAAATCTAAACTTTCTCTAAATAAAATTATCAAACACTCTTCTTTTGTACATGCTTTGTTCTGGGCCATTCTACTGTACAGCTGAAGCTTTGTCTGAAATGATGGCTCATTTTGCTTTATACGAATAGAACTGAATTGTGAAAATGAAGACAACTTTTGGGGCAAAATTCTACTGCAGTTGATATAAGTCTCTTGTGGTAAGACCATGCAACAGGAAAATGACTGGCCATTAGGAATTATTTCAGAAAGGGCAACCTCTTTGGTTTCAGATTTTCATCTTTTTTTGCCCCAATTTGACAATGTATTATGGGGAAATGTTGGCAAGCAAGGATAATGAGATGTTAAACAAAATGTACAAAGTCTACTGTACTCTTAAAAAGTCTGATAGAGTTATCTATTGCTAATATAGGTATGATTTTTCTCTTTTCTTCACTCATGATATACCCCTTCCAAGTAAGCCAAAATAGTTCTAGGTAATGACATGTTCTTTTGAAGTGACATGTGCCATTTTAGCTCAGGCAATGAAAGCTGGCATATGAGCCTCTAACATTTTTCTCTTCAAAAATCTGCCCTAGTATCACTGGTTCCACATCAAAATTAGAAATATAACTTAAATGTTAATTGTGCTAGGCTACTATAATTGGGGGAGTTTTGGGGTTTTGTTTTTGTTGTTACTGAAGCATAACTTTGACTACTCCAGGTGCTCAATTGATGAGTTGGTTGCAATTCCTGAGCATCTACGATGATCATCTCCAGCAGTAATAGTAGTTGAGTTTCCTAAGAGGCAAAAAATTTAATGCATTCCTCTATTAAAGAAAACCAATCTGTGTATTCTGCCATGCTGTGCATAGTGCAGGAGGAAAATTCCTTCTTTCACCAGACTATAATTGCTTTAGGAATATACATCATAATCAGTGTAACAGCATTCACACTGTAGTTCTTTCTCAGGTATTGCTTAGGATTAGTTACAGATTTTATTTTTGTTTCCTTTAATCCCTTTCTTTCTAAACAATCCATCTATATTGGGTGAGTCACATACAATTACCAACATTTGACTATTTTTGATCAATATTTTTTTAAGGTGATACTCAATGCTTTCTTTACTTTAAAAAGGAAGCATTTTACTTTCCAAAGTAGATTGAATTCTTATCATACACATTCTCTCAGCCAAAGGGAGAACTAAGAAGTTTTTAAAAGACCAGGGATTCAGACACACAAATCAATGTATTATATTTAAGAGGCTCTTTCTAACTGCAGTAAATTATGCTGGGGTTTTTATATGCTTAAACAACTTCAAAGTCCTTCAGGAGCAGAAATCAATCTATAATATCCAACAATAAAAAGTGTATGGAAATTACATCTAAAATTACTAAGGCAATGTTTTCATTTCTCACTGAAAAAGACTTACGGATTAGATTAGTTCTAGGTGAATGTCATTCTAAATCACTTGATTTATAAATCTGCTACTTAATAAAATTCTAATTTATATGCAGAAATTTGTTTATTTCTTGGGAAATATTATTGTGATTCAGGAAACTGAAATTAGCTCATTAATTGGAAGCATTCAGTAAATCCTTTCTAAATGAATGACCAATAACCACAGAAGGGATTGTCTATAAATAATTGTGGCCTTCGGATTTTTTCAAAAATATTTGTTAACCAACAAAATCTTAAAGACTGATGAAAGAAAAGCTCCAGTAGAAAACATTAATTAAACTATAAACAGTCTGATTTTATCACCACCTCTCAAGAGTTTCTTAAAGCCGCAGAGATTCTCCATGCAAGTACTTTGATGGATATTGATTTAGCACTTACTGCCTACCAGGCACTATGAGAAACCTTAATGACAACATGGATGAATAAGAACTTCAATGAGTTTAAGTTTAGGTGACAAGTTAAGCATGTAGGTACATAAATACAACATGCTACAGTAAGTGTTATAATACACACATTTTCAAGGACACTGTATGCACACGAGGGGAGTAAATGAATATGTCCCAGCAAAGTTACAGAAAATGGGCTGCATTTCTATTTGTATCTTAAATATTGTATAGGTGGCCATTAGTGATCTTGAAATCTGGAAAATCAGAGGAGAACTCATGGGGATGAGATGGGGGATGAGTATGGCTAAAATGTGATACACATGGCAAGAGATGAATGACTGAAAAATCACTTGTGCTGAGCCATACAGAGTTGAAAGAAAAATAACTTCAAATTTGGCTGAAGGCACTGGAGTCTCATTCAAAGTAGAGGCTAGGAGAATTTTGAAAAATTATATTTGGGGAGGTAATTCTGCTGGATGGCTAGTGAGGTAAGTTTAAAGGCATGGAGCTCTTTTCCCTAGACATATACTTATTTTAAAGTATATACTATTCTCATATCTCCAACCCAATATAACTTATAGCCATCAATACATCATACACATATATATACTAACACCCAAGTAGATTCTTGCTTTATCTTTGCTCTAAAAATTCCCTCTATCTGAAATATCACCTCTTCCATCTTTCCAAACCATAACCACTGCACCAGGATTTAGTAAAATCTCTATTTTGACACATACACAACCAAAAATGAGAATGATAGGAATTGATTAAAGGATAATCTTGACACATGAAGAGCTAAGTCAGAGTTACTAAAATGATTTGATCGATTCCTAATAGTCCAGGAAACAAAGATGGCATAAAAAATAATTACGAGCAAGACTAGAGTGACATAGAAATGTTAATCGGGTGTCTAGGAGCAGCTGCTAGGCTCTTTTTGCCTAATAGAAAAAAAAAAAAATATATAAAAGCTGACAGTCAAATGGCTGCCTGCTGAGTTAAAGCATAGAGTTCGCTAAGACTCAATGTGAACCAGGGAAAAGTACATTTTGAAGCCCTTTAAGCCTCAGGAAAACTATAAATAAGAAAGTCTTAAGATGAATCCAAAGTGGTTAATGAGGCCAAATGTCTCGATTGACCTAAGATGGCTGATCCAGAGGGCATGATGGCTTACTTACTGAGAATGGAAGCTTGTCAGCAGGAATGCTAAATTGATTCTACCTGTGCTTCTTTAATATGAAGCCATCAGGACCCAAGTGTTTGGTTCTCTGGAAAGTCTCAGAACATGCCTCATCACCCATTATTCACTGACATTTACATCATTCAGCCAGATTCACTTACTGTTCTCTCTCTGCAGGACCAAAATATTTACCCCTCTCATATACCCAGGACATCTATGCATTGCTCAGATTTTAGGAATTTCATCAAACCAGACTGAAAGGGTATCTTTTGGTGAGGAACATTAAAAAAAAAAAAAAAAAAAAAAAAAAT